>CM060380.1:60021757-60621757 GCA_030545235.1 Helianthus tuberosus
TAATTAAGCATATGCACAACACATCGAATTTAAAAGAAGTCAAATTTTTAAAGTATAATAAGAGTATACTCAAATCAAAGTGAATAAAATGTTTGATTTTTTTGGGAAGTTTTTTTTTAAATAATGTCAAACATATTGATCATATCTATTAATTCATAACACTTCGAGGAATAGTAGGTTTTTGTCTTTTTTTTGTCTTTTCTTTTTTTTTTCTTCTTGCAGTAAACTTTAATATTTTTATTTTTTAATAAATTTTGGTGTTATATATTTATTACATTTTTTCTCCGGTTTGGTCGCCATTTGGTTATTACTTACCACGGTTTTTAGTGGTCACATTTAGTCCCTCATGTTTTTTTACCCCATCAAAATTTTAATACGTGTCGGTATACATTCAACTCTGTCTATGTTTTACGTCACGTGAGTCACTTGATGTTAATAATCCATGATTTTGTTTTACGCTTTTTCCGATTCTGGTTGTCGTTTGGTTGCTACTTAGCACGGTATTACGCCTCACGCCCCACACTCCATGACGCTTGCAACACGGTTTTATGCCCTGGTCCGCAACGCGGAGGGTTAAGAATAGTATGTATTAATTCATAAGAATAGATAAGAATCTTGTACGAGATATACACTAGACTATAATCCCTTGATCTCCTAAAATCAAGGATTGAAAATTAACCAATGGCATTTATGTAATTAACATAATCAAACAACTGAAAAAACAAATATATAAAGGGTATCACAGTCTTTTTACAAGTGAACTATTTCCCCTTTGATTTTCAAACATCTATAACTTTTTCATACGTTAATACTTTTTTTTAAATTACACCATATTAACGAACATTTCATTCTCTTTAATTCGAGCAACCTAATAGTTTCTGATAAAAAATTACAAATGTGATTACATGATTTTGAATACCCAACACATGACTATGTGATTACGTAATTTTGAATACAAAATTTTGAATACCCATTACGTAATTAGGTTATTTCATTATAGTATTTTATGTGAAACCCCACTATGTGATTACGTAATTATGTAACAATAGTTGACTATGTATTATTGAAATGTATAATCATGTAATAAGCATAATTGTAATAACATTTTTAACGAATCATATTGAATGTGTAATCACGTAATGGATTTATACTGAATGTGTAATCATGTAATGTATTTCATTATAGTATTTTGGTATTGAAATGTGTAATCACATAATAAGCATAATTATAATAACATTAGTTATAAAATCATATTGAATTTGTAATCACGTAACGGATTTATATTGAATGTGTAATCACGTAATGGTTTATGTTGTATGTGTAATCACGTAACGGGTATTCAAAATCACGTAGTCATGTGATGGGTATTGAAAATCACGTAATCACGTAATGAACTAATGAGGCATTCAAAATCATGTAAATTTTTTAAGAAAACTATAGCAATAGGTTGCTCGAATTAAAGAGAATTAAATGGTTATTAATACGGTGTAATTTTTTTTTCAAAAATATTAATGTATGAAAAATTTGTAGCTGTTTGAAAATAAAAGGGGAAGTTGTTCATATTTCTAAATTACCAAACAAACCTATGTCACTTGTCTTCCTCTCTTAGTCACGTAGGTCTTGTACAAATCTTTTGTCATCTACATAAATTATTGAACAAATTAATAATAATTCTAGAACAAATTAAAAGATACCATAAATTATTGAAAATAACGAGAATAAATATGGTGATACATGGAATTCTTTAAAACCACATATTATTAAATAGCAATAAATGAAATTTAAAAGCAATTATAAATAACCAAAAAGAAGGAGAATAAATATGGTGGTAATACGTGATATTATTTGAAATCATTTATTATAATACGGATTATTTAGCTTAAGTTTATAACAATCCAAATGTTTATTTTTAGAGTAAATTACAAGTTTTGTCCGTTATCTATGTATCCAATTTTAGGTGGTGTCCTTTAGGGTCAAAATTGATGGGATTTGTAGTTTATGTTTCAAAATCTTGCACGTTGTGTTCTTTGACTATAACCAAATTAATTTTTCTTGTTAAAAAAAATAAAATAATAATAATAAAAATCACCTTCCACCACCACATCCACCATTACCATCCACCCACCACCACTAAACCCGCCATCGTCTCAGATCTAATGACACCCTAACCCGCCACCATCTTAGATTTGGAGAAGGTTCGGAGCGTGATATATATAGGGTCAGGATTTAGAGAAAACGGTGAAAAGTGTGAGAACGGTGGGAACGATTATGGATCGTCCGATCAAAACAATCCATGGACTAGATTGCGCGGTTGTGTTTTCGTAAATAACATCAATATTATTAGGTGGGACGCGCTTCATTAAGGGTAAAAGGGTCTTTTACACCTCATATTCAAAACGCCATCAAATGATAAAACGCCAAACAAAAAAATAAAACGCCATTAAAAACAAAACGCCAAAAATTTAAAATAAAACGCGTTGAATATTACAGGAAAATGAAACAACACAAATAACTGAATTTCAGTTAATAACATTTATTAGAAGAAATTCCCTCCTAAATTACGCGCCAAAAACATCATTATATAAACAAACGTAAAAACATAGCTTCCATAATCGCTTCAATCTATCCATTTTCTGCAAAAAAAAAAAAAATCCTTAACCAAAACGGCAACTTAAACAAAACGCCAAAAATGGCAACAATGGTTTCGTGGAGATACACCCTGGGGATCAGGCGATACATCCTCCATTTTGACAACAGAAGGAAGGTGTATGTTAAGACGGTCAAGGCAATTCTAAAAATGGAAGAAGAGATAAAGAGGCAAATCTTATTGGATTGGCATCGCTCTAGACAAACATTGCCATGAAACGCATATGCTTATGAAAGCATTAACCAGCAAATTTGGATCAATCAAACGAGATATGAAGCCAGACCCTGTCATGACATCATGGCGTTTTGATGATGAAACAGACATGGTGACGGTTACATAAGACGGCGGAGAGGAGGAAGTCTACTGGCTAGAGAGCATCATGACAAAGCAGCGACTGGATTTCATGGAAGAATTGCATAACGCCAAATGTACCAACACAGAAATAGACTCAAAATTTGAGTAAATGCAAGACATGTTCAGGTGGAGGCTTCAGAATCTTCAGGAACAAGAAGCTGATGAAGGTGAATGGGATGACATGGATGAAGATCAAGATGAAGAATCCGAGGAGGAAGAAGATGGCACAAGTGATGGATACTATTCTGATAAAGTACCTTCTGACGAAGGATTTAAAATTTTTTTCCTTTTTTTTTCTTCTATGTAGTCTTCTTTTTTTTAAGATAATTAAATGATATATTTCTATCTTTATTAGCAAAACGCCAAAATTATACTAAAAAATTGTTAACCCTAACAAAACGCCAAAAATAACAAAAAATATTTTTCCAGCTTAATATTTTATTTACTCCGTTATTGTATTTTGTCATGTTGGTCTGCATAAGGCCATTTAAAAAAAACGCCAAACTTAGAAGATGGGACGTCTATAACCTATAAAATTGATAAAAGCTGATCAACAAACTAAATACAAAAAACAGTAACTGAAAAGACAGTTACTTTATTACTATCATTTATTACAACAAAAAAGTCCCGCCTAAACTACGCGCCAAAAAACTCCTATAAGAGAGAGGTCTATACACAATGAAATTAATCACATCCAAAAAAACACAAAAACGCCATATCCTCTAGAAACCACTCCCTTTAAAACGCCACAGATGTCAAAGCTTTCACTGAAATGGATATTTTTTCTGAGGAGGTTAACTCAATAATATTTTGCTGGATGAGATGGACAAATATTCAAGAAAAAGAGACTGATGACAGTGATATGCCATCATGTGAGCTTTCTTCTTGATGATTATATATATGGAAGAAAGGGTTCAACACAACTGAAAAATGCTATTTTGGACTCCATTATTACAAATAGGATCAAGCAAGAGTTGATCTTCAATGACATGCCACCAAACAAGAATATCACACCAAAAAACAGGATGCCACTAAACAGCTTCTTCTGAAAAAGACGGGGTTTATGTAGGAAAGTTGGCATCTAACTAAAGTATTCAAAAAAAGGTTCAAAACACCAAAACAAATTCAAGAAAGATAGAGGCTGATGACAGTGAAGATTCGGAAGAGAAATTAGATTACCATTTTTTATTATTTTTGTTTTCATTTTATATTGTTTTGATATCAAGTTATATGTTGATTTGTTATCTAATTCTCTATAAATAAAATACATTATTATATAAAATGCCAAAAACTACAAACACCAAAACGATAGAAGTATGAAAACTGGGAGAATAGCTGCTAGCAAAACACCTTGTAAAGGGTATTAAACACCAAAAAATTCACTAAACGCCATAAAAAATTGGACTTATTGTAATCTTACGCAAATAATAGTGACTCGTAGTGAATTATATTATACAAAACCCAATAAACGCAAAAAAATTAACCAGAAAACGCTATAACGCCAAAAAATTATATATGTGACACAAAAAATTAATTCAACGCCAAAAAGTTTAAAAAATACAATTAACGCCAAAAAAAACTTAGACGCCATAAAATATTATACCGCGTTGGGAAATAAAAACAAGAATGAAAATACAAAAAAAGCCCCTCCGCCATTCTCTATGCCGCGGGACACGTGTTGGGCCATGATGCGTTCTCACCGTTCTCACACTTTTGAGCGTTTTCTCCTGATCCCGTTTCTCTCTCTCTATATATATATAGGGTAAGGATTTAGAGAAAACGGGGGAAAATGTGAGAACGGTTATGGATCGTCCGATCAAAACAATCTATGGACTAGATTGGCGTGGTGGCGTTTTCGTAATAAATTTTATTACGTGGACGCGCTTTATTAAGGGTAAAAAGGTAAAACATCCTCTCTTACATAAAACGCCGTTCAAATATAAAACGCCAAGTAAATACAAAATGCCAATTTTATCACTGCATAGTTTTTTCTGTGTTTTTATTTAAGCTCTTAGGCTACAAAAACGCCATAAAATGTAAAACACCATAATATATAAACGCCAAGCCTTACATCCGGATAAATGTTAATTGCATTTATTGTTATAAAATAATATCCCGCCTAAACTACAAAAAAAATCCTATAAATAGAAACGTCTCACCACCTTCCGTTTATCACACCAAAAAAAACACACAAAAACAAAATGGTTCCTAAAATACCACTCACTGTAAAACGCCAAAAGTTGAGAGAAATCAACGAGGGCAAACATCTTTTCTTTGATACTCAGTAATGTTCTGCATGAAGTTTCGCTGAATGGTTTGTTAGGTGTGGGGAGTAAGATTTTGCTGCATGAGATGGACAAATTTCAAGAAAGCGGAACTGATGACACCCATATGTCATTTTGTCTTCTTTGTTCTTGAAGAATGTTTGGATGAGGAGAAGAGACCTATCCCAGTGTAAATGCTACTTTGGCCTCGATGATTATAATGAAGATGACGGACAGATAGCATCCACCCACACGGAGTCGATCTATGTCTCCAACATCCACAAACCCACTTCAACACACGAACAAGAAAAAAAAACCACGCCAAACCCAAAACGCCATTTATTTGTGACAGTTCTTGTAGTTTCAAAAGAAGAAAGAGACCGATGACACTGAAGATTTAGATCATAAATTGGTTATATTTTTCTTTAATTTTCATTTTCTATTGTTTGTTATGTAATTTTCAGCTAAGAACAACAATACATTAATTCTGTAATGAAAAAATATAATAAAACGCCAACGGGCAAATGCTTGTGAAACGCCAACATGCCATAAAACACCCCAAAACTACAAAACTATAATAAAATTACTTTGGAAAACAAAACGCCATAACTACAGCCGTCAAGATGGGACGTGTTACACCGTAAAACAGATGAATCTAAAAACAAAACATAGTAACTGCAAAACAGTAAAATGAAACGACGGAAACATAATTACTAACATTTATTATATTGAAAACCAAATACTTGGGGAATTGAATTTATTTATCTTTTTCAAAACGCCATAATTACCTATCACTGCGCGTGAAAAAAAAGTCATTATAGAAGTAGACCATGAGAACACAACTCAAAACACACCAGAACATTGTCTAAACGCCACATATTGCCCAAAACGCCAAAAAAAATAAAAAAAAATTGGCTAAGGTTATTGCATGGAGGTTTGAAAGGTCGGAGAGACGATTCATCCTAAAGTTCTCTGATAGGAGAAGGGTGAAGGTAAGGACAATCAAAGCCATACTTGGTATGTCTGAAGGGGTTCAGAGGGATATTCTAGCCCTTGGGGTTCTAAGGGCCAACAATTGTGAAAGAACTCGAACAGTAATGAGAAGATTGGAGAGAAAATTTCAGGCAGATGATGATGATGATGATGATGATATTGACGATAGTCCTCTAACAACAGTTAGCAGTTGGGTGGTGCATGAAGAAGCAGGAACGGTTGAAGTGATTTATCAACACGGGGTGAAATATTTATTATCGATGGAAGAAATGTTGAAGATAAAGAAGCTACATCTGCTTGAACAACTCTGTGATTTAGCACCTTCGAACGATGCAAAGTCCAGGGTTGCAATGATATTCAAGTATAGGCTGCGGCAAAGAAGAGACGAAATTATGGCTTTATACGCCAATCTAAAACTTGATGATGATAAATCTGAAGAAAGTGAGGAACAAAGCGATGGTTACAACTCTGATGTCATCCCATCCACAGAAGACTATTAGTTTATTTTAATTTCGTATTATTGTAATCTTATAAAATATTAATCAACGGTAATCAATTATTAACAAACGCCACGAATGCCAAAAAAGTGACCTGGGAAACGCCATAACGCCAAAAAAATTAACTATCTGACACAAAAAGAATTAATTTAACGAGACAGCTAAAAAAACAGTAAAATGCCAAGTAATTAATGAAGCTAGTTAACGCCAAAATTATCTTAGACGCCAAAACTGAAGCAGCATGTAGCGCACGAACTCGGGAAAAAATAATATTGAAAAGACAAAAAAACCCCTCAGACCCTAAGTACATCTGCGTCACGTGTTCCATCAGGATGCGTTCTCACCGTTCTCACACTTTAGGGCGTTTTCTCCAGATCACTTACCTATATATATATATAGAGAGAGAGAGAGAGAAGAGAAAAGATTAGAAGGGAGAGTTTAGAGAGAGTGTGTGTACAAGTTTTTTTATTTATACATCTTTTTTACTTTTTACATAATTGTCCCTTCATATAATCTATTTACACAATAGTTCATAGGGAGTTGAATTAACTAGAATGCCCTCAAATGCAAGGTATATAACCATATTCTTATAAAACTTAAAGACAAATATGTCGGTTCATTTTACAAGAAGGGTCCTTTTTTCACCTACAATAAAACCCTTTTACTTTTAAAAATTACACTTTTAACCCCTATACTATTATTTGATTATACAAACCCTCACATGTCTTTGGCATTTACAAAAATGGTCCTCCTTTTTAATTCTACTATACAAGCCCTCAACTTTTAAATATTACATTCTTAACCCTACACTATACTTCATTTTACAACCCCACAATTTTTGAAAATTGCAATTTTTATCTAACCCAAACTAATCCCTACATAATCAATTAGTTTAATAAGAAAAATTAACATGGTTAGAGTCAAAGGACACAACTTGCAAGATTTTGAAACATAAAGTACAAATCCCATTAATTTTGACAATAAAAAACACCGCCTGAAATTGGATATATAAATAAAGGACAAATCTTATATTTTCTCTTATATTAGTAATATTCATTAGTATACTACTTTAACTTTTATATTTTGTTAGATACTTAGGTTAAGTATTTAACTTTGTTTTTATTTTGGTGATTATGTTTAATGCTTGAGTTTAAGAATGTTGATCATTATTTTACAAGTGAGTAAATTGCCATTTTAGTCTTTAAGGTTTGACCAAAACTGACACTTTATTCTAAATAGTTTTTTCTTGCTATTTTAGTCTAAATAGTTTTGTTTTCTTCCATTTTAGTCCTTGACTTTTGTCATTTTTTGCCATTTTCATCGAACACCACCACCACCTCCCACCACCCACCCCATTACAACCTTCTATCATTGCCACCATGTCACACCCCCAAAATCCACAAGCTGAGTATCACCGCAGGAGGAGTGACTGACCAGGATCTAGCCACCAATCACATTGAACTCATAGGTAAGTTTAAATAAAACTTTCATTTATTAACATTAAGTGTTACCATGTAACATATAATTCACAGTGTACAGCGGAAGCATAATTCATTAGTTAAGTGTTTATAAACCATATGTAAAAACCATTAATCATGTGTTGCGTTTCCATGTATCTCGACCCATGACCACTCCAGCCTCCCAGACAGCAAGTTCCAATAATATGCACCTAAAGACCTGCAAGGCATGTAACAACGAGTCAACAACAAAGTTGAGCGAGTTCACAGTTGGGTGTTCGTTTTAAGTTGTTTCAAAAACGTAGTTTTTCTTTAGCTGGCTGGCTTACTTGCCGTGGGGGTTACCCCATAGTTGAAAATACGATTAACCAATTCCTTCTTTCCCAAACCATAACCAGTGGGGGCTTCCCAATGTGAACCACTAGAGCGTTACCATATCGACTACTGATGAAAGTAAGTTGTGCCCTAAGTCAATGTCTATCATCATTGACTGTTTGCCATGATCCATTAGTACACGCCCGTCCGACCGGCACGGTGTGAGGTTTGTCAAACCTAATAGCGCTATTAACTAATGACCCGCTCGCCATCAGCCTCGGCGATTAAGTCGATATAAAATGAGGGACTTAATGATAGAGTTTTGTCTAGTAAGTTTAAGGTTGTTGTCCTACCCAAGGAGGACGAACGTACGTATTCTACCCAAGGAGAATACGCAGGATTAATATTGACATCCTACCCATGGAGGATGGCGGTACATATCCTACCCAAGGAGGATATGTAGGTTCCGTTTTAGTTCTTTAACCCCATTCCCAACCACCGGGAATCCCATGCCTTTTAAAGAGTGTGAACTCACATCGGTTTGCTCGGTAGGTAATCTTAATTGTCAAACAATTTGGTCAATCCCGCCCTATTATAATTACCACGTCTAATCAGACAGCATGATGACATACATATACTCACTTCATCAAATATTCATGTATTCATATATGCATTTCAAACAATCCACACAGAGCATGTGATCCAATCATATTGTTAGGTGGCAATAATAAAAAGTGTGTGATCTAAAATATACTATAACTAACAAGCCAATAAGTAGTCCCGCCCCCTAGCTCAGTTGGGAGGAGGCCGGGGGTTTGCCAATGGCCACCCCGGTTCGAATCCCGGCGTCTACGGCTTGGGGGTTGGGATGTCCCGATGATAGATCGTTACCTACCGAGGCATGGTGCGGTCTTGAGGGCAACCCGGTTTTACCCAGCTGTTACCCTAGCGAGTCTCTCGTGTAGGGGCAGTATGGTTTCCGGGCGGAAGTCAGCTTGCGCGGCGGCCGGGGCCCGATCGAACATCGCGTCCGTGAGTGCGGGGCTGACGGGGGATTGTCTTTGACATGAACCCGGCGACCAATAGGTCAAGTACATAGAAAGTCGCCTTCCAAAAAAAAAAAACAAGCCAATAAGTAGGATTTGTACGACCCATTTATTCTAATACCCAAACCTGATGTGATCCTAGCACCTCTCGGCCCCCACTTGTTCCTTTGGTGTGATCAGGTTACACTAATGTGGCCCAAACACGCTTAAATTAGTCCCATGATTCTATTAGTTCATTTAACATATAATGACTCAACTAGCATGTGTGTAATCTACCAAGGAATTCGGCCCAGACTACAAGTGAAGCCCAAATGAATTAATCCCTTTAATTACTCCCAATTAATCAAGCAGTCCATTTACCATCTAACCACCCAATTATCATGCATGCGATTTGTTAAAACGTCCAGCCCAGACTATCTATAGGCCATCGGCCCAAATTCAGCATATACTTAAGAGGTTAGTTGGCCCAACCTTATTCAATCGGATCAGTTCTATATGAAGATGATTTTGTTTATACAAGATTAATACCCACTGTGTTGTGTTTATGGAATTAGGATGGCAATTAACTGGTTGCTCATATGCAATTAATTAACACACACACCTTAGTAAGTACATCACAATAACGGTTTTGTAATATCCGAATTCATTAAATCTTTTAAAGCTCACAGTTCTTGCACCATGAATCATCATCATCATCATGTTAAATATTTAACGTGCTTAACCAGGTTGTACACTAGGCAAGTGTAGTTGTACATTCAAGAAACACCCAACAACATTTATAAGAACAGAGAATTGTTTGGTATCATTTAGCACATGCACAGATCATCGAATAAATATATATATATATATATATATATATATATATATATATATATATATATATATATATATATACTTTCATATAGTTCCTTATAATCACTCAATCGCAGGCACCAAACGACGCTACGGTTGGACCGAAACCGAGACAACGCGTTCGAAAACGAAGTAACGAGATATGTGGGGCTTACCGGCGATCGGTGGTGATGGCTGGTTCGTTGCGGGATTCCGAATAAAGGAGGAAAAGTCGTGACGGTGCGAAGGGGTGGATCTTGCTGCTGCCGTAGGGTTTGATATCTCATTGCATGAATGATACGCATAATCATATACATGTAAATATGGCGGTTTGGAAGGGTGGGCCGAATGGTGATGTTGGGTTGGGTTAGCGGCTTGTTTAATTGGATTGAAACCATTTTGAGGGTCGATAGTTGAATGAATTTTAATATAAAACTGGTGCTTCTTTAATGGGCCACACACCACTCGTTGGTGAGTCATATTAGTATTGTTTTTTTTTTGTTTTTTTTTTAAAGTAATGCATACATGCTACTATTATTAATAACTAAGACGGCTACTGATGTATAGTGTTTATGTGATGGTTCGAACCTCAAGAGTTTCGGGTTATGCGGGTTATGTCATGGTTTAAACGGTTCGCGTCGGTTCATCACCAAATGGACTTGGTTTCGACTACACGTTTGCACACTATAAACTAAATGAGTATAAATTTAATTCGTCGAAAATAGATAAGTATATATATTTATTTGTAAGAGCGAAACGAACAATTTATACCTCGAAGTTACGGGTTGTCACACACCACTTGCCTGCACCGTCACCACCCACCCACCCACTCCACCACCATCACCACCCACCATTTACATGTAAATATGGCGGTTTGGAAGGGTGGGCCGAATGGTGATGTTGGGTTGGGTTAGCGGCTTGTTTAATTGGATTGAAACCAATTTGAGGGTCGATAGTTGAATGAATTTTAATATAAAACTGGTGCTTCTTTAATGGGCCACACACCACTCGTTGGTGAGTCATATTAGTATTGTTTTTTTTTTTTTTTAAAGTAATGCATACATGCTACTATTATTAATAACTAAGACGGCTACTGATGTATAGTGTTTATGTGATGGTTCGAACCTCGAGAGTTTCGGGTTATGCGGGTTATGTCATGGTTTAAACGGTTCGCGTCGGTTCATCACCAAATGGACTTGGTTTCGACTACACGTTTGCACACTATAAACTAAATGAGTATAAATTTAATTCGTCGAAAATAGATAAGTATATATATTTATTTGTAAGAGCGAAACGAACGATTTATACCTCGAAGTTACGGGTTGTCACACACCACTTGCCTGCACCGTCACCACCCACCCACCCACCCACTCCACCCACCATTTACGCCACCCATGTCATCAACCAACACCACCGCCATCATTGTAAAACCAACAACCACCGCCATCATCTTCCTATAAACCGGCACAACACCATCCCCATACCATCGCACCTGCAAAAAAATAAAAAATAAAAAAAAGTGGTTTGACCAAAATTCACCTAGGTTAACTATTTTTTTAATGGAGTTAGTGGGTTTGATGAAAATGACAAAAAATGACAAAAGACAAGGACTAAATGGCAGAAAACAAAACTGTTTGGACTAAAATAGCAAGAAAAAAACTATTTGGACTAAAGTGACAATTTTGATCAAACACAGGGATTAAAATAACAATTTACTCTTTACAAATTTTTCAAATTGAATTTCATCCTTTAAGATCTTGTCTCTAAGGTTTTCATTCACCTCTTTAACATTAGCAAATGCTAGGATGCATTTGTTTGAACATAGGTTTTTGAGGACCTGAGGTGATACCTTAGCTACAGCCATCAGGGCACAGTTACAGACACTCTCACTTTCTTTGGATTTCTTCTCCTCTTCTTCAACTGTCCATGGGTCAGACAGTGGCTCTATCAATGGTTCAGGTTTGTCTTTCAACAGTTGTTCACCAACAACAGCAGTAACCACTGCTTCAGCAATTGCATCCACTGTTTCAACACTGGATCCCTCTCCTTCAGTTTCCAACCCTTCTGGGATAGACTCTAATGCTGCAAAACAGAATTCATCACTAGAAACATCATTCTTAGCATATAGAGCAAAGTTTTCATCAGCTAAATCTTCAGGCAAACTACTCCAATCAACAAAGCCTTGGGTGAAAAAGCTTTGCTGATCTGCTTGAGCAGATGTTTGGGTAGTTTGTTGAGGTGCAGCTTGTTGCACCTGAACCTGAGGAGCTGGGGCCTGGACATACTGTATCTGTGGAACAGGGGTTTGGACATTGTGCACAAGAATAGGTGTTACAGGGTGTGCATAATGAGCAGTGTTTACATGAGCAGCAGGGGCATATTAGGAATACTGCATAGTGTTTTGGTTATTTTGAGGTCTAGGACTAGGATGTGTGATGATTGGTCCATTATTTTTACTCCTACATTCTCTACCAAAATGACCTCGCCTATTACACTTGTAACATTTTATCTTTGATTTATACAACCCTACTTTCAAGTTCCCATGTAACCCTGGTAATTTTCTCCCTGTTCTCTTATAAAACTTGTTGGTTCTAACACTCAGTAGTGCAAGTTGGTGCAAAATATCCATTTCCTCCAGATCAGTTGGATCAAAGTGCTGGAGATCATTGAGTTCAAAGGACAAGTTGTCTGAACTCTGGTTTTCACTACTAGCTGTGAAATCATAGCTAGTTGAGTAAGAATCAGAGTTATTAAAAGCTCCACCAGTAGTTATGTCAATATAATGATCATAACTCTGCTCCTTACTACTACCAGAATCCTCTTGACTAAGAAGTGATGTGCTACCAAATATATAGTCATCAACAACCTTCCCAGACTCTTGTAACTTCTTTTTCTAGTTCAACTCTCTCTCATAAGTGAGGAGTCTACCATGAAGTTGAGTCAGACTTAGTTCTTTGAACCCAACCGAATTTCTGGTTACAAAAGCAATTGTGTCCCATTTTTCAGGAAGTAACCTTAGAAACCTACTATTTAGAGTTGAATTTGCAAATTCAACATTAACAAGTTTCAATTCACAAATGAGACAACTAAAACGTTCAAATTGCTGTGTTAGTGATTCTCCTTTCACATGGTAGAACGTTTCACACTGTTGATTTAGAACTTCCCTGTTATTTTCTATCACCTCTTCTGTACCACCGAACTGTTCCTTTAAGGCATCCCACAGCTCTTTGGCACTGTTACAGTGTAACAGTCCAACATAGATGTCATTAGGAAGAGCTGAGGCTACTATGCTAAAAGCCTTTGCATCTAGTTCAATTTTTTAAAAATCTTGTTCTGAATAGTTTTCAGGGCTTTTAGGCACAAAGCCTTTGGGATCCTCAGCACTAGGCACCTGTGGAACATATGGTCCATAGATGACGGATTTCCAACAGCCAGTATATTGTTGTGCCAGGACATGACCCATTCGACGTTGCCAGATATTGTACTCGGATCTGACAAGCATCGGTGGCTTGAAAAGAGTCCCGCTGTTGTGAGTGTCTTGTGATTGTGACGTCATTCTGGTTGATTTTCACAAAAGTTTTAGAATAATCAACTTTGTACGTGATTACCTTTTTACTCTATTTTTATCAACTGATACGAACAACTTGAGTATCAATAAATTTGAGCTGAACTTTAACGTCAAATTGATGGTTAGATCAAATTTTGACTGTCCTAGCTCTGATACCAATTGTTAGGATCTGAGTTTCTTTAGATTGTGTTTGTTTGAATTAATTTATGTAAAATGAAATAACAAAGATGTAGTAGTTGCAGCGGAAATAACAATCAAACTTTGTAAACACAATCACGGAAGAAAAGTTTAAGCAAACATGTTTTCCATTGAATCGAATGATTGTATTTAATTACAATAATCTTAACAATTGCATGCATGCACAAGACTCCCCCTTAGCCTAAGCTCAATGATTTGTTCATACAGAATGACTTGTGAAGAAAGAGCTGATGGAACAGTACAGGGTACTGTTCTATTTATAGTACAGCCCAAACCACTGAGCATCTTTGCTGACGTCACCATGAAAGTGACATCTAACCTCCTAACAAACTATAAACACTGTTCTATACAAACACTGATAACATAAACACTGATTACATTAAACTACTGATTCTTCATTCCACAGTTGTAGCCTAAGTACTGATGTTGAGCATCAGTGCTTTCTTTATTGAGTCATCGGTTCTTTGAAGGAGCAGAGCTTTGGTCTTCAACAGTGCTTGGGACACATCAGTAGATTGAGCTTCAGTCTTTTATTCTTCATGAGTCCTTTGGTTAACAGTTGTTGTGATGATCAGTGCTTCGAGTCTATCATTTAATAGATAACCACTATCAAGGGGAGAATCTTGTTCAAGCACTGCTTATAAAGATCAATTGTTCTAAACTAGTTTTGGCTTTCCTTATCATATGTTCTTTCTGGGTTTGAAAGCATGGACCAACAATAAGGAAGACCAAACTGCGGAGATGAGCCACCTCATCCTCGAGCTCGTGGACTCGACGAATAAGGAAGCTCACCTGCTACTCAAGTGTAAGGACTCGAGCAGCATAACCATCAACGGGTGCATGAATAGGTGGTGGTGGAAATGCTAGTGGTAATGGTGATACTGGTGGTGGTGAAGATGGTGGTGGTGGTGTAACTGGTAGTGGGTAGGCTGGCGAAGGTGGTCGGCTAGCATCGGACTCTTTCTCCATCTCATAGATTCTTCGGCAGAGGATCTCAACCTGAAGCTGGAGTGATAAGAGAAGATCATCTCTGGTATACCCAGAGTGGTGAGAAGGATGATACGGATCAGAGGATGGCATGAGATGTGGAAGGGATGGTGGAAAAGATCGGGATGGCTGAAAACATGGGCTCATCTTAGGTGGTGGTACGTGTGGGTGTCCTGAGGGCTCTCCCTCATGGGTAGGGGGTGTATGTGGGAAGGCTGACGCAAAACGGATACGTCGTATCCAGCTAGAGTGGTCCACTAGGACGGGTGGTTGTGATAAGTTGTCGCTAGTGACATGAATGGGGGTACGAGGGGGTGTATCAGTAGGTGTGGAAACAAGAGTAGGTGCAGCTGACATGGCATCGTCGTCATCTGCAGGGTAAGCCTCTAGGCCTATGGATCGAAGTGTAGAAGAGGTCACTGACTCCCACGAGTTAGTGATGTGTGTTAGGTGTTATATATATTTATGTATATTTTCAGCCCTTTTTAACACTTTAGTCAAGTTTTAAATTTATAAAACACGATATTTTACTAACACTGGACACACATATGGGCAACTGCACCAATCGTGAGTGTAGCATAGCATTGGTAAGATACCGAGGTCGTCCAAGGACACAAGAGCTTTTAGTACCGGTTTATCCTCAACGTCTAATCAAATCAAAAATTTAGAAAAAGGTTTTTTAAACAAGAAAATAAAACTAACTAAAAATGCTGAAAATAAAAATAAAATAAAACATATAGACAAGATAAATCACTTGGATCCGACTCGTCTTTAGTGTAACCTTTGATGTTTTCCGCACTTTTGCACTTTTTAAGAGATTATCTTATTTATAATAGTAGGCCCCTCTTTTGAAGGTGACGTTACCCTCAACCCAGTAGTTTGAGTCAGCAAGGATACAATCCTAAAGGGTGGGATTATTGAAAGATAATTAATTAAGTTATTAATGCGTAATGTGGTAGGCCCCTCTTTTGAAGGTGACGTTACCCTCGGCTAAGTGGTTTGAGTCAGCAAGGATACAATCCTAAGTAGCCGGGTTAATGTATTAATAGTAGTTTATTGTCACACCCCCAAAATCCACCTGCGGAGTATCACCGCTTGGAGGCGTGACTGGCCAGGATCAAACCACCAATCATATTGAACAAGCAAGTAAATAATTATAAAAGTCCAACCAATACGATTGGTGTCCAAATAAACATAGTTTAAGTTGCAAACGGAAGCATAATGATTAAAACCAAAGCATAAGTTTAAATGTTTCAAAGTTTAACATGGCACACAGCTGTCCATGTCCCACAACGACTCTTCCCCATGCAAGCCCCAGCTAAGTACATATTGACCTGCAAAGCATGTAGTAACGAGTCAACAACAATGTCGAGTGAGTTCACGGTTGGTTGTCCAGTTTAGAGTTGTTCCCAAAAACACAGTTTGTTCTTAACCAGCAATCCAGCCGTGGGGGTTACCCCATAGTTCGAAAAACGTTTATTAGTTACCCATTCTTACGTTGGCTATCCAGCCCGGCTCTCTGGCCGTGGGGGCTACCCCATGTTTAATTCACCAGACTCGTTGCCATATCGACTACTAACGTTCGTCATGTTTAAGTGCCCTAACGTCTGTGTCTATCATCATTGACGTGCCATAGTCCATTAGTCCACGCCCGTCCTCTGCGGCACGGTGTGAGGTTTGTTAAACCTAATAGCGCTATTTAACTAATGACCTGTTCGCCATTGGCCTCGGCGATTAAGTCGATATAAAAGGAGGGACTTCGTTGATAGAGTTCTAGTCTAGTATGATTAAATACGTCTCAACAGGACGAGGAATCTATGTTCCTGAATACGTCTCAACAGGACGAGGAATCTATGTTCCTGAATACGTCTCAACAGGACGAGGAATCCCTATTCCTTAACCCATTCCCAACCCCTGGGAATCCCATGCTTTGTAGAGAAGTGTGAACTCACCTTAGGTTAGCTCGGCAGATAAACGAAAGGTCAATCGAGCTGCTAGAGGTCAACCACGTCCTAACATGGTTACCATACAAGTCAGGTCTAGGTTCAAGTAATGCACGTATGTTTACACAGAGATAGCAAGTTACGAACACATATAGATCATGGCAAACACGTATCATCACGTTTAACAGTCATAACATATCAGAACTTGTGCGATCAAAAGATTGGGCTCGCACAAGTCTAACGGCCTTGTGCGAGTCACCCATTAAAGCCCAAAAGTACCCGGCCTAATAACTAGAAAGCCCAACACCTCTATATACATATACACGACCCAAATTAATAACAGATTATCTATCTTGTGCGATCCATACATCTTGTGCGACTCGGGACCTCTTGTGCGACCAGTGTCATTTGTGCGATTGGTCTTTGGGCTTTGAGGCCCAACAGTTATCCAAAAACATGACTTGTGCGATTTGTTAATACTTCCGAATTTCATGCATATTAGTTACAATAATTTTGGACAGTTTCTTGTTTCACAATTATTCAATCAATCAACATCACTAACAGTTTCCATTCATACATTTATCGATCAAATCAATGAATTATCAATTACTTCTTATGGATTCCAACTAACCTCTCATCACGATCCTAATCTAGCATATCATTCAATTCACAAAATCAATCAACGATTTCCGAATAATAACAAACAACCCGAGTTCTTGTGCAACATTTAACCGGTAATACAACGCACATAAATTTACAAATCATGATTCCAAAAGCATATACTCAATTCCTAAATATTCATGCGAGTCATTACTTGGTGGCACACATATATGCTATTATTCGATTCCCATTATTGGCACACCCATAAACTCCCACATGTCCACTGCCAAACCCTATGCTAACAAGAACAACTAGCCAATTATGATGAAGTGATCACATGCAACTAGCCGACAATTCCTATGCCATCACATGCAAAACATTAAATTTGGCTGCATCTTCAATACAATTCACATGCAAAAATATGCCATATACTCATAAAGCAACATTCAACTTCACAAGCCAATCCATCACACATAGTTGTTTCATCATATATATATATATATATACTGAACTCGAACTTCATGATCACAATTCATCAATTATTATACCTAAGTAATCATATAAGATCGTGTCGATCATCAAGTTAACATACGGCTGAAAATAATTAAAGAACACTAACCGAAACCAAACTATGGACTAACCAGAATTGTAAGTGTGTGATCGAGATGGGAGAAGGGTGCCGCGATCCGAGTAGCTTCGGTGGTTATGGGGGCTGCCGTCGAGCTCTAGGGTTATGTGAGAACAAAACTCCCTAAAGGTATAGGTGTATGCATATAAAAAGGAGGGGCCGAACCCATTCTTGGGCTGCCTTGGGTCACGAATGTAAGATAGGCAACATTGGGCCGAATGTATGTGTGAGGGTTTATGGACAAAGTATGTGGCCCAATGTGTTTGTGCGATTGGATTACTATCGTGTGACTAGGTTTGTGTTGTGCGATTAGTCAAACATATATACATTACGTTTCATAACACATAACATAATAAAAGCATAACGTTCCATAGCAACATTCACATCAGTTAATCACATAACGTAACAACCATTCCATTTTGAAATCACATAACATGTAACCACATATTGTTAAACCAAGTTATATCGAAGTGCAACGAAAGGTTTGAAATACGAGTTGTCACATTATCCCCAAGTTGAAAGAAATTTCGTCTCGAAATTTAGCACGTACTCACTGAGGAAGCTAGTTAAGTTGCGTGGTTTTCCTGGGGTGTCACATCCTCCCCCCGTTGATCTGGAATTTCATCCCGAAATTCCGTAGCTTCAGCCTCAGTAGTGGTTTCGTTGTTCTTGAACAATTGGGGATACTTATGTTTCATCTGATCTTCGCGTTCCCAGGTGAACTCTGGGCCACGACGTGAGTTCCAACGAACTCGAACAAGAGGAATTCTAGTGCGCTTGAGGACCTTAACATCCCGGTCCATGATTTCAACTGGTTCTTCAACGAATCGCAACTGTTCATCGATGGTGAGCTCCTTCAAAGGAACTACGAAAGTCTCATCTGACAGACACTTCTTCAGATTCGACACGTGGAAAACGTTGTGAACTGCACTGAGTTCTGCTGGTAGGTTCAGTTTGTAGGCCACCTTGCCTATTTTCTCGATGACTTCAAAAGGTCCGACGTATCGTGGGTTAAGTTTACCTCGCTTGCCAAAATGAACCACACCCTTCCAAGGTGAAACCTTGAGTAGCACTCGCTCCCCAACCTGGAGCTCGAGTGGTTTCCTGCCCTTATCGGCGTAGCTTTTCTGACGGTTACGAGCTGCCGCCATGCGTTGTCGTATCTGAGCAATTCTTTCTATTGTGTCTACCACAAGTTCTGGGCCAGTGATCTGACTATCCCCCACCTCTGCCCAACAAAGAGGTGACCGGCATTTACGCCCGTACAATGCCTCAAACGGAGCAGCTTTAATGCTGGTGTGGTAGCTGTTATTGTACGAAAAATTCCACAAGTGGCAGATGCTTTTCCCAGCCGTTGCCAAAGTCAATTACACATGCCCTAAGCATGTCTTCAAGGGTCTGGATGGTGCGTTCAGACTGCCCATCCGTTTACGGGTGATAAGCCATGCTCATATCTAAACGTGAGCCAAAGGACTTGTGCATTGCTTGCCATAATTCAGAAGTAAAACGTGCATCACGATCCGAGATACTAGAGGTGGGCACCCCGTGCCTCGAGACAACTTCCTTAAGATATATGTCTGCTAAAGTGGAGAACTTATCCGTTTCCTTGATAGCCAGGAAGTGTGCAGACTTGGTGAGTCGATCCACGATCACCCAAATAGTATCGTTGCCATGTTGAGATCTAGGCAGGCCAGTAACGAAATCCATGGAAATTTGCTCCCATTTCCATTGTGGTATCTCTGGTTGTTGGAGTAGGCCTGATGGTTTCTGATATTCCGTCTTGACTCTCGCACAAGTCAAGCACTTGCTAACCTAAGTTGCTATATGAGCCTTCATGCTAGGCCACCAATACGTAGTTTTCAAGTCGTGGTACATCTTATCTGAACTAGGATGTACTGAGTAGCGAGACTTGTGTGCTTCATCCATTACAAGCTCTCGTAGGTTGCCATAGAGCGGGACCCAAATGCGTCCTGTTACGTAGTAAGCACCGTCTTCCTTTTGTTCTAACCATTGCCTTGAGCCGCGTAGGGCTTCAGCCCTAATGTTTTCTAGTTTCAATGCTTCTACCTGAGCATCTCGTATTTGTGCGGGAAGACTAGATTGAATAGTGAGTTGTAGAGCTCGTACGCGCTTAGGCGTAGTGTCCTTTCGACTAAGGGCGTCAGCCACAACATTGGCTTTGCCTGGGTGGTACCTGATCGAGCATTCGTAGTCATTCAGTAGCTCGACCCATCGCCGTTGTCGCATATTCAGTTCCTTCTGTTTGAAGATATACTCGAGACTCCTGTGATCGGTGTAGATGGCGCACTTGGTACCGTACAGGTAATGTCTCCATATCTTAAGCGCAAAAACAACAGCTCCCAGCTCTAAATCATGTGTAGCGTAGTTCTTTTCATGAACTTTAAGTTGGCGTGGTGCGTAGGCTATGACCTTGTCACGTTGCATCAACACACATCCAAGACCCTGAATGGATGCGTCGCAATAGCCGCAAAATCGTCTGTGCCTTCAGGCAATGAGAGGATAGGTGCGCTACAAAGTCTATCCTTTAAGTGTTGAAATGCTGATTCTTGTTCATTACCCCAACGATAGATAACACCTTTCTGAGTTAGCGAAGTGAGGGGTTGCGCGATCTTGGAGAAATCCTTGATAAACCTTCTGTAGTAACATGCCAAACCCAAGAATTGGCGAATTTCCGTTGGTGTGCGGGGTGCAGGCCAGTTCTTAATCGAGTCTACCTTAGATGGATCAACATGAATCCCATCCTTGTTCACCACATGGCCTAGGAAATGGACTTCACGAAGCTAGAAGTCGCATTTCGAGAACTTAGCATACAACTATTCTGTTCGAAGTAGTTCCAAAATAAGTCGCAGATGGCGCTCGTGTTCCTCCTGACTCTTAGAATAGATCAGGATGTCGTCGATGAAAACAATAACGAACCTGTCCAGGTAAGGCTTGCACACTCAATTCATCAAGTCCATGAAGACCGCAGGTGCGTTTGTCAGCCCAAATGGCATGACCAAAAAAAAAAAACTCATAGTGCCCATAACGAGTTCTAAAGGCTGTTTTGGAGACGTCCTCTTCTCGGACTCTCAGCTAGTGATATCCCGATCTCAAATCAATCTTTGAATAGTAGCTCGACCCTTGCAACTGGTCGAATAAGTCGTCAATGCGTGGAAGAGGATAACGATTCTTCACCGTCACCTTGTTGAGCTCGCGATAGTCGATACACATTCTAAAGGTACCGTCTTTCTTCTTCACGAATAGCACTGGAGCTCCCCATGGCGAAGAGCTAGGACGAATAAAACCCTTATCCAAGAGTTCTTGTAGTTGCGTAGAGAGTTCTTCCAACTCTGATGGGGCTAAGCGATAAGGTGCGCGAGCTATGGGTGCTGCTCCAGGAGCTAGCTTGATTTGAAATTCGACCTGGCGATGAGGCGAAATACCAGGTAATTCCTCAGGGAATACCTCAGGATAGTCGCGTACAATCGGAAAATCTTCTATCTTCTTCTCTTTCTTCGAGGTGTCAGTAACGAGAGCCAGAATAGCAGTGTGGCCTTTTCCCAAGCACTTCTGAGCCTTAAGGAAAGAGATGATGCTCACAACAGCACCACTCTTGTCGCCACGAATCATGAGAGGTTCATCACCTAGGTGAGGAATACGGACAGTCTTCTCATTGCAAAGAATCTCTGCTCGGTGTTGGGATAACCAATCCATACCAATAACGATGTCAAAACCATCATACGTTGGGGTCATTCCTAGCATCACCCTGACCAATCATGAACACTCGACCCCTAGCACCATTGCCGTCGTTATTACCCCCGTTGTTGCCTCCATTATTGTTCCCGTTTCCTTGGTTGTGGTTCTGATTCTGGTTCTGGTTCAACCGTGGGCAGTGTCTCTTGAAGTGACCTTCAGCACCACACTGATAGCATCCCTTGTTACCCTGCTGTTGCTGCTGATTCTGTGGAGCTTGTGGCTGCTGTTGTCGGTTCTTGTTTGCAGGACGTGAGCTTCTACAATCTTTGGCTTCCTGTCCAAGCTTGTTGCATCTCTGACAACGATCTTTGTTGCACGGTCCGCTGTGGTGCAAATTACATCGATTCCACCCTGCCCTTGACTACCAGAAGATTGCTGACCAGGACTCTGGTAGTCATCGATCTTTCGCTGTTGTGCCTGGGACTGAACCGTAGTCGAACCCTTGCTGAAGGTTCCATCCCACTTTCGTTTGTTGTCACAGGAAGTAGCAGAAGTAGTAGTAGTAGTAGTAGCACCGATACGTTTAGGCAGCTTGTTCTGTTCCACTGCTTGGTCTGTGAGACGATGAGCAAGACGAGTAACATCTTGGGTAGTAGCAAAGTTAGCAGAAGTCACATGACTTTGAATCTATGGTACTAAGCCTTTGAGGTACAGCTCAATGCGCTTGATGGGAGGATCCACCATAGTTGGACACAACACTGCCAGTTCGATGGGTCGTTTCGCGTACGCTTCTATCTCTGACCCCGTCATCTTTAGGTTAAAGAATTCTACCTCCATCTTGTGGATGTCATCACGACTACAGTATTCACGTTTGATCAGTTCCTTAAAATCATTCCATGGGGTGGCATTTGCAGCCGCCAGCCCCAGCATCTGAACTTGCGCGTTCCACCAAGTTAGCGCAGTGCCTTCGAGAGTACCGGTGGCGTACTTCACCCCACGAGCCTCAGGGCATTCACACATCTCGAAGATAGACTCGAGCTTTTCAAACCAATGGAGGAGTCCAACGGCTCCTTCAGTGCCACAGAAAGTAATAGGACAACAGTCCATGAACGTCTTGAATGTGCATACAGGTGGCTGAGTGTTCTGACCTTGTTGCGCGAGGAAGAAAAGTCAGGGTTAAGCGCGAGAGTTGGGTCATGAGAGTAGGATCTAACATCCTAGGATAGGTTCAGAATAGCGGGTTATACCTCCTGCCTGAGCGGCTGCGAGTGTTGCCGTAACTTGTTCGTTGATAAGAGCCGTCAGCTGGCTTGAGTTAGGTTCACACGTTCCCTCATGATCTTCACATCGAAGGAAACACAAATAGGAAAGGTGTCGCGAATGTGCGTAAGTGTGGAGTGACAGAAGAGTAAGCACACAGGGTTCAAGCAACAGTTGTTACACTAACAAAGCATACCATGAGAAATGTTCTATGTAACTAGCAAGTAGGCAATATAAGCATAAATCATATCACCTAGAATGTCGAGCCTTGCATGTGGAGTGAAGCGTCGTTGTGGACTGTTGAGCACTGTATAGGTTATAGTCTGGTTTTAACAAAAACTTTTTCCCTTATTAAAACCAAGTTCTCTATAACCAATGGCTCTGATACCAATCTGTCACACCCCCAAAATCCACCTGCGGAGTATCACCGCTCGGAGGCGTGACTGGCCAGGATCAAACCACCAATCATATTGAACAAGCAAGTAAATAATTATAAAAGTCCAACCAATACGATTGGTGTCCAAATAAACATAGTTTAAGTTGCAAACGGAAGCATAATGATTAAAACCAAAGCATAAGTTTAAATGTTTCAAAGTTTAACATGGCACACAGCTGTCCATGTCCCACAACGACTCTTCCCCATGCAAGCTCCAGCTAAGTACCTATTGACCTGCAAAGCATGTAGTAACGAGTCAACAACAATGTCGAGTGAGTTCACGGTTGGTTGTCCAGTTTAGAGTTGTTCCCAAAAACACAGTTTGTTCTTAACCAGCTATCCAGCCGTGGGGGTTACCCCATAGTTCAAAAAACGTTTATTAGTTACCCATTCTTACGTTGGCTATCCAGCCCGGCTCTCTGGCCGTGGGGGCTACCCCATGTTTAATTCACCAGACTCGTTGCCATATCGACTACTAACGTTCGTCTTGTTTAAGTGCCCTAACGTCTGTGTCTATCATCACTGACGTGCCATCGTCCATTAGTCCACGCCCGTCCTCTGCGGCACGGTGTGAGGTTTGTTAAACCTAATAGCGCTATTTAACTAATGACCCGTTCGCCATTGGCCTCGACGATTAAGTCGATATAAAAGGAAGGACTTCGTTGATAGAGTTCTAGTCTAGTATGATTAAATACGTCTCAACAGGACGAGGAATCTATGTTCCTGAATACGTCTCAACAGGACGAGGAATCCCTATTCCTTAACCCATTCCCAACCCCTGGGAATCCCATGCTTTGTAGAGAAGTGTGAACTCACCTTAGGTTAGCTCGGCAGATAAACGAAAGGTCAATCGAGCTGCTAGAGGTCAACCACGTCCTAACATGGTTACCATACAAGTCAGGTCTAGGTTCAAGTAATGCACGTATGTTTACACAGAGATAGCAAGTTACGAACACATATAGATCATGGCAAACACGTATCATCACGTTTAACAATCATAACATATCAGAACTTGTGCGATCAAAAGATTGGGCTCGCACAAGTCTAACGGCCTTGTGCGAGTCACCCATTAAAGCCCAAAAGTACCCGGCCCAATAACTAGAAAGCCCAACACCTCTATATACATATACACGACCCAAATTAATAACAGATTATCTATCTTGTGCGATCCATGCATCTTGTGCGACTCGGGACCTCTTGTGCGACCAGTGTCATTTGTGCGATTGGTCTTTGGGCTTTGAGGCCCAACAGTTATCCAAAAACATGACTTGTGCGATTTGTTAATACTTCCGAATTTCATGCATATTAGTTACAATAATTTTGGACAGTTTCTTGTTTCACAATTATTCAATCAATCAACATCACTAACAGTTTCCATTCATACATTTATCGATCAAATCAATGAATTATCAATTACTTCTTATGGATTCCAACTAACCTCTCATCATGATCCTAATCTAGCATATCATTCAATTCACAAAATCAATCAACGATTTCCGAATAATAACAAACAACCCGAGTTCTTGTGCAACATTTAACCGGTAATACAACGCACATAAATTTACAAATCATGATTCCAAAAGCATATACTCAATTCCTAAATATTCATGGGAGTCATTACTTGGTGGCACACATATATGCTATTATTCGATTCCCATTATTGGCACACCCATAAACTCCCACATGTCCACTGCCAAACCCTATGCTAACAAGAACAACTAGCCAATTATGATGAAGTGATCACATGCAACTAGCCGACAATTCCTATGCCATCACATGCAAAACATTAAATTTGGCTGCATCTTCAATACAATTCACATGCAAAAATCTGCCATATACTCATAAAGCAACATTCAACTTCACAAGCCAATCCATCACACATAGTTGTTTCATCATATATATATATATACTGAACTCGAACTTCATGATCACAATTCATCAATTATTATACCTAAGTAATCATATAAGATCGTGTCGATCATCAAGTTAACATACGGCTGAAAATAATTAAAGAACACTAACCGAAACCAAACTATGGACTAACCAGAATTGTAAGTGTGTGATCGTGATGGGAGAAGGGTGCCGTGATCCGAGTAGCTTCGGTGGTTATGGGGGCTGCCGTCGAGCTCTAGGGTTATGTGAGAACAAAACTCCCTAAAGGTATAGGTGTATGCATATAAAAAGGAGGGGCCGAACCCATTCTTGGGCTGCCTTGGGTCACGAATGTAAGATAGGCAACATTGGGCCGAATGTATGTGTGAGGGTTTATGGACAAAGTATGTGGCCCAATGTGTTTGTGCGATTGGATTACTATCGTGTGACTAGGTTTGTGTTGTGCGATTAGTCAAACATATATACATTACGTTTCATAACACATAACATAATAAAAGCATAACGTTCCATAGCAACATTCACATCAGTTAATCACATAACGTAACAACCATTCCATTTTGAAATCACATAACATGTAACCACATATTGTTAAACCAAGTTATATCGAAGTGCAACGAAAGGTTTGAAATACGATTTGTCACATTTATATATGAGGAGATCAAGCCATTCGCACCCCCGCGATCCAATACCAGTGGGTATTGAAGGAGGTCCTAGTAATCTTGACCCAGGTCCTTGTAGGATCTATACACTGAACAAGGCAAGAACCTTACCAAACCATTCCCTTAACCCCGGACCAGGTAGCCAACATATCTCCATATAGACCGTGGAGATATAAATGGTGTAAATCTTTTATTTTATATAGACAGTAAAATAACGCCAAGACACCACAGACAAATGATAAGGAAGTTTCACCTTCAACATAAGAAACTAGTTATTAAAGTCATTAATACAAAACCAAATAAAAAGTGCGAAAAGATTAAAAAACAAAAGTATTACACTAAATGCTTGTCTTCACCAAGTGATGTAAGAGACTTAGGCAAACATGGCCTTTGATTGTCAAGAACTCTTACTATCAATCTTGGATCCCGAGACTACTACACACACTCTATGATGGATGATGGATGATGGTGGTGGATGTGGGTGTTGTGATGGTGGTGGAGTGTGGGTGAAGTGGGAGAGAGGTGGTTTGTCAAGAGATGCCTTTGAAGTGAACCAAGCACCCCTATTTATAGCCTGTACAGAATCCCAGACACGGCCCCGTGTCCATTCTGCAATGCCCCGTGTCCACCCATCTTCTCTTTCTTCATTTAATGCAGTTTGTCTGTATTAGTTGACCACGCCCCCGTGTCTGCTTGGCACGGCCCCGTGTGCAGAAGCGTATCTGTACTATCAAGATTTGCTTAGATTCTGCGAATCTTAGCGTTGACCATGGCCCCGTGTCCACTGGACACGCCCCCGTGTTGGGAAATAGAAGCTTCTACAACTTTGTCCTTTCTGCAGACACTTGGGCATGCCCCCGTGTCCGCTGGGCACGAGGCGTGTTCAGCCTTTTGTTGTTTTGTTTTTGCTTGGGAAGATGTTGTCGAGGGGTCGGGCATGCCACGTTTATTCCTTTTCTTGTATTATTGTTAGATTTGGCTGTATTTTTGCTTCTTTTGTTCATTTAAACTCATTTAACCATGAAAATACAAAAGAAAGACAAAAGCACACTTTTTCCAACATTAGTACTAAAAAAGGGTTAGTTTTATGCCTCATTTGATGTAATTTATATGTTGTATTTTACACACATCAAATACCCCCACACTTGAATCTTTGCTTGTCCTCAAGCAAAACTCCTTATTTTGTGGCTTACACACCTAACTGGAATGGGTAGAAGAGAAGGTTTTGGGCTTGTCTTGAGTGTTGGGATTCCAAGATCTTTATTAGGTTTTATTTTTATGTTATTTACAATCCTATTCGTTATGATTTATTTAGAACATTATATAAGAGAAATTACTTATTTGGGCATAACATGCCTTTTTAAAATTCCATTTATATACAAGTTCACATACCTCACGGGGGATCAATCAACACTCGGCCGAAGATGTATTTTTGTGAAACACTCGAGAGCGGCATGGAACTTACTTCTACCATATGCTTGCCAAGCAATCAATCCTCCTCCTTTATAACTATAAATCTTTGTAAATATCAAGAGGACTTTGGGGAAGGATTAGGCTTGGGTTAAAGGTAGGTGGTTTTGGGTTAGTGGTTAGTAGAAAAGGGCGAAAGGCGTAAAAAGCGTCGGTTTTCGTAAACTATTTTGTTTTTGTGACTTTTTATTTTAATGAAGTATTTTTCAAACAAAGTTCTTTTTATGAACTTACTTGTTTATTGCTAAACTTCATCAAATTTTTTTTATAAGGAAGTCACAAGAAAACCGAGCTTTGTACTAAAATAAAGGGGTTTAAAATAAAAAAGGGTTTTGGTGGGTAAAGGGTGTTTGTTTTGGGTTTAGAAATGAAAAGGTTTAGGCTCAAAGGAGTTCACTAGGGGGGATTTTGGGTAGGTGGTAAAAAAAATAATGGTGCTGAAATAAAAAGGGTTAGTCCTAATGCCTACTCGGGTTTAAGTTGGTAAGGACCGGGAATGTATCGTCATGGCAACTCACTTTTTGTTGGAATGGGTTTTTAAATGTGATCAAGTATATATAATCAAATTTTAACTAGATTTGTCATGCCGTTTCATAATTTTCTTATGTTGGTTATTTTTATCACGATGCTATCGGTTGTAAATTTATAAAAATATAACGTTTTTAGAACTTGTTATTCCCAATTTAAACCAAGACAAGTAAAAAAAACGAACAGTTTTTGAAAAAAATTTGGGGTGTTTAGCGGTTCCAATAGAGTTTTGTGTAAGGCTTATAATTAGGACTTGCAAAATTCAAGGTTTTAGCATCCCCCCACACTTGAATTACACATTGTCCTCAATGTGTCCCAAAAATAAGTTTTTAGGTTGTGTAAAAAGGTGTGTTAAACAAAAATTTATGTTACTGGGCATCTGGACACGGCCCAGTGTCGAATGAACACGTCCCCGTGTACAGATTGCCAGCAACGAGAACATACAGAAGATGGACATGGGGGCGTGTTGGGTGAACACGACCCCGTGTTGGAAAAAGGTCTGCAATATTTTGACAAATAGCAGGTCTGGGCCATGGGAACGGGGGCGTGTCGGCTGAGCACGACCCCGTGTGGACAAACTGTAAACCTGTAAAACAGGTTTCTGCCTTCGGCTTTGCTGTCCCGGCTTTAGTGGCACTAATGTTTAGTGCTCTAAGCCTCGTCTGTACCTGTTTAACTAATAAATACCACACCAAACAATAACAAACATCCTAATTTACCAAAGTTTCATCATCCATGTCACAAGTTAAAAAGAAAAAGAAATAAAGAAATTAAAAAGTGTTAAAGGAAGTAAATTGTTCAACAAATGGCACGCAGGTCATGAAATTGTTTATGAGATAAAGGGTTAACCTGTGAGACCTCCAACCGTGTGCTGCTACCTCCAACTCATCCCGCTCAATCCATGTCCTCGTCCTCATCATCATCATCCCCTCCGTGGCCTGCCATATACTCCCGGATGTTTCCAATGTCATCCTGCATGTCGGAGATGTTTCTCTCTATTGCTCCGACCCGGGCGTATGTGTTGCTGGCCATGTTGTAGGTGTTCCTGGTGCACATAAGGTTTTCCTGCAATAAGTCATGTAAGCTTTGAAAGTTAGGAAAATCGCCTCCTTGTGAGGAGGATTGACCCGGATCACTCTGGTGCTGGTAGTGGTACTGAGGAGGAGGACGGATGTGTGGAGCGTGTAAGATGAGTGCTTCTTGCGGGTTCCATGCACGCCCTCGAACCGTTTGAAAACTGACGTCCCGTCATCCGCTTCATAAATCAAGTTCATGAAGCGGAATATAACCATGTCTACTTTCCCCGACCACGGTCCCTTGAGAAAGGACCTCGGCATCTGCACAAAGTGTTTGAAGAGGCGGTATATCCACCCTCCAAAGAAGATAGGAGTCGAGGGAGTAACAAGCTGGTTCAAGTGCATGTTACAGAGTAGCAGGTGTGGAACATCAAGGTTGATATGGCTGTGGATGCAATGGGGGACTAGCAGATCTCGTAACCCTACAACACCGCTGTTGTCGTGCCTCTGGCTAAGAGAGTAGGTGAGAACCCTGTGGATGTAGCGGTAAAGAGGGTCTCTCAACTGGGTGCTGTTAGTTCAGCTCGGGTTGTAGTTGCCCTCTCCGATTTGAGCCTAAGCAGCTTGGCGTTGATCTTCATGAAGCTCGTGGAGACCTCCGGTGTTCTCTTCATCCCCAGCATCCTCTTCCGAGTAAAACCCCACCAGAGCCCCAAATTGAGCGATTGAGATCCTGTACGTGGTCCCTCCACAACGGAACTCTACCCGTTCATTGTCAAACGGATCAGCTCTTGTCTTGAAGACGAACATGCTGTAAAATTCCATGTTGTATTCATGCACGGAGTGAATCCGAGTGCAAAGGGCAGCTCGTAGTGGGCCGGTGACAATGTTGTTGAATCGGTCTATTTGGTTCACTGTCTCAAGAGTGTCCATGCACACTTTTCTGGGATTCTCTTCGGGCCTAGTTCTTAACACATCATAACGTGCTTGAGCCGCCAAGTCGCTTGCGTTGAACCTGGTAAATTTCTTGGCCATCTGAAAGAAAACACACCAAACAATCAGTACGAAACGGTGAAATTTTCGAAGAAAACTGAAAACAGTTGGCTGAACATGCCCCCATGTTCAGCGGATGATATGTGGTTGAAAACCGGTGTTCGTTATTGCGTAACTTTGTGTTTTTACATAAGTTTCAATCTTGAATGGCCTACTTTTAATAAGATTTGTGTTATGCAGGTTTAACGAAGTTTAAGGAGCTATTTGGGAGCTTTACGGGTCGCCGGATCGAAAACCGGAGCACTGGGACGCATTACGGATCAACCGGGAGTGTCGGGAGCGAAAAAACAGAGATCTCGCAAACGAGAGCCCGTCGCCGACGGGGTCCAGGCCGTCGGCGACGCCCTCCAGAAACACCTGTCGGCACATAACTCCCGTATCCAGTTAATTTACACGTCAGACGAATAAGTGAAAACCAAAGCCCGTCGGCGACGGGTTGAAGGCCGTCGGCGACGGTTAGCCATTAACTGAAACGCGAATTTTGTTGAATTGGGGGTTAAACTCGATTTCTATTGTCTCAGGGGGAGGTAATTCGGGAGTTACACTTGGGGGAGAGTTTGAAACTTGTTCTTGGAGCCACTTTTGAATCACCATTCACCTACCATTCCATTTTTTTCATCACGACAACATCCGAATCAAGATTATCACCATCAACCATCCTTAATCACCAATTCCACCATCCAAACCCTAATTCTCTATCCTTCATTCACTCTCACCATCATCATCCAAGAACCCTAATCATCCATCATTCCTTCATCCATCAAGCTTCAAGATGATTTCATTCGCGTTCCACTCATCCGGTGATCAAGCTTCTTCAACCATGAGCGGCTAATCATCTCGGTTTCACCCCGGTGGAGGTAGTTGTTAATTCTAGGGTTTCGAATTGTTCTTGTTTCAACTTAGTGACAATTTGTGTTTGATTTTTGAAACTTTTGACAATAGTATTACATTTTTTTCGAATTCGTAAACTGTCGAACGATGTTAAAAGTTATGACTTTGCGAAATGGTGATATGTAATTGTGCATTGTCGTTGTTAGGATTTACTTGTGTTGATTACAAAGTGTATTCTTGTCCGTTCTTCGGGACGTTGATAGCTATTAGCACCTAAGTCACGGTACACTAAATCCGTTAATCGAATGCATTTGAGTTGAATCTAAAACTTGTAGAAATCCTAAGTTAGCAATTACCGAAACCGGGTGTGATTCCTTTTTCTTATTATTGTTCTCGTAATCAATTTTCTCGTAATCGTTAATCATTAGTTGTTAATCAATTTAATCAATTCAATTAGTCTAAACTCACATCTCTCAATTAAACAAAAATACAAAAACATTCTAGTAAGCTTCATAAATCGTGACATTTGTTATAATTCATTCGAATCCATACACAAACCACATACTCTTCGTGGTTCAACCCCTCACTACCACTAGCTATTTGTTAAGGGTAATTAGGGCATATAAATATTATCTTTGACTGGAGCGCGACAATCCGATCAAATTTTGGCGCCGCTGCCGGGGAGTGCGTGCGCTTTGTGTTTGGATTATTGTTTGAATTTTCGTGATTACCTGTTTAAGTTGTTTAGTTTCTTTTTGCACTTTGTCTTTTTCCTTGTTACGCGGGTGTGTTATTTGTGTAGGTTACAGGTAGTGTATGCATACGCGAAACTCCGGGAGGACTTCACCTTCAGTCTACGAACCGGAAATCGAAAGAGTCGCAAGGAGAAATCTAGCAAGCTGGTTAGAAGTAACACTTGCTTCTAATTAAACCACCAACACACCACAACATACACCATCCATTGAAACCGATTCAATGGCGAACCAAAACTCTAACCAAAACTTCAACCAAAATCAAAATCCGAACCAATTTCAATACCGAAGCAATTTCAATCCCGCTCCAAATATGCAACCTATACCTCCAGAGCGACCGGGTGGTAATAACAACAATACCGGACCACCCACACCACCTTTCCAAAACCAAAATCCCAACCACAATCAAAGAACACCCCAACAACAAAACCTTCATCGACAAACCTCTTTACCTATCAACCTAGATGACCGGAATGTCAATTCCGACCGTCGGGGAAATCGTGATCGCGGCAATCCCGCAAATGAAGACCCATTCTTCAACATCGATGACTTGAGGAATGCAATCCCCGATGATGAACTGTATAGTGTTCCCGGTTACCAATCGCCGGAACATGTAAGCATTCATACGGAAAATTCGGAATTTGGCTACGTGAATAGGGGAAACGTCTACAACGCTAGAAGGTATGATGATGAGGAATTTGGCTACCAAAATGCCAATTACGATGGGGACGACGAATACGGTTACGGAGGTGGAAGAAATGATGGTTATGGGAACAACTGTCAACCACGAAACAATAACCAACGGAACCGGAATGATGGGTTTAATAACAACAACAACAATGCAAACCCTAATCGGATTCCTCGTTTCGTGGGAGGTGGTAACCAAAGAGGTAACCAAGGTAGGAATCAAGGAAGGGATGAAAGAAGGGATGAAAGAAGAAATGATAGAAGGGACAACCGAAGAGTGGTTGATCAAGAAGTTAACGGTCCCCATCGTCGTCAACGACCTCCACGGGGAGTGAATGATCGTTTTAGGCCGGTTGTCACCGAGAACGACTCACCAATCGTTTGTGAGAGGAGGATGTTTAATTGTAAACCACATTACATCAACATACTTCCTCATTTTAATGGAAGGTCTAACGACGAACCGTACACACATTTGACAGAGTTTTCTTCCATTTGCAGCACTATCGGGGGGCATAACTTCGCACTAGAGGAGGTCAAACTCCGTTTGTTTCAATTTTCGTTGAAAGACAAAGCGAAGCAACGGTTCCTTACACTTCCAGCCAATAGCATTCGCACATGGGGAGAAATGCAACAAGCTTTTCTAGATGAGTATTATTCAATGGCAAAGACCGACGATGCTCGTGATGAAATTAGGTCTTTTCGCCAATTATCGGGCGAACCATTGCATGAAGCCTTCACTCGATTCAAAGAAATGATGCGGAGATGCCCACATCACCAAATAGAAAAGTGGGAGTTAGTCAAGTGCTTCGTACAAGGTCTAGACGACAACACATGGAACCGACTTGAATCAACGAGCAATGGGACCCTTCTAAGCAACCATGAAGATGATGGTTGGGAATTCTTGGAACGGATGAGTAAACGTTCGAAAGAGAAAGAATAGGCCGATCGAGCTAAGAAGCATCCCATTTCACGGTCACTTCCCGATCTTGACTCTAAAGATCGGATTTCCACCTTAGAGCGAGAAATGGCTCGAATGAAGAAAAAGGAAGTAAATGCGGTTCAATTCGAGGTATGTGAAGATTGTGGTGATATTGGACATAGAGCGGAACAATGTCCAACGGGGCCGAGTGACTACACGCAGGAAGTCAACCAAGTGTATGGAGATAGGAAGCAATATGACATGAACTCCAACACTTATCATCCGGGTTTGAGAAATCACCTTAACTTCCGATATGGTAATGCTTCAAATCAAATGAACCCAAATTTTCAATCGGGTAACCAAGGAGGTCAAAGCGGGTCATCATATCAAAACCGTCAAGGTGGTAACCAAGGAGGTTATCAACAAAATTACAACCAAGGGTACCAAGGTAGGGACAATAATTATCAAGGTGGGTACCAAAGGAATTACAACAATCAAGGCGGTAATGGAAGCGGGTCGAACAATCAAACCGGTGGCGATGATTTGAGTGCCAAAATGGATGCTTTGTTGAATATGCAAAAAGAATCTCAAAACAATATAAAAGAATCTCACCATGATATCAAGGAGATAAAGAAGACAAACGAGATTCGGGATAAAGCACATGAGGCATTGGCAAAGCAAGTGGGCCAACTCGCGAAGGAAATGGCTCAAATGAGAGGAAGCACGGGAAAGCTCCCAAGTGACACTACAGTGAACCCGAAGCATCAAGGTTTTAGCACAAGCAACGTGAGGGATGCACGCGTTAGCACGGTAAGTATTCTTTTAAATGATGAAGTTTGTAGTGTTGAAAGCATTCCACCACCACAATTCGTTGATGGTGTAGTGGAAAATATAGGTGAGGAGACGTAACTAAAAATTATTTTTGTGAAAATTGTTTAAATCAACTTAACCCGCTTAATGCATCGAAAAGTGAAGAACGGTGCCCACCGAAGGACGAGGGGTGGGAAAATTTTAAGCAAGCTAAAATTAATTTACCGTTACTAGATGACATTAAAAAGGTTCCGTCTCATGTGGAATGCTTAAAGGAGTTAGGCATCGAAAAACGGCACAACAAATTACCCAACCCGGTTGATTTGATATCTCATGTGAGTGCCGTTTTATCGAGTGCCCTTCCCCCAAAAGCTCAAGATCCGGGAGATCCTCTTATTCCAATTCAAATTGGAACATCTAAAATTGAGAGGGCGCTCCTAGATCTTGGAGCTTGTGTGAGCATCTTGCCCGGGAGTTTGTATGACCAATATGATTTTGGTCCATTAAAAAAGTTCGATACTCCCGTGGTATTGGCCGATCAGACTCCCACGCATCCAAGGGGGATGGTGGAGGATGTGATTGTTAAGGTGGATGATTGCTACTACCCAGTTGACTTTTTGGTAGTAGACTATGTTGGGTGTGTTGGGGACACCCAACCGATAGTCATACTGGGTAGACCGTTCCTGGCAACTGCTAATGCCATAATAAATTGTGCAACAGGAACGGTAAGCCTGAAGTTTGGGGACCGGGAATTAAGTTTAAATGTTTTTCCAAAATTTACTAACCCACTCGGTGAGGATAAGTGTCCTAAAAAGGACATGAATCCAAACAAAAAGGTTTGTGCTATGGTTGGTAGGTTTGGAGGAATAAAGAAGAAGACGGTCAAGAAGAAGAAAGCAAAGAAATCACCTGCGTGCCATAAGTGGATTGTATTTTGTACTTTATTTTCCGGGGTGAGATTTTGGGAAGGTTAGACGTGTCACATCCCTTGTGCGTTTTAAAACTCTAGTTCTTGCACATTGAGGACAATGTTTACCTCAAGTGTGGGGATGGGGGAGTAGTAAAAGTTTTCGATTTTGACCCGTTCATTTAAATACTACACATTGAGGACAATGTTTACCTCAAGTGTGGGGATGCGGGAAAATTTCAAAAAAAATTTCAAAAGCGATCTTTAAAGCATAAGTAACCAAGTCAACGAGGGATGTCACAACCCATTTGGTCTTTTGTCATGGTCAAGTTCAAATTAATAAGCATAACGGGTATTTAGCGGGTGGTTATTTGGGAATAATTCGCCTAAGGAACTAGCAATTTATGCATATCACATATCATACCCTTATACGTGAGGTTTGAGCCACTTTTATATCATAGATTTACATTTACATGTTTCTTTGTTTGAGTGGACCATTAGTCGCGTATTGTAGAACTTGCAACTTTTGATACGTTTGAGACTATAGACCGGATACAAGCACGAGAATGGTTAAGACATTAGGTAAACCTTTTCTCTTAAAACCATTTATCTATCCTTACCCGAACAAATTCCCTAGTCGCCCATTTTGAGCCTAAACCTTTCGTTTGACCACCCTATAGCCCATAACCCTTAAACCTTTTTCTTTTAAACCCGTGTGATGGAAATTTGATTATAGGAGTCGTATTTGTATAGTTATTCTTGATTGTTTGCATTTATGTAAAAAAAAAAAATTTTTTTTTGAAAAGAATTGAAAATTGTTGAAGAAAAACACAAAAAGAAGTATTAGTAGTTGTCGAATAAAAGGGCGAAAATCATTGCCTCATAATTATGTTTATATTTAGTGTTGTTAGTTTAGTCTTTTGTATTAAAAATCGAATTTTCCATCACCTTAGCCACTTTAAAAATATCCTATTTCCTACCCTTCGCCTAGCCCCATTACAACCCTTTCAAAGACCTTTTGACTTGTGCTTAGTATTCGTGTTCGGTGGTGGAGAATGATTGAGTTGCAAGCCTATGCGGGTACGTGTTCTAATCGGTTTTGAGCGACTAATTATTGAAGTGCTAATACATTATACACATTAGCCAATTTTAAGCCGAGTGGAGAGCACATTGTGAGGGATATGCATGAGTTGTTAGTTTTAAGGGCGGGTTAATCTTGGATAACCATTATTATATGTGATTATTCACTTAACCGGTAAATATGTGGAAATTGTAAAGCATGTAAACTTTTGTATGACAATAGACCTTAACCTTTGTCTCGGGAATGGGATGTGTATTCGTTGTTCGACCCACGTGAAAGTGAAAAACAGATTTGCTTGAGGGCAAGCAAAAGACAAGTGTGGGGATGTGATATGTGGTTGAAAACCGGTGTTCGTTATTGCGTAACTTTGTGTTTTTACATAAGTTTCAATCTTGAATGGCCTACTTTTAATAAGATTTGTGTTATGCAGGTTTAACGAAGTTTAAGGAGCTATTTGGGAGCTTTACGGGTCGCCGGATCGAAAACCGAAGCACTGGGACGCATTACGGATCAACCGGGAGTGTCGGGAGCGAAAAAACAGAGATCTCGCAAACGAGAGCCCGTCGCCGACGGGGTCCAGGCCGTCGGCGACGCCCTCCAGAAACAGCCGTCGGCACATAACTCCCGTATCCAGTTAATTTACACGTCGGACGAATAAGTGAAAACCAAAGCCCGTCGGCGACGGGTTGAAGGCCGTCGGCGACGGTTAGCCATTACCTGAAACGCGAATTTTGTTGAATTGGGGGTTAAACTCGATTTCTATTGGCTCAGGGGGAGGTAATTCGGGAGTTACACTTGGGGGAGAGTTTGAAACTTGTTCTTGGAGCCACTTTTGAATCACCATTCACCTACCATTCCATTTTTTTCATCACGACAACATCCGAATCAAGATTATCACCATCAACCATCCTTAATCACCAATTCCACCATCCAAACCCTAATTCTCTATCCTTCATTCACACTCACCATCATCATCCAACAACCCTAATCATCCATCATTCCTTCATCCATCAAGCTTCAAGATGATTTCATTCGCGTTCGACTCATCCGGTGATCAAGCTTCTTCAACCATGAGCGGCTAATCATCTCGGTTTCACCCCGGTGGAGGTAGTTGTTAATTCTAGGGTTTCGAATTGTTCTTGTTTCAACTTAGTGACAATTTGTGTTTGATTTTTGAAACTTTTGACAATAGTATTACATTTGTTTCGAATTCGTAAACTGTCGAACGATGTTAAAAGTTATGACTTTGCGAAATGGTGATATGTAATTGTGCATTGTCGTTGTTAGGATTTTCTTGTGTTGATTACAAAGTGTATTCTTGTCCGTTCTTCAGGACGTTGATAGCTATTAGCACCTAAGTCACGGTACACTAAATCCGTTAATCGAATGCATTTGAGTTGAATCTAAAACTTGTAGAAATCCTAAGTTAGCAATTACCGAAACCGGGTGTGATTCCTTTTTCTTATTATTGTTCTCGTAATCAATTTTCTCGTAATCGTTAATCATTAGTTGTTAATCAATTTAATCAATTCAATTAGTCTAAACTCACATCTCTCAATTAAACAAATACACAAAAACATTCTAGTAAGCTTCATAAATCGTGACATTTGTTATAATTCATTCGAATCCATACACAAACCACATACTCTTCGTGGTTCGACCCCTCACTACCACTAGCTATTTATTAAGGGTAATTAGGGCATATAAATATTATCTTTGACCGGAGCGCGACAATCCGATCAAATTTTGGCGCCGCTGCCGGGAGTGCGTGCGCTTTGTGTTTGGATTATTGTTTGAATTTTCGTGATTACCTGTTTAAGTTGTTTAGTTTCTTTTTGCACTTTGTATTTTTCCTTGTTACGCGGGTGTGTTATTTGTGCAGGTTACAGGTAGTGTATGCATACGCGAAACTCCGGGAGGACTTCACCTTTAGTCTACGAACCGGAAATCGAAAGAGTCGCAAGGAGAAATCTAGCAAGCCGGTTAGAAGCAACGCTTACTTCTAATCAAACCACCAACACACCACAACATACACCATCCATTGAAACCGATTCAATGGCGAACCAAAACTCTAACCAAAACTTCAACCAAAATCAAAATCCGAACCAATTTCAATACCGAAGCAATTTCAATCCCGCTCCAAATATGCAACCTATACCTCCAGAGCGACCGGGTGGTAATAACAACAATACCGGACCACCCACACCACCTTTCCAAAACCAAAATCCCAACCACAATCAAAGAACACCCCAACAACAAAACCTTCATCGACAAACCTCTTTACCCATCAACCTAGATGATCGGAATGTCAATTCCGACCGTCGGGGAAATCGTGATCGCGGCAATCCCGCAAATGAAGACCCATTCTTCAACATCGATGACTTGAGGAATGCAATCCCCGATGATGAACCGTATAGTGTTCTTGGTTACCAATCGCCGGAACATGTAAGCATTCGATGGGGGGTACTATGATGATCGGGTTAACGATGATGAAGATTGGGGCTACGTGAATAGGGGAAACGTCTACAACGTTAGAAGGTATGATGATGAGGAATTTGGCTACCAAAATGCCAATTACGTTGGGGACGACGAATACGGTTACGGAGGTGGAAGAAATGATGGTTATGGGAACAACCGTCAACCACGAAACAATAACCAACGGAACCGGAATGATGGGTTTTATAACAACAACAACAATGCAAACCCTAATCGGATTCCTCGTTTCGTGGGAGGTGGTAACCAAAGAGGTAACCAAGGTAGGAATCAAGGAAGGGATGAAAGAAGAAATGATAGAAGGGACAACCGAAGAGTGGTTGATCAAGAAGTTAACGGTCCCCATCGTCGTCAACGACCTCCACGGGGAGTGAATGATCGTTTTAGGCCAGTTGTCACCGAGAACGACTCACCAATCGTTTGTGAGAGGAGGATGTTTAATTGTAAACCACATTACATCAACATACTTCCTCATTTTAATGGAAGGTCTAACGACGAACCGTACACACATTTGACAGAATTTTCTTCCATTTGCAGCACTATCGGGGGGAATAACTTCGCACTAGAGGAGGTCAAACTTCGTTTGTTTCAATTTTTGTTGAAAGACAAAGCGAAGCAATGGTTCCTTACACCTCCAGCCAATAGCATTCGCACATGGGGAGAAATGCAACAAGCTTTTCTAGATGAGTATTATTCAATGGCAAAGACCGACGATGCTCGTGATGAAATTAGGTCTTTTCGCCAATTATCGGGCGAACCATTGCATGAAGCCTTCAATCGATTCAAAGAAATGATGCGGAGATGCCCACATCACCAAATAGAAAAGTGGGAGTTGGTCAAGTGCTTTGTACGAGGTCTAGACGACAACACATGGAACCGACTTGAATCAACGAGCAATGGGACCCTTCTAAGCAACCATGAAGATGATGATTGGGAATTCTTGGAACGGATGAGTAAACGTTCGAAAGAGAAAGAATCGGCCGATCGAGCTAAGAAGCATCCCATTTCACGGTCACTTCCCGATCTTGACTCTAAAGATCAGATTTCCACCTTAGAGCGAGAAATGGCTCAAATGAAGAAAAAGGAAGTAAATGCGGTTCAATTCGAGGTATGTGAAGATTGTGGTGATATTGGACATAGAGCGGAACAATGTCCAACGGGGCCGAGTGACTACACGCAGGAAGTCAACCAAGTGTATGGAGATAGGAAGCAATATGACATGAACTCCAACACTTATCATCCGGGTTTGAGAAATCACCTAAGCTTCCGATATGGTAATGCTTCAAATCAAATGAACCCGAATTTTCAATCGGGTAACCAAGGAGGTCAAAGCGGGTCATCATATCAAAACCGTCAAGGTGGTAACCAAGGAGGTTATCAACGAAATTACAACCAAGGGTACCAAGGTAGGGACAATAATTATCAAGGTGGGTACCAAAGGAATTACAACAATCAAGGCGGTAATGGAAGCGGGTCGAACAATTAAACCGGTGGCGATGATTTGAGTGCCAAAATGGATGCTTTGTTGAATATGCAAAAAGAATCTCAAAACAATATAAAAGAATCTCACCATGATATCAAGGAGATAAAGAAGACAAACGAGATTCGGGATAAAGCACATGAGGCATTGGCAAAGCAAGTGGGCCAACTCGCGGAGGAAATTGCTCAAATGAGAGGAAGCACGGGAAAGCTCCCAAGTGACACTACAGTGAACCCGAAGCATCAAGGTTTTAGCACAAGCAACGTGAGGGATGCACGCGTTAGCACGGTAAGTATTCTTTTAAATGATGAAGTTTGTAGTGTTGAAAGCATTCCACCACCACAATTCGTTGATGGTGTAGTGGAAAATATAGGTGAGGAGACGTAACTAAAAATTCTTTTTGTGAAAATTGTTTAAATCAACTTAACCCGCTTAATGCATCGAAAAGTGAAGAACGGTGCCCACCGAAGGACGAGGGGTGGGAAAATTTTAAGCAAGCTAAAATTAATTTACCGTTACTAGATGACATTAAAAAGGTTCCGGCTCATGTGGAATGCTTAAAGGAGTTAGGCATCGAAAAACGGCACAACAAATTACCCAACCGGTTGATTTGATATCTCATGTGAGTGCCGTTTTATCGAGTGCCCTTCCCCCAAAAGCTCAAGATCCGGGAGATCCTCTTATTCCAATTCAAATTGGAACATCTAAAATTGAGAGGGCGCTCCTAGATCTTGGAGCTTGTGTGAGCATCTTGCCCGGGAGTTTGTATGACCAATATGATTTTGGTCCATTAAAAAGGTTCAATACTCCCGTGGTATTGGCCGATCAGACTCCCACGCATCCAAGGGGGATGGTGGAGGATGTGATTGTTAAGGTGGATGATTGCTACTACCCAGTTGACTTTTTGGTAGTAGACTATGTTGGGTGTGTTGGGGACACCCAACCGATAGTCATACTGGGTAGACCGTTCCTGGCAACTGCTAATGCCATAATAAATTATGCAACAGGAACGGTAAGCATGAAGTTTGGGGACCGGGAATTAAGTTTAAATGTTTTTCCAAAATTTACTAACCCACTCGGTGAGGATAAGTGTCCTAAAAAGGACATGAATCCAAACAAAAAGGTTTGTGCTATGGTTGGTAGGTTTGGAGGAACAAAGAAGAAGACGGTCAAGAAGAAGAAAGCAAGGAAATCACCTCTAGAAAAGAAAAAGGAAGAGGAGGTGAGGAAGTTTGGACCGTTTGGCAACAAATGGTACGAATCACCGGTGTGGACGGAAAGCATGCCATTCGACCACCATGAGGTGGTGAGTTAATTGTTGTTGTATATTTTATTTCGCATTTCGTTTTAGTGTTATCCGTAGTCTATTTAGTAATGTTGTTGTTGTATAATTTTGTTATTTCGTTTTAGTAGTTAAATGAACGTTGTGGGTGTGTTCCCTATATAACCCCCACGAGACCTCTCGTCCTTTCGAGCTATTGGGAGGTTTAAAAGGGCTTGTTGCATAAGCTAAATGCAACCGTGATTCCTACGAAAGTGAGTTAGGTTTGTTGTTGTTGTAAATTATTTTCCACATAAATCAAAGTGAAATAACGCATGGCTTGGTAATACTTTCATAAAAATGGTAGAACTAGGTAACTAACAAATTTTGATGGCTGTGAGAAGCATGCTTCTACACAAGGGTTAGAATTTGTAGGTACATGATGTTCGAGAGACAACCGTTTTTATGAAGAGAAGAGGAAGATGTGAGCATCAAGCGACAAAAATCAGGTGCATGCGTTTCCTTTTTACTTTGATTATTAGTTTAATAATAAGTGGATTGTATTTTGTACTTTATTTTCCGGGGTGAGATTTTGGGAAGGTTAGACGTGTCACATCCCTTGTGCGTTTTAAAACTCTAGTTCTTGCACATTGAGGACAATGTTTACCTCAAGTGTGGGGATGGGGGAGTAGTAAAAGTTTTCGATTTTGACCCGTTCATTTAAATACTACACATTGAGGACAATGTTTACCTCAAGTGTGGGGATGGGGGAAAATTTCAAAAAATGTTTCAAAAATTCTTGTTTCAAAAGCGATCTTTAAAGCACAAGTAACCAAGTCAACGAGGGATGTCACAACCCATTTGGTCTTTTGTCATGGTCAAGTTCAAATTAATAAGCATAACGGGTATTTAGCGGGTGGTTATTTGGGAATAATTCGCCTAAGGAACTAGCAATTTATGCATATCACATATCATACCCTTATACGTGAGGTTTGAGCCACTTTTATATCATAGATTTACATTTACATGTTTCTTTGTTTGAGTGGACCATTAGTCGCGTATTGTAGAACTTGCAACTTTTGATACGTTTGAGACTATAGACCGGATACAAGCACGAGAATGATTAAGGCATTAGGTAAACCTTTTCTCTTAAAACCATTTATCTATCCTTACCTGAACAAATTCCCTAGTCGCCCATTTTGAGCCTAAACCTTTCGTTTGACCACCCTATAGCCCATAACCCTTAAACCTTTTTCTTTTAAACCCGTGTGATGGAAATTTGATTATAGGAGTCGTATTTGTATAGTTATTCTTGATTGTTTGCATTTATGTAAAAAAAAAAAATTTGAAAAAGAATTGAAAATTGTTGAAGAAAAACACAAAAAGAAGTATTAGTAGTTGTCGAATAAAAGGGCGAAAATCATTGCCTCATAATTATGTTTATATTTAGTGTTGTTAGTTTAGTCTTTTGTATTAAAAATCGAATTTTCCATCACCTTAGCCACTTTAAAAATATCCTATTAAAAATCGTAATCGTTAATCATTAGTTGTTAATCAATTTAATCAATTCAATTAGTCTAAACTCACATCTCTTAATTAAACAAAAATACAAAAACATTCTAGTAAGCTTCATAAATCGTGACATTTGTTATAATTCATTCGAATCCATACACAAACCACATACTCTTCGTGGTTCGACCCCTCACTACCACTAGCTATTTGTTAAGGGTAATTAGGGCATATAAATATTATCTTTGACCGGAGCGCGACAATCCGATCAGCGGACACGCCCCATGTTGGACTAAATTTGGCTGGACACGACCCCGTGTCCAGGCGTCTATTTCTCCAAATTCCCAATTTCCGACCCAGTCCCGAAAACTTGAAAATTTTTGGTCCAGTAGGGGCGGTTTTCCCTGAAAATGAAACCCCAAGTGTCGTTTTTCCCAAAACAAACCGTTTACCCCTTCAATTTTATCTTTTTCGGTTTAAAAACAAGGGTTTGGTGTTTTTGTAAGAAATCGGGCAAATCTACAAACAATACAAGTTGATTTACTTCCTATAACATGTATATAAACTAATGCTAACAGATTTATACAAAAATTTGAGGTTCGATCCAGTTCAAGTTGAAGAACCCTAGATTTTTCCCAAATCTTGATATTAAACTACATGCAAGAACTTAATCTACCTAATTATAAGGATATAATCATACCTTGACGTTGTTAGAAGAGGGGGAAACGTCGAAATCTGCAAAAAAATCGCCGGAACCAGAGAGCTTTTGGGGGAACGGGGCGTGTGGAATGCAGAAACTGTTTTGAAAAGGGGGTTTTATCCCGACAGTTGCACGGACACGGCTCCGTGGGCGGGCAAATTTTGAATTTTTTTAAGTGCTCGTGTGAGTGCCTTTGTTTCCCAAAAGTTGGTTTTAGAGATCTTACCGATTCAGATGTTTTCCCAATTGTTCGTAACTTACCAGATATGATGTTGATGCTTTCATTCTTCGACCGTTTGAAGCGAGATTTCTTCCTCTTCATCCTCAATGAATCCTTGATAAAGCTTTAGCCGTTGGCAATTGACCTTGAATGGAATTTCATTCCGAGATTTAATTTCGACTGCACCGTGTGGGAAAATATGAGTGATGGAAAAAGGTCCTGACCACCTAGACTTTAATTTACTAGGAAATAACCGAAGTCGTGAATTAAACAATAGAACCTGATCTCCTACTCGAAATTCATTAGGTTTAATGTGTTTATCATGCAAAATTTTCATTCTTTCCTTATAAATTTCGGAGTTAGAGTATGCATAATTCCTTAATTCGTCTAATTCATTTAATTGGCAAAATCTATTTTTACCGGCAACTTCTAAGTCTAAGTTAACACTTTTAATTGCCCAGTAGGCCTTGTGTGCTATTTCTACTGGCAAATGACAACTTTTTCCATAGACGAGCTTATATGGTGTTGTACCTATTGTTGTTTTGTACGCTGTTCGAAAAGCCCATAAAGCATCGTCTAATTTGTCGGCCCATTCTTTTTTATTTAACCCTACGGTTTTTTCAAGTATTCTTTTTAAACCTCTGTTATGGGTGAAATTCTGAGCCCATATCCTGGATAATATCTTAAGTTATATCTTAGTTTCATGATATATGTTCATGCCCGGGATACTCATTCAGGATATTGGTAACATCCTGGATGATATCCTGAGGATTACTAACTGATTATGTGCAGGAATATGAGTCCAAGCTTGCAACGTTCATGAGGACCTTTTCTCCTGAAGACTCGCTCTAAGTTGTTCAAAGAAGGACGTTGAACCCGCTTTACCTGGTCTCTAACGGCTACTAAAGAATATTCGAAGGCATCCCATACTTATAGGAGATTTTGTTTTCGTTTACTAGCTATAAATAGGTGGATAAATCAGATCGAAGAGGACATCACAACACTCACTGCTTTCTAACACTTTTCTCTCTCGCAACTTTCACTCTCACAAAAAGTATTGTAACACTTAGCGATCTGATCAATATCCTGCACTGTATCCTGACGTTTAAAGCAATAAGAAGAACAAGGCAGTTGCGATTGTCAGCTCCCGAGGTTTTGTACCGGCGATCTAGATTGTTCAAGGGCTTTCCTCGTATATCTCGTGTCACCCCCTTACTTTTTGCTCATTGTTTGATCGTAGATACAGCTCAATATCCTGAGCCGTATCCTGGAAACTGATTTTGCATACAACTTAATCAGCATATTTTCAACACAGTTTCTTTGCACACTACCTCACTTAACTAATTTGATCACTTAATTGCTTCGGTAATTTTTGACCAAAACAATTTGGCGCCCACCGTGGGGCAAGTGGTGCTATCATTACTAAAAACTTTTGCGAAATCGTTACTTGGTTTTCTATTCTCAAAACTTTTTGCCACACTATTTACAATGGCCTCAAGATCAAACATGAGCTCCTCCACCGTGTCTGCTACAACCTCTGCTGCCATTGGTTCAACGCTTCCACCACCTCCTCCAAGGATGCAAGCTTCTTCACAACCTCAGGATATTATCCCTACTCGGAACACTGAGGGATCTGGTCCTGTTCTGGCTTCTAATGAAAAAATTCTAACCTTGTTTGGTAGTGTACAGGAACAGATGAGGCAACAACAAGAAACCAACCAAATGCTAATGAGAGAAATACAACTCTTGAAATCTAGCTCAAGCAGGCCCGCTGAGGATAATGTCACTCCTTTACTGCCTAGAGCATTGAACTTCAGTTCGGCCGTATATAATGAGAATAACAGGGGAAATATTGTGCCTAGCCATCCTCAGAATCATACTCCTGAAATACCCTCCTCGGTCAGGATGTCAACTGTGAGGAGCTCAGGATATGCTTCAGGATATGGCCAGAATCCTCAGACTGGTAACGTGTCAAATAATAATATTCTTGCTACTAACAATAGTGGATCTTTGCAGGATGCAGGTATGACGTCAACATTTACTAGGGAGCTTCAGAAATTGAAGGACATGATATCTAGTGTACCTGGAGTGGTCCAGCCAATTCCAGAAGTGTCCCAAGACAGCCACAGGATATCTCGCTTTGCATATCCTATCTGTGATGCTGAAATCCCAAAAAGATTTCAAACCCCCAACATGAAGCTCTATGATGGGACTACGGATCCTGAAGAGCATATTGCCCAGTATAGGGAAAGAATGGAGATTAACCCTATCCCTCCGGAGCTCAAGGAAGCATGCCTATGCAAGGGTTTTGGTTCTACCTTAACAGGATCGGCCTTGAAATGGCTCTTAAATGTTCCTCCTCATTCGATTACATCATTTGCTCACCTAGTGAATTTATTTAATAGTCAATTTTCTTGTAGTCGAAGTTTTGAAAAACTAACAAGTGATCTCTACAGGATAACTCAAGGACCTCAGGAACCCTTAAGAGATTATGTGAACAAGTTTAGCCGAGAATCCTTAGATATTCCACATCTTGATGTTGCAACAACTGTGCAGGCTTTCAAGATGGGGCGGCAAAAAGACTCTCAATTTTACCAAGATCTTGTAATGAACCCATGCAGGAACTTGGATGAAGCTCGAAACAGGGCCCTAAAATATAATCGACTGGAGGATGACAAAAAGATGCAAGAGAGGATGAACTCGTCCACCACTTATGAGTCAACTAATAGGAAGTCAGAATCCTCACCATATCGCTCTAAGCCGTATGGCAGAAATGACAACAAGAAAGTGAATGCTGTTGAAGACGAGGATCCTGAAGAATATCCTTAATTATCTGAATATTGCTTTTCTGTTAACATACCTGAATTAATCTATGCTATGCAGGGTTTAGGAGACAAAGCTAGGTGGCCTCGAAAGAATCAACAAAAAGCTGATTGGAAGGATAAGTCCAAATGGTGTGCCTTCCATGAAGATTTTGGACATGTAACTGAGGATTGCATTGCTCTAAGAAAAGAAATAAGTTATCTTCTAAGCAAGGGATATCTGAAGGATCTCCTAGGAAGAAAGAAGAATAAGGGTTAGGATACTGAGAAGGATCCTGAACGAACAGCGTCACCTCCTGCGGATGCCAAGATAATCAACTTTATTTCAGGAGGATCCGACATTTGTGGGACTTCCTATTCTGCGGCCAAGAGACATGCAAAGGAAGCTAAGGCCAAAAGGGGAGATAAACCAGCCAGGATGACTACCCTCACAACTGATAAAGTGATCACTTTCGACAGTGATGACAGAGATTGTTAGGATCGAAGGCTCTCATGATTGTGCTTGTTTATATAAATTGTATGATCAATGAATATGAAAACAAGTAAAGTGCAGCGGAAATGAAAACAAACTTTGTAAACACAATAAAAAAGGAGAATATAGTTTGATAAACATTTGCTTTTCATAGAGTCAAAAGATTACAATCAAAGCAAAAGATTACAATGCAGGCTTACAAACTAAACTCCCCCTTAGCCAGATACCCCAAGGTTGATTGTCCAAGATGAAAGGATTGAATTGAGGAGAAGAACTCTCTCAAAACGAATCAAATGTAACAGTACAGAATACTGCTCCATTTATAGGCAATTCAATCCACTGAGGCTCTAAGCTGACGTCACCATGAAAGCGACGTCTAACAGCCTAACAACCTGTATCTATTGTCCTTATACAAACACTGCTAATCTTAACTACTGACTATACATGAAACAGATGATATACTAAACAACTGCTCTCTCTTTATGTCAGTGCTTTCCTCAAGGTTGATCAGTCCTTGACTGGGCAGTGCTTTGTCATCAGTAGATTATACCAGCAGTGCTTAGTTCTCATCAGTCTTTTGTCTTCATCAGTGGTTTTGAATAACAGCAGCAGTTGTATCTGGGCAGTGGATATAAGCCATCAGTTGTTATAATCACTTTCAAGGGGGAAGTCAACATGTAAACAGCTGCTTATTGTGAATCCACTGTTGTGAACCGGTTTTGGCTTTCATTATTTGTTCCTCTGGTAGGGTTTAATCCCAACAATCTCCCCCTGGAACAGATAATGCCAAAACCTTTCATTATTCTGGATCTTTATTCCTCATCAGAAGTTCCTTAACTTCTCTTTTAAATTCTGCTTCAAAGTCTCTGGAACTTGTATCATCTTCATCCCTGCACAGTGTAAGTTCAAGGAGATCCTGCAAATCTTCAACACTAAGGCCTAGTGCTTCTTTCCTTGATATATACTTCACTTCGCCATTGGATCTGACTAGAGTCAATACGTGGGTCTTTTGGTCAGACATCCACTTTAGTACTTTTAAACCCAATGGGTTTCTTGGGAGAGATTTATTCAAAGATGAGTTTGGAGATGTTGGCCTTGTGAAAAGTTGTAGACTTTCAGACATCTTTTTGAAGGCCATGTCAATGACTTCATTTGCTGCAACTATATCTTCTGCAGTTTCTCTTTCAATCAGCTCATGCCTTTCAATGTCTGTCATGTCTATTGAAGTGTTTGGTGATGCAGGTTTGGTTAATACCTTTTTGAAAAGGTTTTGAAGCTTTATTGAGCTATCTTCTTTTAGACCCATTTTCATGATGGTATCCTTGAAGTACTCAGCTTCCTTTTTCTTTACCTCTTCACTAGACAGCTGTTTTCCTTCTTCTTGGTTTATCACAAGATTCGGGTTAAATGTTGATGTGATTCGTGTTTTAAGATCATCAAGCTGTTTTTCCAATAGCCTTTTGTAGTCAGACTTTTTAGGAGTGTCAGAGACTGTCATCCTCCTTTTCTTAAGTCTTTCATAAGCTTCATCTGTTTGCTGCTTTGACCATTTTGATATGGCTTCAGCAGTATCCACTTTAGCATCTATCAGCTCCTGTTTCTTCCTTTTGTATTCGGATGTAAGATCAACAATAAGCTTTTTGTATTTGATCCAATTTGGAGCTGTCTTCTTCTTTCTTGGATCATTTTTAATTCTATCTATTCTGTTAGCTTCATGCTTCAAGGCAAACAGTGGCCATTCTTCAAATTGGTTTTCTTCAGCTTGATAGAACTTTTCTTTCATGATGTAAGCAAGATAACCTTTTCTCATTTCTTTTCGTTGATCTGCTTTTTCTTTGAGTAGGTCTTGTGCATAATTTTCCATCAGCTTAACCTTTGTGAGCAAAAATTTCAACCTTTCAGAAATGGCTTCTTCACCTTGATCTTTGCATTCGAGTTTAGCTCTAATCTTTGCTTGCCTTGCTTTCATTTCGAGATATTCATCCATGTCTTCTGGGACTATGAAGCCAATGAGAGAAGGAAATCTTCTTTTTGAAGGATCTTCCTCGGTGTAAAATTGTCTCATCTCATTTTTCACAGCATCTAGTTCCAGTGGATTTTTAGCAGCAACATGATCATACTTTTCATCAGTAGCCTGAGTTGTTTCTCTTTTTCTTTTGTGAAGTTTTATTTGTGGAGGTACTTTCGGTTGTGATGTGGGAATGATGTGTGACACTCTAGGTTTTCCCGAGCAAATATCTTGTATTAGCATTATGTGTATATACGTTATTAAATGATAGTGCGTGTTATCTCGATGATTTTATGTGATCCTTGTGCTAAGTGTGATGAATATTATATATATGTATGTATGTATAAATATATATTAGAGTAGAAGTGAGCCGAGACCACGAAGCCCAACTCGAGACCACCCGGTCTCGAGTGAACAATGAACATTTGGGCCGGTTGGGCCATGCCACTCGGAACCAAAGGTGCCGGCCTTGAAACGGGTATAAAAACCCAAAACCCTCACCACACTCTCCTTTACACTCTCATTCATTTCACCCTCACAACTCTCACACTCTCTACCTCTCACTAAAACCCTAAAACCCTAGCAAACCAAGATCACCTCCTCACCCTCTCCCCTCTCTCGGATCCAACCGAAACATCAAGGCTCTCGGATTTCTAGCTAGAGATCAACACTTGGAGCTTGGTTTATCAATTTCTTATACTCCTACTTCTAACCGGTTAGTATACATATGTTTTAGTTATTTTGCTTGATTGGTTAAATGATGAATGAAAGATGAACCTTTGTGCTTAGAATGTTTGATGATGAAAGTGATTGTTTGATAATATGTTACGGCTAGGAGTTGATGATAAGTGCTTACCATGTTCTTAGCTAGAAATGTTACTAATAATGATGATTCATGTGTTAAAAGTGTTAATGAAAATGTGATATTGTATTTGAATGATGAATGTTGATGATGATGATTACCATCCGATTTATGATGTTAAAATAGGGCAATATTGGGTTTAATGATAGTGTCTCATGATTCTTGTTCATAAAATCTCATGATATAAGTTATAGATGTATTTTTGAATCTAGGAATGCATGAACCGATGTATATGAGTAATATGAACATATGAAGAACAAGTTTGAAGGTGATGTGAATATTCAAAATGCTTGTTTTGATCTGATTATGTTATGATTTAGACAATAAAACATGTTTGTGATTTCTCATTGGATAGTACAAAATTTCATGAAATCAAAATGCTATTGGCTAGTACATAGGACAGGTTCTAGAAGGATTCAGGTGCACGTAACAGTGGTTGCGAGTCGGAAACCCTGGTTGCGAGTCGGAAACCCTGGTTGCGACTCGAGACCAAAACGTGATTCGTCGAGATCTCCCGGTTGCGACTCGCAAGCAGCACATGATGAACCGAAACCGAGGTTGCGAGTCGAAATCCCTGGTTGCGACTCGAAACCAAAGCGTGATGAACCGAAACCGAAGTTGCGAGTCGGAACCCTTGGTTGCGACTCGAAACCATGCATTCTCGAGTCGAAACCGCCCTTGTCTCGGCTGGGCTGCCTAAGTGTTATTGGGCCAAAAGCTTGTTGGACTATCTGCATGTATATCTGTTACTGTTTGAATGCATGCATGATTAAGTGTGTCTATACGTGTTTGCTATACGTGATTACTTGTACCCCAACTTGACCTATATCTGGTAACCATGCTAGGACGGGGTGACCAACGTGATTGACCGGGTATTTAATCTACCGAGCAACCCAAGGTGAGTTCACAACCTAAAGCATGTATTCCCGGTGGTTTGGGAAACGGAACTAAAAACAACACTATCCCCTTATGAGGGATACAACTTACTTTTCTTCCCTTGTTATTGGGAACCTTTTAGTTAATTACTGTTTATACGGATTGCAACAAACGGCACTAAACGAAACTCTATCACTTAAAGTCCCTACTACATAATACCGATTAGTCGCCGGGGCCAGGCGAACGGGTTATTAGTTGATAGCGCTATTTAGGTCTTACCAACCTCACACCGTGCCAAGGTATGGGATCGGTCGTGAACTAATGTACTCAGGAATCCGTCAATGATGATAGAACATTGACATCGGGGCACTCTGCGGATACGCAACGGTCACCTAGTGTTCGGTATTGGAAACACAGTTTAGTCGCTAACTTTTGGGGTAGCTCCCCATGGCATGTATAAACGGATAAATTAACTGGTGAAACAAGTTTTTGGTAATTAAAACTGGACACCTGCGTCTTATTCTCGAACTCCTTCGCAATGAGCAACTGTACGCCAAATTCTCGAAATGTGATTTCTGGCTTAGAGAAGTCCATTTCCTTGGGCACATCGTCAATCAGGAAGGGATTCATGTCGACCCCGCTAAGATTGAGTCCATTAAGAATTGGCCTGTACCTAAGACTCCGACCGAAGTTCGCCAATTCTTGGGATTGGCAGGATACTATCGAAGATTTATCAAGGGATTCTCTAAGATCGCTCAACCACTTACGACCCTCACTCAGAAGGGTGTTGCTTACAAGTGGAGCGATGCTCAGGAATCTGCCTTCCAGGAACTAAAGAAAAATCTTTGTAGTGCTCCTATTCTTTCCTTACCTGAAGGTACCGACGACTTTGTTTTTTACTGCGATGCTTCTATTCAAGGGCTTGGATGCGTGTTAATGCAACGCGAGAAGGTTATTGCTTACGCTTCGCGACAACTCAAGATCCACGAACGGAACTACACGACGCATGATTTAGAATTTGGAGCTGTGGTCTTCGCGCTCAAGCTTTGGAGACACTACTTGTACGGCACCAAGTGCACGATTTACACTGATCACAAGAGTCTCCAGCACATAATGGAACAAAAGGAGTTGAATATGCGGCAACGCCGATGGGTCGAACTCCTAAATGACTACGAGTGTGCAATTAAATATCATCCAGGCAAGGCTAATGTGGTAGCCGATGCCCTCAGTAGAAAGGAGACCAAACCCAAGCGTGTTCGTGCCTTACAGCTCACTATCCACTCGAACCTCCCTAATCAAATACGGAATGCTCAGGTTGAAGCATTGAAAGCCGAGAACATCAGGGCTGAGTCCCTACGAGGATCGAGACAACGATTGGAACAAAAAGAAGACGATACTTACTACGTAGCCGGACGCATATGGGTTCCGCTTTATGGAAATTTACGTGACCTTGTGATGGATGAAGCTCATAAGTCCCGTTACTCAGTACATCCGGGTTCGGATAAGATGTACCACGACTTGAGAACTACCTATTGGTGGCCTGGTATGAAAGCCCACATAGCAACCTATGTCAGAAAATGTTTAACTTGTGCAAGAGTCAAGGCTGAGTATCAGAAACCATCAGGCCTACTCCAACAGCCAGAGATCCCGCAATGGAAATGGGAGCAGATTTCCATGGATTTTGTTACTGGCCTGCCTAGGTCTCAACGCGGAAATGACACCATTTGGGTAATAGTGGATCGCTTAACTAAGTCTGCACACTTTTTGGCTATCAAAGAAACAGACAAGTTCTCTACCCTAGCAGAGGTATACTTAAAAGAAGTGGTTTCGAAGCACGGAGTGCCTACCTCTATTATTTCTGATCGAGATGCACGTTTTACTTCTGAATTGTGGCAAGCTATGCACAAATCTTTTGGCTCGCGTTTAGACATGAGCACCGCTTATCATCCGCAAACAGATGGGCAGTCTGAACGCACCATCCAAACCCTCGAAGACATGCTTAGGGCATGTGTGATTGATTTTGGCAAGAATTGGGAGAAGCACCTACCGTTAGTGGAATTCTCCTACAACAACAGCTACCACACCAGCATTCAGGCGGCACCCTTTGAGGCATTGTACGGTCGTAAATGTCGATCACCTCTCTGCTGGGCGGAGGTTGGTGACAGTCAGATCACAGGCCCGGAACATGTAGTTGACACCACAGAAAAGATTGCCCAGATTAGGCAACGCATGGCGGCAGCTCGTGACCGTCAAAAGCACTACGCTGATAAGGATAGGAAACCGCTAGAGTTCCAGGTTGGTGAACGGGCTCTACTTAAGGTCTCACCCTGGAAGGGTGTGGTTCGTTTTGGAAAACGGGGCAAGCTTAATCCAAGATATGTCGGACCCTTTGAAGTAACCGAAAAGATCGGTACGGCCGCTTATAGATTGAATCTGCCTGAAGAACTGAGTGTTGTGCACAACGTCTTCCACGTGTCTAATCTGAAGAAGTGTCTATCAGATGAAACACTCATCATTCCTTTCAAGGAACTCACTATTGACGAACGGCTACACTTTACTGAGGAACCGGTTGAGATCACGGATCGTGAGATCAAAACCCTCAAACGTAGCCAGATACCTCTCGTGCGAGTTCGTTGGAACTCACGCCGTGGCCCAGAATTTACCTGGGAGCGGGAAGACCAGATGAAGCGCAAATATCCCCAGTTGTTCCCTAATGAAACTCCCAGCACTGAAGCTACAACCGAATTTCGGGACGAAATTCCAAATTAACGGGGGGATGATGTGACACCCCGTTGAAACGTTCTTACTTACACTAGCTTGACAGTGACTGCCTTAACTTTCGGGACGAAAGTTCCTAAAACTTGGGGATAATGTGACACTCTAGGTTTTCCCGAGCAAATATCTTGTATTAGCATTATGTGTATATACGTTATTAAATGATAGTGCGTGTTATCTCGATGATTTTATGTGATCCTTGTGCTAAGTGTGATGAATATTATATATATGTATGTATATTATATATATGTATGTATGTATGTATAAATATATATTAGAGTAGAAGTGAGCCGAGACCACGAAGCCCAACTCGAGACCACCCGGTCTCGAGTGAACAATGAACATTTGGGCCGGTTGGGCCATGCCACTCGGAACCAAAGGTGCCGGCCTTGAAACGGGTATAAAAACCCAAAACCCTCACCACACTCTCCTTTACACTCTCATTCATTTCACCCTCACAACTCTCACACTCTCTACCTCTCACTAAAACCCTAAAACCCTAGCAAACCAAGATCACCTCCTCACCCTCTCCCCTCTCTCGGATCCAACCGAAACATCAAGGCTCTCGGATTTCTAGCTAGAGATCAACACTTGGAGCTTGGTTTATCAATTTCTTGTACTCCTACTTCTAACCGGTTAGTATACATATGTTTTAGTTGTTTTGCTTGATTGGTTAAATGATGAATGAAAGATGAACCTTTGTGCTTAGAATGTTTGATGATGAAAGTGATTGTTTGATAATATGTTACGGCTAGGAGTTGATGATAAGTGCTTACCATGTTCTTAGCTAGAAATGTTATTAATAATGACGATTCATGTGTTAAAAGTGTTAATGAAAATGTGATATTGTATTTGAATGATGAATGTTGATGATGATGATTACCATCCGATTTATGATGTTAAAATAGGGCAATATTGGGTTTAATGATAGTGTCTCATGATTCTTGTTCATAAAATCTCATGATATAAGTTATAGATGTATTTTTGAATCTAGGAATGCATGAACCGATGTATATGAGTAATATGAACATATGAAGAACAAGTTTGAAGGTGATGTGAATATTCAAAATGCTTGTTTTGATCTGATTATGTTATGATTTAGACAATAAAACATGTTTGTGATTTCTCATTGGATAGTACAAAATTTCATGAAATCAAAATGCTATTGGCTAGTACATAGGACAGGTTCTAGAAGGATTCAGGTGCACGTAACAGTGGTTGCGAGTCGGAAACCCTGGTTGCGACTCGAGACCAAAACGTGATTCGTCGAGATCTCCCGGTTGCGACTCGCAAGCAGCACATGATGAACCGAAACCGAGGTTGCGAGTCGAAATCCCTGGTTGCGACTCGAAACCAAAGCGTGATGAACCGAAACCGAAGTTGCGAGTCGGAACCCTTGGTTGCGACTCGAAACCGTGCATTCTCGAGTCGAAACCGCCCTTGTCTCGGCTGGGCTGCCTAAGTGTTATTGGGCCAAAAGCTTGTTGGACTATCTGCATGTATATCTGTTACTGTTTGAATGCATGCATGATTAAGTGTGTCTATACGTGTTTGCTATACGTGATTACTTGTACCCCAACTTGACCTATATCTGGTAACCATGCTAGGACGGGGTGACCAACGTGATTGACCGGGTATTTAATCTACCGAGCAACCCAAGGTGAGTTCACAACCTAAAGCATGTATTCCCGGTGGTTTGGGAAACGGAACTAAAAACAACACTATCCCCTTATGAGGGATACAACTTACTTTTCTTCCCTTGTTATTGGGAACCTTTTAGTTAATTACTGTTTATACGGATTGCAACAAACGGCACTAAACGAAACTCTATCACTTAAAGTCCCTACTACATAATACCGATTAGTCGCCGGGGCCAGGCGAACGGGTTATTAGTTGATAGCGCTATTTAGGTCTTACCAACCTCACACCGTGCCAAGGTATGGGATCGGTCGTGAACTAATGTACTCAGGCATCCGTCAATGATGATAGAACATTGACATCGGGGCACTCTGCGGATACGCAACGGTCACCTAGTGTTCGGTATTGGAAACACAGTTTAGTCGCTAACTTTTGGGGTAGCTCCCCATGGCATGTATAAACGGATAAATTAACTGGTGAAACAAGTTTTTGGTAATTAAAACTGGACAACTAGTGAACTCACTCAGCATTATTGTTGACACCTTACTGCATGCTTTGCAGGTAACCAGTGACTGAGGAGCTGCTGCTTGGGGATGTGTAGTGTTCGTCAAAACCCGTGTGTTGGGTTTTACTTATCTTGAACCATGAACTATCTTTTAAAACTATTTGGTTTATGCTTCCGCTGTTTTGTTTAAACTTATTATCGAACTTAAACTACGACGTTGCTAACTACTTTAGATAGCAATTACCTTACTATTAACCAATGCTTAGTATAATTGGTGGCTGGATCCTGGTCGGTCACGCCCTCAAGCGGACGGTACTCCGCAGGTGGAATTTGGGGGTGTGACATGATGAGAGCAGTGGTGGATGGTTGACTAACAACTGTTGAAACAACTGGTGTCTCAACCTCTGTCGTCATTACAACTACTGATGTGTCAGTAGACGTCTTCTGCTTTTGAGCAGGGGTTGAAGGTGGTGATGTAGTTTTTGATGATGGTGATGGTGGTGGTGAATCATCATCAGGAATGATAACTCTTCTCCTTTTTATTGTAGGAGAGGCTGATGATGTCTTGAGTGGATCAGTGGTTGTGATTTGTGATTGACAAACAACTGGTGTTTCAACCGCTGTTGTCATTACAACAGATGTTGTAACATCTGTTGTCTTCTGTTTTATGACAGGAGGTAATGATGATGATGATGATGAAAGAGCAGTGGTTGTGGTTGTGGTGGTGTGTGGTGAAGTGACAGCTGTTTGGCTAGCAGTTTTTGTAACTACTGTTGTATCAGCTGTTTGAACAGAAGTTTGAGGTTTTGTGGGCGGTGGTTTAGATGCTTGCTTTTCTAGCTCAGGTTCAATACACAGGCCATGTTCTATTCCCTTCTTTTTCATTTGCTTCATTATCTCCCCCTTTTTGGCATTATCTGCAGGGGGGTTATCAAGGAATAGTAGAGTAGAAGGTGTTTTGCCAGTGGTGCTTTGGATGCTGGCCTTTATAGCCTTGATATCTGCTTGAGTATCTTTGAACCTTGATTCCACCATATTAGTCAGCATTTGTACATGCATTTCGTGCTGCTGATCAGCCACTTGTTTTTGTCTTTCAAGCATGGGTCGAAAAAGATTCCAGAGCTCATTTACAGCAAATGCTTGTGGTGGAGCAGGTGCTTAAGGTGGAACTGCAGTGGATTGTGCTTTCTGAGCTTTTAGAATCTCTTGCACCATATCCTTTATTTCAGCAACTGATTCTTCAAGTTTTTCAACTGTGCCCGTCAATTCCTGATATTTTAAATCATCACCCACATTAGTAGGATCATCTGATTCCCCACCAGCAGTGGTTGAATCAATGTGTGACTTAGGACATGAATCCCAGAAATCATCCATTGATGCCCCTTGTTCTCGGTACTGGGGACTTCTTTCTTCAGCACTTGATAACCTTGTTATTTTACCAGTGGTCAAAACAAACTCACTAGTGGTTAACGTTGGTGCTATTGAAGAAATTGCCTTCAAGGGAGACTAACTGATGAAACAACTGTCCAACTGAAGATCTGTTGATCCATCAGTTGTCGTTGCTGCTCCACTTGAACTACCACCGAGAGTTACTTGTAACTCAGGGGGTGTAACCTCCTCAGTTGTTGATGGGATAACAGAAGTAGTAGCATCAGGCCCAGTCACTTGTGGGAGTATACTCTCAGTGACAGGTGATAGAGAGGAACTGGTTTGTGTCTGAGCTATATCAACTGCCTTCAACAAAGGTAGCATGGATTGTGGTAATATGATTGGTGAGGGGATGGGAGTTGAAAGAGACATGTCCTTGGGATCAGGACTGTGGAAGATGGAACCGAGTGGATCCAGAGCTTCATAATGTGGGGTCCCTGTGCTTACAACCAGATCCTTTTGTGAGGATGCAGGAGGAGTTTATGGCAATGGTGGAGATCTTTCTACCATCTGCTGTGAGGAAGTAGCAGCAGTGGTTTTTGGTGACATTTGTGTTGTCACAGGCAGTTACTCTGGGATCTCATCTTCCAGAGTTGCCTTTTTCTTGGGTTTGGTGGGCTTTCTGGATGTTTTCTTTTTGGTCTTTTTGGAGATATCAGGTGTGGGTTTCAAAGCAGTGGTTGTAGTGCTCTGATCACCTAGAGCAGTGGGCTCGACAGAAGATGCCTAAGGAGCAGTTGTGACTGCTAAATTCTGCTCAGGCACCCCTGCTTTTATTTTAATAGGTGCCATCATTCTTGAAAATGTTTCATTTGTTAAACTTTTTATTTGACAAAAAGCACCTTGTTTGAGCAAATTTTCATTTTCTTTTTCAATTTTTTGTTTAAAATAATAGCTTATAAATCTTGGAAAAAGCAAAAATGATTTGCTATCAACATTTTTTACCAAGTCATTGAAGATCTCCTAGGAATAGTTGTAATCTTTATTATTTAAAATAGCATAGCCCAGACATTGAATCTTCAATGATATTTCGTTAAAAGCTGTTGTTTTATTTGAAACACACATCAAAAGTGTGTGAAATAAAAACCTAGGTGCAGAAGGAAAGAAACCTTTTTGTAAGGTATCTACCTTTGATTGTTCTGCATACCCTCTGTTTAGAAAATCAATTTTCATCTCGTTTTTGTCAAAAGAAATTTTACCTTGTTGATCATCAAGTTTGAAAACTTCTGAGATGGATTTTGGGGTTATTTGAATCGCTTTACCCTGTATCGAGGAGTTGATGGCTACTGCTTTATCGTCTTGTTTCTCAAGCTTAGCATTTTTCCAAAACTCTCTCTGGGTTTGCAGATTAATGGGAGCATCTGCTGTCAACAAAGTTTTGTACTTTGATGCAGATATTGTATCAATGATGGAGTCGAAAGTGTGGTTATCTTTGAGTTTTGTGAGTAAACCCAGATAATTGTGCGGAGATTTGTACGGAATTTCAATGGATTCTTCGGCCGTTTGAGCGACCTCTTTGGAAGATGGTGTTGATTTTGGTTTAGATTTTGATTTTGGTTTCGTCATTTTTGCAAAGAAGAGCGAAGAATGATTTGAGAAGAAGGGTTAGAAACTGCTTTGAGAAGAGAATTTTTGGAATTCAATTCGACAGTGTAAAGCCCTGTTTGGGGGTTTTGATCAGGGTTTTATTTAGGGAGAAAAATGATCGCTGATGTGGCAGCGGTTATTAAGATCTGATGGCTAAAAACTGACCACGTGTCAACAGCTGATGAAGATATGAGTTATGGAAGACAGTTGTTTTAAGAAACCACTGATGAAGCAAGTATCAGTGGTTGCAACGGTCAAAACGAGGACAGTGGGTGATTTTTACTATCAGTGGATAGTATATCAGTGGTTATAACACAGATTTTGAACATCAGTGCTTACCATGAAGATGGAAGAATCAGTGGTTGACTTTCAGCAGTGGACAGTATTTTAGAAAACAGATGTTTGAACAAAGCAGTGGTTAGGGGTAAGGTGATGGAAAAGATTTGAAAGCACATTATGTCAGCAACCTTGTAAAGGAATTTTCATTCAAGGTATTACCAAATGTCAATTTCACATTTTGAAGTTCTTACAAATTCCTGACAGTGGTTTAGTACCCCAGATGATGTATACTTTTTACTAAGGTAACTCATTTTTGTTAAAATTTTAAATTAAAACATGAGTACCCCAGTATTCTAGTATCAATCAATCTTTTGCTCAATGTAAACACAAGCTTGATTATGACATGACTTTGACAAAATTACCATTTCCTTTTGATCTATTTTGAGGATAATATTACCGTAAAAAACAAAGGTTATATATATCCTGAAAGGGGATTGAGACTTTTACTATAAAAAACCTGCAAAAGTTCAAAACATATCATTCCAAAAAAAAAATGAAGAATGATATATCCTGTTTTATTTGAGAAAATCCTTTTTTAGAAAAAAATAATAAAGGATTTTCTAAAAACAGCATCAAAAAGGAATCTGGTACTTTTTACTAGAGCACTTAATCAAATCAGTCTCAAGTTTATGGAAATGGTCAGTGGTTTTGACAAAGTGGTATGAAATTGTAAAAACATTTTGACCACTGTTTGATACCATTTTCTTGTTGATTGAATGACAACAGAAATGAGGACACATAATCACATGAGTTTTGAAAACCCTGTTACAGACTTTGTTACCATGTGAATATTTTGAAAATTTGTCTAGTCCTCTTTTTAAATACATTTACTGGAAATACCATTGTAACCTAAACTTTCCTGAACCAATGGTTGCACATAGTTGCTTAATGACCACTGTTACCCCTATTTTTGACTCTCAAGTGTTTTATGTTTATACTCTTTTCTTTCAAAAAGTTTTGAGATAAACACACTTCAGAGTTTGTGATTTTCATTCTTCCCTTTTTACCCTTCCCATTCATAAGTAATGAAATACTTACTGGGAGGACCTTATTGAAGAAATACTTAATCCAGAATCATTTTGCAGTAATGTTTTGAGAGAAATGGTCATGTTTGCACAAGTTTTTCAACCATTCTCACATTACATATGATACGGACTATGTTGACCCCTGATTTTCAGAATGTATTTTAACATAGTTGATTTTGTCCTTTTGAGGAATCTCAACCTGTTTTTTCAATACACTAGATCTAATAATTAAAGTGTCATTTTCCCTCTTTCTACATTAGCAAAACACTAATGTTTTTAAGAACATAGGTTTCGCTAATCTGAGGTTCTCACTTTAGTATTAATCATGATGAGACAGCACAAATCTCACAATAATAATTGAAATCAAAATTTGAAAATAAATGATTACACCATAATTATCAGACATTTTTCAGATCTGAAAACTATGGATGATTTGTGTATGACATCACTTGTTGTGTGAAATTTGTGTGTCTTATGACATCTTGGTTGTTTTACAGAGTTTTTGGAATAACAGTTTTGAACTAATTACTCGTTACTCTGTTTTTTCAACTGAATACAGCCAACCTTAGTATCAATGAATTTTGAGCTGAACTATTACGTCAAATTGATTGTTAGATCGAATTTGACTGTCCAAGCTCTGATACCAATTGTTAGGATCGAAGGCTCTCATGATTGTTCTTGTTTGTATAAATTGTATGATCAATGAATATGAAAACAAGTAAAGTGCAGCGGAAATGAAAACAAACTTTGTAAACACAATAAAAAAGGAGAATATAGTTTGATAAACATTTGCTTTTCATAGAGTCAAAAGATTACAATCAAAGCAAAAGATTACAATGCAGGCTTACAAACTAAACTCCCCCTCAGCCAGATACCCCAAGGTTGATTGTCCAAGATGAAAGGATTGAATTGAGGAGAAGAACTCTCTCAAAACGAATCAAATGTAACAGTACAGAATACTGCTCCATTTATAGGCAATTCAATCCACTGAGGCTCTAAGCTGACGTCACCATGAAAGCGACGTCTAACAGCCTAACAACCTGTATCTACTGTCCTTATACAAACACTGCTAATCTTAACTACTGACTATACATGAAACAGATGATATACTAAACAACTGCTCTCTCTTTATGTCAGTGCTTTCCTCAAGGTTGATCAGTCCTTGACTGGGCAGTGCTTTGTCATCAGTAGATTATACCAGCAGTGCTTAGTTCTCAGCAGTCTTCTGTCTTCATCAGTGGTTTTGAATAACAGCAGCAGTTGTATCTGGGCAGTGGATATAAGCCATCAGTTGTTATAATCACTTTCAAGGGGGAAGTCTACATGTAAACAGCTGCTTATTGTGAATCCACTGTTGTGAACCAGTTTTGGCTTTCATTATCTGTTCCTCTGGTAGGGTTCAATCCCAACAGAGATACTGTCCAGGATCCTCACCATGATGCTCTTGTAATAACATTATATGTGGCTAACCATTTTGTACGCAGGATATTGGTGGATAATGGAATTTCCGTCAACATAATCCAACTAGAAACTTTGAAAAGAATGAATGTATCTCCAATGGATATCACTTCAAAATCCACCGTGCTTGTTGGGTTCAGTGGAGAGGCTAGGAACACAGTGGGAGAAATAAAGTTACCAGTATATGTTGAAGGGGTCAACTCAATACAACGTTTCTGTGTGATGGACTCCCTATCCTGCTATAACATCATACTGGGCAGGCCATGGATCCATGATATGAAGGTTGTGCCATCAACTTATCATCAATGCATCAAGATCCCTACCCCTTGGGGGGTTGTCAAGGTTGATAGTGATCAGCAGGAGGCGAAGGAATGTTACTCATCCTCAATGAAATCCTCAACCAAGCCTAATGCAGCATAGCAATTAAAGATGCGGGCCCAGGATATCGTCAAGGCTTCAGAGCAGGATATGAAGAAAATTATCCTGGATCAGGATAATCCGGATATCTCGGTGCTCGTAGGAACCAATATCCCTCAGGATATCGAAGAACTGTTAACTAACTTTTTGAAGTGCAGGATGTCGACATTCGCGTGGAAGCACGAGGATATGACAGGCATTTCCAAAGATATTTTAACACATAAGCTCGGTATTGACAGATCATTCAAACCTGTCCAACAAAAGAGGAGGAAGTTTGCTCCGGAGCGAAATATGATCATTCAGGAAGAAGTAGAGAGGCTATTGAAATCTAAGATGATCAGAGAAGTCAAGTTTCCAAGATGGCTAGCAAATGTAGTCGTGGTACAGAAGAAAAATGGGAAATGGAGAGTCTGTGCAGATTACACAAACTTGAACAAGGCTTGTCCCAAAGACCCGTTTCCTCTTCCTCATATTGATGCAATGGTGGATGCTACTGTCGGCCATGAGATGTTAACCTTCATGGATGCATCCTCAGGATTTCAGCAGATTCAAATGGAACCTTCGGACCAGGAGGATACTGCCTTCATGACACCAACAGGTATTTATTGTTATACTGCTATGCCTTTTGGTTTGAAAAATGCAGGTGCAACATACCAGAGATTGGTAAACATGATGTTTAAAGACAAGCTGGAGGACACCATGGATGTATACATCGATGATATGGTGGTAAAATCTAAAAAGGCTGAGGATCACCTCCTGGATATTAAGGGAGCATTTGATATCCTGGATCAGTATAACATGAAACTGAATCCTGCTAAGTGCTATTTCGGAGTGGGGGCAGGAAAGTTTCTAGGGTATATGGTGACCAAAACAGGAATAGAGGCAAGCCCGGAGCAGATTAAAGCTATCTTGGATATCAAATCACCTTCAAATATGAAGGATGTTCAACGGTTAACAGGGCGAGTAGCAGCATTGAACAGATTTATCTCAAGATCCTCCGAGAAATGCAAGGAATTTTATGATATCCTGAAGAAAAACAAGAAGTTCGAATGGGGAGAGAAGCATGAAGCAGCCCTGCAGGATTTGAAGCAGTATCTTTCAACTGCACCTCTATTGATGAAGCCTGAGAATGATGAACCACTGTCCCTATACCTCGCAGTATCAGGGAATGCTGTAAGTGCCGTCCTTATAAAGGATCATGAAGGTCAACAATATCCTGTCTATTATGTTAGTAAAAGTTTATTAGATGCTGAAACTAGATATTCTCATTTAGAAAAGTTAATATTGGCTTAGACATTACTTTGAGACACATAGAATTCATGTTAAAACCAATTATCCTGTTAAAATTGTGCTTAGGAAACCCGAGATGTCAGGCAGGATGGCTAAGTGGTCAGTAAAATTGTGCTTATGACTTAGTATATGAACCTAGAAATGCCATAAAATCACAGGCTCTAGCTGACTTTGTGGCTGATTTCAGTAGTGATATTCAGGATGAGGTAGATCTAGAAGTCCAACAATTAGGAGAATCCTCAGGATCCTGGACATTGTACACTAATGGAGTATCTAATGTTAGAGGAGTAGGATTGGGAATACTACTAAAATCGCCACAGGGGGACATATTACCCCAGGCTATTAGGTGTGAATTTCCTGCTACTAATAACGAAGTATAATATGAGGCTTTAATTGCAGGATTAGAGTTGGCTAAAAATATGAATATCAAGAATTTGCAAGTGTATGTTGACTCCTTGTTAATCACTAATCATTTTAATGGATCCTATGCAGTTAAAGGTGAGAAGTTAATCGAATACCTCGTTATTCTCAAAAAATTAGCAGGATATTTCGATGTTTTTACACTTGAACAGGTACCAAGAGAGGATAATGCTGAAGCGGATGCCTTGGAAAACTTAGGATCATCAGTCAGGATACCAGAGGGAACCCAAATACCGATACTTCATATCCTGTATCCTGCTATGGATCCCTTTAAAGCTCAGAATAAGGAGGTAACAAGCATTCAGGATCCTGGTCATGATCCTGAAAAGGATACTGAATCCTGGATGGCTCCAATCATAAGATATCTCAAGGAAGGATGCATCCCTAGAGACAAAAATCCTAAGGCATTTAGGATGAAGGTATCGCGATTCACAATTATAAATAATGTTTTGTACAAGAAATCAATTGCAGGACCATACCTGAGGTGCTTGGAGGATCCTGAAACTAAGGAAGTGCTCCAGGATATACATGAAGGGGATTGTGGCGACCACACTGGGGGCAGGTCATTGTTCTCAAAAGTATTAAGAACAGGATACTATTGGCCGACAATGAAGAAAGATGCTACAGAATATGCTCAAAGATGTGATGCATGTCAAAGGCACAGTAACATACTACATCAACCAGCTGAACCACTATATCCTATAGCTTCCCCTTAGCCATTCATGAAATGGGGGATGGACATAGTAGGGAAATTACCAAAAGCTCCAGGAGGAAAAGTCTCTATGCTGGCAATGACTTATTATTTCTCTAAGTGGGTTGAAGCTGAAGCATTTGTTCAAGTTAGAGACTAAGAAGTAGTATCCTTCATAAAGAGGAATATCCTGACCAGATTTGGAGTACCAGTTGAAATCATTTGTGACAATGGATCCCAGTTTATAAGTAAAAGGACTACTGACTTTTGCAAGAGTTGGGGAATCAAAATGATCACGTCCACTCCGGTACATCCTCAAGCAAATGGACAAGCTGAATCCTCAAACAAGATAATTGTCAACAACTTGAAGAAGAGACTAGGAGCTAAGAAAGGAAGATGGGCAGAAGAACTACCCTTTGTTCTGTGGGCTGATAGAACAACAATAAAAAATGCAACTGGCCAAACTCCATTCTCCTTAGTATTTGGGGCAGAAGCAGTGATCCCAACAGAAATGGTGATACCTACGGCAAGATCTATCCTCCGGGATCCTGAGCATAATCCTGAAGCTATGTGCCAAGAATTAGACACTATGGATGAGACAAGAGATGCAGCAAAGCTAAGAATGGCAGCATATCAACAGAGGATATCCAGAGCATACAACAAGAATATAAGGACTAGGAGGTTTCAAGTTGGGGATTGGGTGTTAAGAAAATCTTTTCAGAATACTACTAATCCTGCCGATGGAAAATTAGCTCTAAAATGGGAAGGACCCTATGAGGTTGAATCAGAATCAGGAAAAGGAGCATATCGACTCAAGAATATGGAAGGGGATATGCTATCAAGATCCTGGAATGCTATACATCTGAAGCTCTATTTCAAGTGAGTTTAGAATTTAATTTCTAACTCAGGATGGTATGAATTCTATATCTTTTCAATATATTTGAGTTTATTTATTCTTTCGAACCCAATACTGACTTAAGCATCAGAGGGGTGTTAGCCAAGCTAACACCCACCTTAGTTTAAGGTTGTTTTGCAGGATATACTTCAGGATATACACTCAGAATAACTCGAAAGATTATAGGATTGGCCCCCTCTCTCACGATTAAGGGATCCTGATCCCTTCACAGGTTTAAAGGTATTCACCTTTCTCTCGAATTGGGTTTAAACACCCCGCCTGAAGCACAAGTTATCCAGGGATAGTTCAAGATAGCGGGACCAGTCCATGTAAAAGTGGCTGACAATTTCGTTATTGTTGGCTATATCCTGGATCCTCAAGGTATATGAGGATTGATCACCCTCTCTCACGAAAGAGTATTTTCATACTCTCTAAGGTTTAAAGGTTTTCACCTTTCTAAGTCTTGGAGTTTATACACTCCCACCTGTAGCGCATGAAAATCAAGGTTTATCCCCAGGATATCAGGGTTTATCCCCAGGATATTGAGGGTTTATCCTCAAGATATTAAGGGTTCATCCCAGGATATTAAGGGTTTACCCCAGGATATTCAGGATTTATTCAGTAAAGTTAAAGTATGACTATGTTTACATTCCTATGTTGAACACAGGGGACATACATTATACAATTTAAAGGATGGATTCAAACTTATAAATGTGCACTGGGGACATTCCTATGATGGAAAATTGGAATTGACTCTTTAGGAATCTCTGGTATGATCTCTCCTTTTTATTTGGATAACTCGAGTTTAATAAGTTGTGTGGCAGTATCCTGAGCAGGATATCTCTCAGGATACCCCTACAATGTGTTCCCAAAATTGTCCAAACTAAACTATTTTCATAAGTAAGATTTATGCCCTAAAATAGTAACAACGGAAATAAAGCCAAAAGAAAGTTATATTATTAACATATCAAAAGTTGTGCTTTTGGTTTCACCTCAAACCAAGGTCTATCCACCAAAAGCACGATTAGTCCCATACCATATGTACTCAACAGTTGAAGGTTTTGTCTCAAACTGAGACCCATCCACCTCCAACTGCTATATTGTCCAAAAGTAAAGCATACTAACATTGATGACCAAGGGCTTCGTCCTGAAACTCAGGATCCCTCCACCTTTGGCCATCATATTGTTCAAATGCAGGAAAAGTAAAGTGCAGAAAAAGTAAATTGTAACCCTAAGGTAAAAGGAAAGGCATTAAAGCATAACCACTCGTCGGAAACCATGTCCGACCGGATTTCCCGGTCAAACGGCCAGAACACCATTCCTTTCGGGAAGATGCCGGAGGTTTTAAGGGCTGACAAGTGTGCACTATCAAAGGTGCATATGTCCTTCTCCGGATCTTTGAGAAGATTCTGCTGGATGAATGTGGGAGCAGAGTCATCGGAGCTTGATCTTGTTTGCCTTGCCATATTATCGCCGGAATATTGAGCAGAATGAAAGAAGAAGCTTGAATTGAGAGAGAGAAGTATTTACCTTTTTTCTCTTCGGTAAAGGTTAAATGGGGATAAGCATGAGAAGAAATAGGGGAGCAATGAGTAAATGTAGGTTGCGCGGTTACAAGCGGTCACATCATGAGTGTAATCTCTTAATTGCCTCGTTTATCGTGAAAAAATGTAACCGTTAGTATCAGGATACCTAACGGTAACATTTTTGGGGACAATTGTTATGGGTGAAATTCTGAGCCCATATCCTGGGTAATATCTTAAGTTATATCTTAGTTTCATGATATACGTTCATGCCCGGGATACTCATTCAGGATATTGGTAACATCCTGGATGATATCCTGAGGATTACTAACGGATTATGTGCAGGAATATGAGTCCAAGCTTGCAACGTTCATGAGGACCTTTTCTCCTGAAGACTCTCTCTAAGTTGTTCAAAGAAGGACGTTGAACCCGCTTTACCTGGTCTCCAACGGCTACAAAAGAATATTCGAAGGCATCCCATACTTATAGGAGATTTTGTTTTCGTTTACTAGCTATAAATAGGTGGATAAATCAGATCGAAGAGGACATCACAACACTCACTGCTTTCTAACACTTTTCTCTCTCGCAACTTTCACTCTCACAAAAAGTATTATAACACTTAGCGATCTGATCAATATCCTGCACTGTATCCTGACGTTTAAAGCAATTAGAAGAAGAAGGCAGCTGGGATTGTCAGCTCCCTAGGTTTTTTGTCGGCGATCTAGATTGATCAAGGGCTTTCCTCGTATATCTCGTGTCACCCCCTTACTTTTTGCTCATAGTTTGATCATAGACACAACTCAATATCCTGAGCCGTATCCTGGAAACTGTTTTTGCAAACAACTTAATCAGCATATTTTCAACACACTTTCTTAGCACACTACCTCACTTAACTAATTTGATCACTTAATTGCTTCGGTAATTTTTGACCAAAACAACCTCTATTAGTCAATTCGGCTTGTCCATTTGTTTGAGGGTGATACGCTGTTGAGACCCGGTGATAGACCCCATACCTTGTTAGGATTTTTTTCAAGTTGATGGTTACAAAAATGGGTACCTCTATCACTTATTAAAGCTTTTGGTGTTCCATCGTTGGTTGGAAGTGCCTCGGCCTCGGCCCATTTAGACAAGTAATATACCACCACAAGTATATATTTGTTTCCTTTTGATGGTGGGAAAGGTCCCATAAAGTCGAGTCCCCACACATAAAAAATTTTCACAAACAAGAATGCCATTTTGTGGCATTTCGTTTTTGGAAGAAATATTACATGTTCTTTGGCAAGCGTCACATGTCTTGACAAGACTTTGGGCGTCTTTGTAAATGGTTGGCCAATAAAATCTTGAATCAAATACCTTTCGTGCGGTACTAGCGGCACCATGATGTCCTCCGTATGGACCTTCATGACAATGGCGGAGAATTCTTCTTACTTCATTACCATGTACGCATCGACGGATGAGTTGGTCGGCACACATTTTGAAAAGATAAGGATCTTCCCAAAAGTAATTCTTTACATCAGCAAAGAATTTTTTTCTTTGATGATGTGGCCATTCTTTTGTGACTACACCACTAGCTAGGTAGTTAGCATAGTCGGCGTACCATGGCTCTTCTCGGTATTCCACCATTTCCAGGGACTCCGTTGGGAATTTTTCGTTGATTTGCTCGTCCCTAGTTGCCTCCAAAGCTGGGTCTTCTAAGCGCGAAAGATGATCTGCCGCGGTGTTTTCTGCTCCTCTTTTGATTTGCTCGTCCCTAGTTGCCTCCAAAGCTGGGTCATCCAAACTCATCTCCCCCATAACCAAGGAATATACATGGCTTGGTCTTTATATCAAGCTTTGTTCTTTCATCTTTGGGAATATGCACAAAAGCCTTGCACCCAAAGACCCGCAAATCATCGTATGAAACATCTTTGCCACTCCAAACCCTGTCAGGAACATCAAAAGACAAAGGAACACAAGGAGTACGATTAATAACATTTATTGCGGTGTTCAAAGCTTCACCCCAAAAGGAATTAGGCAACCCTGGATGTGATAGCAATCATCTAACCCTTTCAACCAATGTTCTATTCATCCATTCTGCTAAACCATTCAGCTGTGGTGTCTTTGGAGGAGTCTTTTGGTGTCGAATACCTTTCTCTCTACAATATGCATCAAAAGGACCAATGTATTCACCTCCATTATCTGTACAAATACACTTGAGCCTCTTCTCAGTTTGTCTCTCAACTAAGGCATGAAACTGCTTAAACACATCTAATACCTGATCTTTAGACTTCAAAGTATAAGCTCAAACTTTTCTCGAATGATCATCGATAAAAGTGACAAAATACAAGCAGCCCCCAAGTGTTCTAGTCTTCATAGGACCACAAACATCCGAATGTATTAAACCATGTATATTGTCTCTCCTATGAGGAGGATGACCAAAATGTACCTCTCGAATCTAGAAGTTACCTTTAACAAGGATTCACGCGGAGTGGCTCCTCCCTCAGGAGCTCTAAGATAGGATACATATGCCGCCCATGGTGTTCCTTTCTCCTGGTAATGATTCAAAATGTCACCAACAAACACGTTCGATTCTTGTGGTCCATAAAGCTGCTGGGGTGCTGATTAACTCAATGATCACGGTGTACAAAGTCACAATGACCACATTGAGTTCTATATGCCGTTCTAAGAGCATTCTCCCCTTGGACTTCCATCTGATGATAGTTCACTTGTTAATCAATCTTAGTATAGGAGCTTAACCCTTGCAACTGGTCAGCAGGTTGTCAATACATGGTCGAGGCGAACGATTCTTGCCTGTCACTTTGCTGAGTTCTTGATAGTCAGTACACATACGAAAAAGGCTCATCTCCATGGATACTGCTGGGGCTCCCCAAAGCGAAAAGCTAGGTCCGATAAAACTCATGTCCACCAGTTCCTGAAGTTGATTAGGCGGCTCTTGCAACCCTCCTGAAAGGTCTTCGAGTAGGTCATTAGAAGAAATCACAAACAATTGACGGATCCTCGATCCTCTCTTCCTTAGTCTTAACGTCTGCAACGGTTGTTAATGTAGCGGGGTAATCCCTCCATAGACACTTCTAGACCTTCATAGCTGAAATGGCGCTAACCTTTGCACCATTATGATGCTTTAGGACAAATAACGATTCCCTACTGGGGAGAAAGATACGCAAAATTCCCTCTCACAGAGTATATCTGCATGATTTCTGAAAAATCCAATCCACACTAACCACTGCAGCAAAACTATCAGGGGTAGTAGAGAGAAGGTCGATGTCGAACACTTATCCCACAAGATCGAGTTTGCATCCCAACAAACATATGAAGTTTCAATTGACTTGTCGTCAGCCGATTTCAAAACAGGTTCAGTTTCAAGAAGCATCAGGGTTAAACAGAACAGAGACGAAGCGATTCGTTATCAAGAACGTGCAGGCCACCATGCTGTTGTATTCCTGGCATCGCCCACGCCAATCCTAAATGCCCCTCCACGAGCATCATTTCCCGTGTCGTTGTTATCATTACGAGGATTTCCAGTACTACCATCGTTCCCTTGGTTGTTGTCGTCTTGATTCAACAACGGCCGATCCATGCCGTAGGCACCCTCATTTCCATATTGTAGGCTATGACTACGAGTGCCTTGATGTTGCCATGACTGTTGCCTCTACTGTTGTTGTTCGAAACGGAGCTCTACGATCCTTCACCGACAAAGTCCATCTTGTCACATTTCTGTGCCACGTCCTAAAGTGTTACTCATTGTGCTGACAGTCACACATTCCATTCTACAGTCGATTGTCATCGCCGATGTCCCGATTGATTCACAAGAATTGACTCCCATGAGTCGCTGACTAAAGTTAAAGATTCAATTGGGGTCAATCTGCTGATGTTCGTTTTCGGTACCTACGGCCGTTCAAATGCTGAAGTCGATAAAGTACTACGTTTTACTCTCTTGTCCATCGTTCTTGCGAGTTGACTGAGTAATACACGGTATACTGCGAGAGTGTTGCAGAAGTGATCACACTTCGGAGTCTAAGACATCAATACATTGAGTTCCATCAAACGAAGAGAAGCGAGAAAGGTATAAACCGACTCAAGGACATTCGTGCAAGCACCTAACATTCTACACGTTTCGCTAGGCGTTCAGATGTGTGATCAAGTAATTCTCGATAGCATCGAGATTCGAAAGGTTTCAGAGGGAAGTGAAAATACCACATTCAAGTAGGAGACAATCACTGCTATGACTCCTATAGTCTGTTGTGTTTCACATCAACCAAATAACGGAACGGAACCCCTTTTTCACTTGTTAAGCCTCACTGGGACTCACATGCACCCCACATTATTATTATGTGTGCACCCACAATAATATTGCGATTTGCATGCTCATCTCAATTCCTCCTAACTCATGTCAAATGGTTCCCCAAACTCGAGTGCCAAACAGAGGTTATCAAAACGATAAGATCACCGAAATCCCAAGACTATGACGTACTACCAATGCATCATAATGTAAGTAAGCAATTCATGTAATCATACTATGGTGAGAAATGTGTGTCCGAAAGCTATGTCATAAACAAATGTGTACTAGCCATGTAATGTATGCAACAAGTGAGAAGGACGAACCTTGCAATCTGGAGCTGAGTGTCATGGTCGATTTCGGATCCGTTCGGTTATAGTCTGGTTTTATGAAAACGTTTTAAAACCAAGTTCACTATAACCAGTGGCTCTGATACCAAACTGTCACACCCACAAAATACCACCTAGGGAGTGTCCTTGTTAGGCGTGTGACGTACCAACAACGAGCCACTTATTACATTGAACTCACACTAGTTTCAAAATTAAATCCTCAATTATTAATGAAAACACCAATCACGAGATTAAATGAAAACCAACATGTTCAGCGGAAGCAAATATTAAACCATTGTTATATTGTTCAAAACCAATGTGTAATAGTAACAGATAATCACATGAGTCCCTCCAGTCGACCCATGACCACTCCTGCTCCTCCAGACAGCAAGTTTCCAAATCCAAGATACCTAACGACTTGCGAGCATGCAACAAGTGTATCAGACAAAGCTGGCGAGTTCACAGTTTACGAAAACGTTTATTACCAAGTGTTTAATCCAGTTCATTAAAAAATGCAAAGGTAATATTGATAATATCTCGATACTGAACAAGACGGCTCCTGATGTACGTTTTGCCCGTTCCCCAGTGCTCCTATCAAAACACTGGGCCCGACGGGGTCATTAGTTCACAACCGTCCTCCCCGGTACGGTGTGAGGGTGCCAAACCTAAGTAGCGCTACCAACTAATACCCCGTTACCTCCCCGGTAACAAAAGATGGGACTTAAGAGTGATAGAATGAGAATATTATTCAATATACCAGTTTTACCCAAAAGACTTTTCCCTCCCCGGGATATCCACTGACTGTCCCAACCACCGGGACACATGCTCAAAAGTAGTGAACTTACCTTTGGTTTGCTCGGTAAGATTAGGTACTCGATTATCAGTTAGTCAAACACGTCCTAAAATGGTTATTAACAACAATCAATCAATAGTGCACCTAATCCACACGTTTCACATACAAGTATCCCTTGTTCGCATATTACAAAAGCAAGGTACAGGTAGCACACACATATGGTTCCAGTCCCAATCAATTTACACATCGGTTAAATATCATTAATTATTCTTTACCCTTGTTTACTCAAACAGTAACACAATCATACACATTCAATCAGGTGAAGCTAACTAAATCTTGCAACATATATTACCGAACCAATAGTTCAACACATGACACATCTCAATTAGCAAAAGACACAATGTTTACTGGCTTGCAATTTATATTGCACTCACTTAACATAACCAAATTACCCAACCTACTTGTCATGGCCCAGTTAACCTATCCACCAAATAAGATGAAGTGGGCTTGACTGAAGTCTCGTAGCCACGCAGCCCAGCTGCATCATAACAGACTATGCACCCCCTAAACCCTTCGGCCCAATAACTAGTTAACATAAAATCACCACACTATCATTCCGTCCATTTAATCTAATCGGCCCACCAGGAAGTTCACCCCATTGTCTTTGTGTGGCCGGTTGGGCCGTCCAAATATAACAGCCCATTTCGTATTATATGGTGCGGCCCATTCCCCAATTCAATCCATCCAGTAGGTGGAACACATTATATTCCAATCAACATCACATGTTATCAATCAGATCATATGTTATCGATTCAGGTTTCAATGAGGAATTTCAACATGTCACACTAAGTATTAACGTAGTAGTTCATACATATTCCCTAGCCGACCGAATCGGATCGAGTACTATAGTTCAATCAACGAATGCCTATAGTCATTCATTCCGACATCATGGTTTGCACATACAGTCGTGAGTTAACATAGATTCGAAATGGAGCAAGATTATATGAAAGATAACAACATAATTATTTCCATCTTTGCAATTCATTAACAATCACGTGATCATCAGACAAATTTGTGTAGACTTGGGCAACAACTATATGAATTCTAATTTCTTATTGGACCTACTCAATATAGTGGACCTGACAAACTCATGGACCAAGAGATTGTGTTGATCCTTTCAATTCAATTACTACCAAATCATCACACCACATGCACCCTAATCATTCTACACAATCGGTTAACAATATATGAGTTTTATATTCATAACATACCTATTATCATGCAAACAATTAACATGTTAGTCATCGAAATCAACACATCAGGTTCATGTCATCATGTTCTCTATTTATCATTAACCCATATTATTAATATTACAGAAATTTATCATTAACAACAAACATTCAATCAGCTCACATCATACTCATTCATAATTCATGCATCGGCTAACTCATTTCATAACATCAACTAGCTATTATGGCAATTTATTAACGATCTAAGGGACGTACATCATGATTTCTAATATATACGGCCCTAACATAAACATAATCTATCATATCAACACCTGATTAATATGACACAAGTTCCTCACACATATAACATACCAATACCTTATTAAATCAAGATCATACCAAAAACACAATGACCAATTAATAGTCAGCATAGATATGAGTTTACTAACCACTAGCCTTGATCGAACAAGAGGATGTATCGAGGGGGGGGGTATCGTCTGCCATCGACCCAAAGAGAAGTAGGGTTTCTTTTTTTGAGTTTTGTATTAAGTCACAACATAATAATACGTTCACTCAATAATAGAAGTTGTGGGGCGATTAGGACTTAACCGAAGTGGGCTTAAGCCCATGTAAGTGGGCTGCCACCACACTAGGCAGAACTGGCAGCTTGGGCTTTGGTACATGTTGGGCCAAGAGTTGAGGTGAGATATCCATCAGGCCCAAAAGCTAAAAGAGTGTGTTGAATGTGTTTCTAGTCAAGATGTAACACAATATCGGCCCATACATATAACAATTAACCGCGCTTAGCTGATTTAACAAGTAAGAAGTAACAAGCATCCACTGCAACATATGATAAAAACGTAGTGTGAAAGGAATCACACAAATTTTACGAGGCTAGACGACACTAACCTTGAAAGTTCGGGTTGTCACATCATCCCCAACTTGAAAGAAATTTTGTCCCGAAATTTGACAAACAGTCCCCTAAAAGTGAAATGGCGGATCAACATGACTGTGGGTTCTTCCAGGGTACCACATCATCCCCAACTTGAAAGGAATTTCATCTCGAAATTCTCCGGTTGCGTCAACGTTTGATTCAGCAGTTTAAGTTCCAATGAACTCTCACGATTGGAATTCGATCACGCTAACGAATCTTGGTGTCCTAGTCCATGATTTCAGTAGATCCCTCAACAACTGCAACTTGTCATTAACCTCAGACTCTAACAAGGGTATCACAAGCGTTTCATCGGACAACCACTGCCTTAGATTCGAGAAAAAAATGATATCATGCACGTTACCCAATTCGTCGGGTAACTCGAGTTTGTAGGCGGCGTGACCAATTCTTTCCTGAATTCCGAATAACTCAACGTAACGTAAATTAAGCTTGCCACGCCTCCCAAGCGTACCACACCCTCCCAGGGTGAGATTTTTCAACATGATATGACTGCCTACAGCGATCTTCCAGTGTTTCCCAAGCTTATCGTCTTTCCTGACGGTCACTCGTTGCCGCCAAACAATTTCCGATCCTAGCAATCTTCCCAAGAGTTTCGTGTACAAGTCCTGGACCCGTGTTTAGGTTGTCATCCTCCTCAATCCACGAGGAGATTGGCTTTATCAAACAGAGTTGTCTGAATACTAGAAGGGTAACAACTATGGTAGAACTCAGCCAAAAGTATACGTCCTTCCAATTTACACTAAGTTAATCCCTTACATGCTCGCAGTATGTCTTCGAGTGTCAGGGGGGGTTGTTTACTCAAACCGTTTGTCCTATGATGACAAGTAATGCTCATGTCTAGGCGTGAGCCAAGGGTGTTGGGTATCGCCTGTCATACATCAGGTATAACTCAAAATCAGAGGTAATAGGAGTTGGCACCTCGTGCCTAAAAGCCGCCTCTCTCAGAGGAACATTCATAACTGTGAAGACTTTTCAGTTTTCTCGATTGCAAGAAAGAGTGCTGGTAACTTGAGTCCATCAACGATCACCCAGGTGATAATGTTTCCGTTTCGAGTTGTAAGTAGACTAGTGACAAAATCCATGGCAGCCTGTTCCCATTTCCATATGGGTGTTTCTGGTTGCTGATACTCCACCTTGACTTTCCTACAAGTCAAACATCATTCACAAACATAGCTAGGTGAGACTTTCTGCCCGATCACCAGTACTAGATTTATAAATCCCAATATCTCTCATCACAATCCAGACGACCAGAATATTGAGGCTGGTGTGCCTTGCTCAACACGAGTTCCCTAAAGTTGCCGTATAACGAGACCCACGTTCGTTCCATGGGGTAGTGAATATCGTCCGTCCTGCCAACGGTGGCTTCTCCACGCCCCTCATGGGTTTAACTTGAAAATCCTCTTCTTTCAGTTCTCCAGTTTGAACAGAGCGAGTCCGATCAGGTAAGTTAGAGTTGATAGTGAGCTGCAAAGCTCGTGCACATTCAAGTTTCGCAGTCGTAATCATCCAAAAGTTCCATCCAGCGATGCCATTAACTGATATAGCTCTTCCGAAACCAGGGTACACGGGAGGCCCTTGTGATCGGTCTAAGTAGTGCATTCGGTACCGTCCAAGTAATGCCTCCAACTCAAATCCCAATGACTACGGTTTCCACCACAGGTTGTGTGTCGTGCAGTTCCTCTTGGTAACTCCATTACGCAATTCATCACTCTCTCGTGTTGCGTCGGTGTGTAACTGGGACTCTGATTCGGAGCATCATGGTATACCACTAGATCACTCATACCCTTAGCTAGAGATGATGCACAGTGCATTGCGGAGTTGGGATTCGAAAGCCGAAAAGACGTCCTCCTGTTTTGTCTTCCACGAACACAGTACCCTGCTATGCTAAAGAAATTTAAGTTGTGCGATCTTCGAAAATCCGGTGATGAATCTGCGATAGTATCTAGTGAGACCAAGAAATTGTTGTGTCCTCAAAGGGATCTTGGGTGTCGTTCGGTTTCTAACAAAATGGATCCTAGCGAAATCCACGTGTATTCCCACTTCGTTGTTCATATGACCAAATTGTACCTCTCGAATCCAGAAGTTACCTTTAACAAGGCTTCACGCGGAGTGGCTCCTCCCTCAGGAGCTCTAAGATAGGATACATATGCCGCCCATGGTGTTCCTTTCTCCTGGTAATGATTCAAAACGTCACCAACAAACACGTTCGATTCTTGTGGTCCATAAAGCTGCTGGTGTGCTGATTAACTCAATGATCACGGTGTACAAAGTCACAGTGACCACATTGAGTTCTATATGCCGTTCTAAGAGCATTCTCCCCTTGGACTTCCATCTGATGATAGTTCGCTTGTTAATCAATCTTCGTATAGGAGCTTAACCCTTGCAACTGGTCAGCAGGTTGTCAATACATGGTCGAGGCGAACGATTCTTGACTATCACTTTGCTGAGTTCTCGATAGTCAGTACACATACGAAAAAGGCTCATCTCCATGGATACTGCTGGGGCTCCCCAAAGCGAAAAGCTAGGTCCGATAAAACTCATGTCCACCAGTTCCTGAAGTTGATTAGGCAGTTCTTGCAACCCTCCTGAAAGGTCTTCGAGTAGCTCATTAGAAGAAATCACAAACAATTGACGGATCCTCGATCCTCTCTTCCTTAGTCTTAACATCTGTAACGGTTGTTAATATAGCGGGGTAATCCCTCCGTAGACACTTCTGGGTCTTCATATCTGAAATGACGCAAACCTTTGAACCGCTATGATGCTTTAGGACAAATAATGATTCCCTACTGGGGAGAAAGATACGCAAAATTCCCTCTCACAGAGTATATCTGCGTGATTTCTGAAAAATCCAATCCACACTAACCACTTCAGCAAAACTATTAGGGGTAGTAGCGCTACCAACTAATATGATCACTTAATTGCTTCGGTAATTTTTGACCAAAACAACCTCTATTAGTCACTTCGGCTTGTCCGTTTGTTTGAGGGTGATACGTTGTTGAGACCCGGTGATAGACCCCATACCTTGTTAGGATTTTTTTCAAGTTGATGGTTACAAAAATGGGTACCTCTATCACTTATTAAAGCTTTTGGTGTTCCAAAACGAGAGAATAATCTTTTCAGAAATCTTACCATGACTCTTCCATCCTTGGTTGGAAGTGCCTCGGCCTCAGCCCATTTAGACAAGTAATCTACCACCACCAGTATATATTTGTTTCCTTTTGATGGTGGGAAAGGTCCCATAAAGTCGAGTCCCCACACATAAAAAAATTTCACAAACAAGAATGCCATTTTGTGGCATTTCGTTTTTGGAAGAAATATTACATGTTCTTTGGCAAGCGTCACATGTCTTTACAAGACTTTGGGCGTCTTTGTAAATGGTTGGCCAATAAAATCTTGAATCAAATACCTTTCGTGCGGTACTAGCGGCACCATGATGTCCTCCGTATGGACCTTCATGACAATGGCGAATAATTCTTCTTACTTCATTACCATGTACGCATCGACGGATGAGTTGGTCGGCACACATTTTGAAAAGATAAGGATCTTTCCAAAAGTAATTCTTTACATCAGTAAAGAATTTTTTTCTTTGATGATGTGGCCATTCTTTTGTGACTACACCGCTAGCTAGGTAGTTAGCATAGTCGGCGTACCATGGCTCTTCTCGGTATTCCACCATTTCCAGGGACTCCGTTGGGAATTTTTCGTTGATTTGCTCGTCCCTAGTTGCCTCCAAAGTTGGGTCTTCTAAGTGCGAAAGATGATCTGCCGCGGTGTTTTCTGCTCCTCTTTTGATTTGCTCGTCCCTAGTTGCCTCCAAAGCTGGGTCATCCAAACTCATCTCCCCCATAACCAAGGAATATACATGGCTTGGTCTTTATATCAAGCTTTGTTCTTTCATCTTTGGGAATATGCACAAAAGCCTTGCACCCAAAGACCCGCAAATCATCGTATGAAACATCTTTGCCACTCCAAACCCCGTCAGGAACATCAAAAGACAAAGGAACACAAGGAGTATGATTAATAACATTTATTGCGGTGTTCAAAGCTTCACCCCAAAAGGAATTAGGCAACCCTGGATGTGATAGCAATCATCTAACCCTTTCAACCAATGTTCTATTCATCCATTCTGCTAAACCATTCAGCTGTGGTGTCTTTGGAGGAGTCTTTTGGTGTCGAATACCTTTCTCTCTACAATATGCATCAAAAGGACCAATGTATTCACCTCCATTATCTGTCCAAATACACTTGAGCCTCTTCTCAGTTTGTCTCTCAACTAAGGCATGAAACTGCTTAAACACATCTAATACCTGATCTTTAGACTTCAAAGTATAAGCCCAAACTTTTCTCGAATGATCATCGATAAAAGTGACTAAATACAAGCAGCCCCCAAGTGTTCTAGTCTTCATAGGACCACAAACATCTGAATGTATTAAACCATGTATATTGTCTCTTCTATGAGGAGGATGACCAAAATGTACCTCTCGAATCTAGAAGTTACCTTTAACAAGGATTCACGCGGAGTGGCTCCTCCCTCAGGAGCTCTAAGATAGGATACATATGCCGCCCATGGTGTTCCTTTATCCTGGTAATGATTCAAAATGTCACCAACAAACACGTTCGATTCTTGTGGTCCATAAAGCTGCTGGGGTGCTGATTAACTCAATGATCACGGTGTACAAAGTCACAATGACCACATTGAGTTCTATATGCGGTTCTAAGAGCATTCTCCCCTTGGACTTCCATCTGATGATAGTTCACTTGTTAATCAATCTTAGTATAGGAGCTTAACCCTTGCAACTGGTCAGCAGGTTGTCAATACATGGTCGAGGCGAACGATTCTTGCCTGTCACTTTGCTGAGTTCTTGATAGTCAGTACACATACGAAAAAGGCTCATCTCCATGGATACTGCTGGGGCTCCCCAAAGCGAAAAGCTAGGTCCGATAAAACTCATGTCCACCAGTTCCTGAAGTTGATTAGGCGGCTCTTGCAACCCTCCTGAAAGGTCTTCGAGTAGGTCATTAGAAGAAATCACAAACAATTGACGGATCCTCGATCCTCTCTTCCTTAGTCTTAACGTCTGCAACGGTTGTTAATGTAGCGGGGTAATCCCTCCATAGACACTTCTAGACCTTCATAGCTGAAATGGCGCTAACCTTTGCACCATTATGATGCTTTAGGACAAATAACGATTCCCTACTGGGGAGAAAGATACGCAAAATTCCCTCTCACAGAGTATATCTGCATGATTTCTGAAAAATCCAATCCACACTAACCACTGCAGCAAAACTATCAGGGGTAGTAGAGAGAAGGTCGATGTCGAACACTTGTCCCACAAGATCGAGTTTGCATCCCAACAAACATATGAAGTTTCAATTGACTTGTCGTCAGCCGATTTCAAAACAGGTTCAGTTTCAAGAAGCATCAGGGTTAAACAGAACAGAGACGAAGCGATTCGTTATCAAGAACGTGCAGGCCACCATGCTGTTGTATTCCTGGCATCGCCCACGCCAATCCTAAATGCCCCTCCACGAGCATCATTTCCCATGTCGTTGTTATCATTACGAGGATTTCCAGTACTACCATCGTTCCCTTGGTTGTTGTCGTCTTGATTCAACAACGGCTATGACTCCTATAGTCTGTTGTGTTTCACATCAACCAAATAACGGAACGGAACCCCTTTTTCACTTGTTAAGCCTCACTGGGACTCACATGCACCCCACATTATTATTATGTGTGCACCCACAATAATATTTCGATTTGCATGCTCATCTCAGTTCCTCCTAACTCATGTCAAATGGTTCCACAAACTCGAGTGCCAAACAGAGGTTATCAAAACGATAAGATCACCGAAATCTCAAGACTATGACGTACTACCAATGCATCATAATGTAAGCAAGCAATTCATGTAATCATACTATGGTGAGAAATGTGTGTCCGAAAGCTATGTCATAAACAAATGTGTACTAGCCATGTAATGTATGCAACAAGTGAGAAGGACGAACCTTGCAATCTGGAGCTGAGTGTCATGGTCGATTTCGGATCCATTCGGTTATAGTCTGGTTTTATGAAAATGTTTTAAAACCAAGTTCACTATAACCAGTGGCTCTGATACCAAACTGTCACACCCACAAAATACCACCTAGGGAGTGTCCCTGTTAGGCGTGTGACGTACCAACAACGAGCCACTTATTACATTGAACTCACACTAGTTTCAAAATAAAATCCTCAATTATTAATGAAAACACCAATCACGAGATTAAATGTAAACCAACATGTTCAGCGGAAGCAAATATTAAACCATAGTTATATTGTTCAAAACCAATGTGTAATAGTAACAGATAATCACATGAGTCCCTCCAGTCGACCCATGACCACTCCTGCACCTCCAGACAGCAAGTTTCCAAATCCAAGATACCTAACGACCTGCGAGCATGCAACAAGTGTATCAGACAAAGCTGGCGAGTTCACAGTTTATGAAAACGTTTATTACCAAGTGTTTAAACCAGTTCATTAACAAATGCAAAGGTAATTTTGATAATATCTCGATGCTGAACAAGACGGCTCCTGATGTATGTCTTGCCCGTTCCGCAGTGCTCCTATCAAAACACTGGGCCCGACTGGGTCATTAGTTCACAACCGTCCTCCCTGGTACGGTATAAGGGTGCCAAACCTAAGTAGCGCTACCAACTAATACCCCGTTACCTCCCCGGTAACAAAAGATGGGACTTAAGAGTGATAGAATGAGAATATTATTCAATATACCAGTTTTACCCAAAAGACTTATCCCTCCCCAGGATACCCACTGACTGTCCCAACCACCGGGACGCATGCTCAAAAGTAGTGAACTCACCTTTGGTTTGCTCGGTAAGATTAGGTACTCGATTATCAGTTAGTCAAACACGTCCTAAAATGGTTATTAACAACAATCAGTCAATAGTGCACCTAATCCACACGTTTCACTTACAAGCATCCCTTGTTCGCATATTACAAAAGCAAGGTACAGGTAGCACACACATATGGTTCTAGTCCCAATCAATTTACACATCGGTTAAATATCATTAATTATTCTTTACCCTTGTTTACTCAAACAGAAACACAATCATACACATTCAATCAGGTGAAGCTAACTAAATCTTGCAACATATATTACCGAACCAATAGTTCAACACATGACACATCTCAATTAGCAAAAGACACAATGTTTACTGGCTTGCAATTTATACTGCACTCACTTAACATAACCAAATTACCCAACCTGCTTGTCATGGCCCAGTTAACCTATCCACCAAATAAGATGAAGTGGGCTTGACTGAAGCCTCGTAGCCATGCAGCCCAGCTGCATCATAACAGGCTATGCAACCCCTAAACCCTTCGGCCCAATAACTAGTTAACATAAAATCATCACACTATCATTCCGTCCATTTAATCTAATCGGCCCACCAGGAAGTTCACCCCATTGTCTTTGTGTGGCCGGTTGGGCCGTCCGATTATAACAGCCCATTTCGTAATATATGGTGCGGCCCATTCCCCAATTCAATCCATCCAGTAGGTGGAACACATTATATTCCAATCAACATCACATGTTATCAATCAGATCATATGTTATCGATTCAGGTTTCAATGAGGAATTTCAACATGTCACACTAAGGATTAACGTAGTAGTTCATACATATTCCCTAGCCGACCGAATCGATCGAGTACTATAGTTCAATCAACGAATGCCTATAGTCATTCATTCCGACATCATGGTGTGCACATACAGTCGTGAGTTAACATAGATTCGAAATCAAGCAAGATTATATGAAAGATAACAACATAATTATTTCCATCTTTGCAATTCATTAACAATCACGTGATCATCAGACAAATATGTGCAGACTTGGGCAACAACTATATGAATTCTAATTTCTTATTGGACCTACTCAATATAGTGGACCTGACAAACTCATGGACCAAGAAATTGTGTTGATCCTTTCAATTCAATTACTACCAAATCATCACACCACATGCACCCTAATCATTCTACACAATCGGTTAACAATATATGAGTTTTATATTCATAACATACCTATTATCATGCAAACAATTAACATGTTAGTCATCGAAATCAACACATCAGGTTCATGTCATCATGTTCTCTATTTATCATTAACCCATATTATTAATATTACTGAAATTTATCATTAACAACAAACATTCAATTGGCTCACATCATACTCATTCATAATTCATGCATCGGCTAACTCAATTCATAACATCAACTAGCTATTATGGCAATTTATTAACGATCTAAGGGACGTACATCATGATTTCTAATATATACGGCCCTAACATAAACATAATCTATCATATCAACACCTGATTAATATGACACAAGTTCCTCACACATATAACATACCAATACCTTATTAAATCAAGATCATACCAAAAACACAATGATCAATTAATAGTCATCATAAATATGAGTTTACTAACCACTAGCCTTGATCGAACAAGAGGATGTATCGAGGGGGGGGGTATCATCTACCATCGACCCAAAGAGAAGTAGGGTTTCTTTTGTTTGAGTTTTGTATTAAGTCACAACATAATAATAATAGGTTCACTCAATAATAGAAATTGTGGGGCGATTAGGACTTAACCGAAGTGGGCTTAAGCCCATGTAAGTGGGCTGCCACCATACTAGGCAGAACTGGCAGCTTGGGCTTTGGTACATGCTGGGCCGAGAGTTGAGGTGAGATATCCATCAGGCCCAAAAGCTAAAAGAGTGTGTTGAATGTGTTTCTAGTCAAGGTGTAACACAATATCGGTCCATACATATAACAATTAACCACGCTTAACTGATTTAACAAGTAAGAAGTAACAAGTATCCACCGCAACATATGATAAAAACGTAGTGTGAAAGGAATGGCACAAAATTTACGAGGCTAGACGACACTAACCTTGAAAGTTCGGGTTGTCACAATCCAAAGTATCAACATTTGAAAATTTTACCTTTCAACAACCCTACATGATGTTTATATCCTTAAACGAATAATTTGTGAAGCGTTCGAATCCGTTTGTGGAAGAAAGTGAAAGTTTACAAGGCGCGAGGGTTAAATGTGTCAACATGTTTAATTAATACCTCTGAGTGACCTTTTAATGAACCCGGAGCTTCGTAACAATTAATTATATTCCCAAGAACAAGTGACAAAAATTTCACAAGGTTTCGATGTCGTTTGAGATAAATACGTTAACTTTTATGAATTAAGGGTTAAAAGCGTCAACGAGGCAAAACTTGTATTTTCAATTGTCATTTAACGAAACCGGACCTAACGATGTTTGGTTATTCTTTAAGGATCACAAAAATATAAATTATTTGGGTTAAATGTGCTTAAAATTGAAATTTTTGCGTTTTAAAAGGTTCAGGGGGTGAAATGGTCAAGATTGAAACTTGTTGAGCTGGTTATCTACCTAGTGGCGTCGCCCCACACCCCCGCCTCTTTGCCGTCATGGCATGCGACGGTGTAACCTGAACAGAAACATGCACAGGTGCAGGTCACTGCACCTCTCTTCACTCTTGCATGGTTTAATTCGATACAAAGGACTGTTTGATGGTTTTAAAAACCATTTTGGACACATGTGATCATTAGATGAGAGCCCTAACACCTGTAATAATCTGGTGGCAACCTCTAATAGTATAAATAGGTGAAGATTTGGTAGCCATTCTCACTTGCGAGATCAATTTTCATAACTTTCAAACTTACTCTCAACTTTGGAGCTTTCAATCTCATTCTCTGGAGCATCCTACCTTGGAAGGAAGCTCTCTTAGTCTAAATCTTCGTGCTAAGGACTCTTGTAAGTGTACTTAGCCTCTGTAATTAAGTTTTCATTAGTGTAATGACCGAAAGTCAAAATTGACGTAATTCTGCTTTGACTTTGTGATTAATCACAAACGGTCCAGCCATTATTCGAATTGAAAGTGGCTATGTGTTGGTAATTATGTAGGTGTTAAACCCTTAAAAGGACACCTTCAAATTATCATGTTATCTCAGTCAATTGTCGGGTCAAACTTATTAATAAAAGGTCAAACGAGTCAGTTTTTTGCAAAATAACTCATAACTGATAATGCTGAAGTTATGGAACATGTTTTAACACTTAAATAACTTGGTAAATAATATAAGAACATGTCTAGGCATGTTCAACCCGACAATTCTGAGTTTAGGCTTGGTTCGTAACTGAAAGTCGCAAAAGTAGACTTTTGCTTTGACTTTCAGTTCTGACCCGATTTAGCTTAGTTTAGATATGCCTTAGGGTTACTTTAAGACCATATTACATGTTAGTATAAACCTCTGAGATTATACTATATGGTTCCATTGAAATCTGAATCATTTGCATGTTTCCGTTAAATGCTTAAATGTTGACCATTATGCCCTTTTGATATAAAAACAAGATTTTTGAAAATGTGAGAGGAAAAAAACCTTTGTTACTGATTTATAAGAATGTCCTAAAAATTTGACATCAGTTCGTGGTCTAAAATAGAAGTTATGCGCGATATCGTAAAATGAAAGCTTTTTATTAATTAAATGACATTTTTGGCATAAATCATATTTAAACCCAAATTTTAACACCAAACTTCCTACCCACTGATGTAATATAATATTTAGGGATTTTTGGAAATTTTTGTCAAATTTTATACTGATTATATTATAGAGTTCTAGTGTAAATTCGGTATTGACGAAATTGCCCTTTTCTTTGATAAAATGAGTTTTACATAACATTTTGATACCAAACTTTTTCCTACTGATTTCTTATGTTATATAAAATATTTTAAGCTTTAGAGACTGATCAAAATCTCATATTTCCTTAAATAACCCGAAAATCGTCAAATACCGACTTTTACGCTTATTAAACGCATTGTATGGGTTAAAACTATATTTAACACCTAAGACTTATTACCTACTGATATTATAAGCAAATTTTAATACTTTAACAGTAAGTAAAAGTTTTGAACTCAGATTTCCAAAATTGACCCTTATATCATATGTGAAATGACCAAAATGCCCCTACGGTGCATAGTTTGGCCATAAATGATAAATTTCACATATATATGATATCTTACTGATGTAACTTATTAAAATAATTATTTTTACTGATTATTTTAGATCAGAACCTCAGATTACTATTTAAGCCTTATTATAAACTTTAAAATGACCAAAATACCATTACGGGGCTTAAATTGATTTTAAATTCGTTTTGAGCATAATGGAAGATATCCTACTGATGTCATATCATATTTAAAGCATTTTAACTTGTGGAACCTATACATGACTCATTTGGTTACCCTTATGCATATACGCGTTCGGTACGACTTATGTATCTAGTTTGCATAAATTAACCGAAACGGGTCAAACCCTATCATTTTTACTTCAAAATCCAGAATGTGTTTAGTTTACCCATTTTATACAAGTCTTCATACTTATCGGGTCTAAATCACGTTCTAATCTGGTATTCGCTTAATCTTGCATTTTGAGCCGTAACCCTTTCATTAAAACTAACAGGTCTAAGTTTAAACTTAAGTAAGACCCGTTAGGAATCTACTTGTACTCGCTATTTTTGCTCAGGTAAATACTTTTAACTTATTTTCCCATATAAGGGCTTGGGATACCATATTATATTAATACCGCTTGGTCGGGCATGAAATTATTTAAATCGGATTGTGATTACTAAATTTACATAACCCGTTTTAATCTGTATTGTTTGATGCAATGCCTTTGGGGGGTTAATGACCATGTCCTGGATATCCTCGGCTCGTTCATTAGAAATGGCCACGGCTTAAGCACGGGGTGTAGGCATACACGTGACAGTTGCGTATGTATAAACGGTATCTCACTCTCTTGTGGGCCTATACTTGTGGTGTGTCTATTAATCTAATCCGGCTCTTCTAACCAGGTCCTGAACGGACGACAAACATGTAAAACTGTATACAAGATTATTTTTAAATAATTGTCCCAAGTTATAAAAGATTTTATGCCTTGTGCATCCAAACTAAATTTTTATAAATGCTTTTCAAAAGAGTCAGTTAATTGTATTTACCAGTGTAAACTGACGTATTTTTCAAAAAGGTTAAGTGCAGGTACTACGCGAAATGGGCTGGCTACTCCTAGTATCAAATAAAGAGTCTTGCAAGCTTTTGATACTTAAAATCTGTTGAACAATATTTCTTTCTGTTTTAAGATCCGCCTGTGGATCCATTTACAACCCGTTGTATAATATTTTATTGTACTTTCAAATCGGTTTGTATAAATTACTTTTAGACTTCCGTTATGCATTAAACTGTGATTAATTGACCATGATGATATCAACTACGTCACGATACTCCCCACCAGGCCCACCAGTAATACGTGGAAATATCAGGGTGTGACAACTAATCTTTTAACATTTTGGAATTTCGAAATTTCTTTTATACCCCTGGATCAAGCCTCGTATAGACCCATTCCAGGGGTATAATGGTAATTCTCCAGGGTCAAGGCATCTTTGACTTTCTGGAAAATTACCATTATACCCCTAGAAAGGGTCTATACGAGGCATGATCCAAGGGTATAATAGACCTTTACTACATTTATCTACGCTGCGTGTAGCTCTATACGCAAGGTATATAAAGGTAAGTAAAAGGTCTATTATACCCCTAGATCCAGTTGCCAATATACCCCTTCCAGGGGTAAAATGGTATTTTTCATGGTCTATACGCAGTTGGATCCATGGTATAATAGACCTTTTACTTACCTTTATATACGTTGCGTATAAAGTTATACGCATCGTAGATGCCTTCGTATAACCCAGAGTCTACCCCTACGCTGTCAGTATAACCCTTCACAAAATATACACATACGAGCGGGAACATATGGCGATAAGGTATTTGGAGCGTATTTGAAGTATACAACGGGTAATTCTTCAACCCAAGTTCAATAATTTCGAATTTTGTATGTATTTCATCCGTAAATTAGGTGTATTTTAGGTAAAATTATAGAATTTGAGGGTTAGGGTGAAAACCTTGTTTGGGTAAATTTAAACTATAGGCTAATCACGAATGACATTTGTATATTATCATGTTAGAAGGCTGCAAACTGAAGTTATAATGTAGATTTTCAGTTATAATTCTACATAGGTAGAAGTTTTAGGTGTCTAGGATCCTATAATTTTTGTTGGCAATGGATAGAAATGACTATAGATGAATATCAAGAGTTTCTTCATGAATTTCTAGTCTTTTTTTGCAATTTTTGAAAACTTATTTTGGTTAGGGATGAATGTGAATCTGAACCACGACCGAGTTTCTTCACGAATGTCGTCCGTAATGAGCGTGGGTCCGTAAGGCGCGTCACAACGTTACTAGTCGTAGATATATAATATTTTTATTATTTACTCGAAGTCGTCCGTAACGCGCGTCGAGTCCATAACAAGCCGTAATTATAAAATATTTTTATTTTTTAGTCGAAGTCATCCGTAATTCGCGTAGGTCCGTAAAGAGGGTCGAAACCAGTCGTAAATATATAATATTTTTATTATTTAGTCGAAGTCGTCCGTAACAAGTGTCACACCCCGACCGCGAAAAACAACAAACCGCGGCGGAAATGTTGGGGAGTGGAGTAACAAAATCATTGTTTCAAAACCATGGTATTTAAAGTTTGGTTGTATTCATTAAACTTGATTACATTGTCTTGAAAATTAAGGGAAATACAACATAAGTTAAGCTAATCTTGCTTCTTTTATGTCACTAAGTCCCGAGTCCGCCTAAGTGTATCCTGATCCATATCATGCAATAGCTCCTGAAAACACATGTGAAAATAGGTACGGCAGCATTAAAATGCCTTTGAGATACATAGGTTTAGTTGTTGCAGGATTCATGACTTGTAGTTAAAAGAAGAGGTTTAACAAAAAAGTTATCATGAACCTTATATAAATGTTTTCTTTTATAAATCATACGAAAATCGATAAGAAAATCAGATGATATAAAAGAATAATGCATGGTTAAACAAATAACCAAGTAAAAATGAGTTTTTTTTAAATATCTCGTTTGTAAAACAGTGTTTTGTGAAAATATGTCATTTGTATAAAATGTATCATGTCTTTTGTCGGAATGATTTAAATAACGCTACAACATGTAATATTATAAAAGCACATATATATAGGAAGTACCAGCAGCGTGTCCACCATGCTTTTATCATATTACACACGTCTCGTTATTTAAATCACTTATCAATAACCAACAGAATGCCTTGTTTAAATAAATGTCAAGATGTTACGCGTAAACAATGTTAGATGTCAAATGTAAATCAGATTTTGTATAATCGAATATCATGCAAAAGCGAGTTCGGACCGCCTAACTAGTCCTATGACAAGTATTATATGCCTTAACATATCTAATAATATTGCATAATCAGTTTAGATATCAAAATTTAGGTTACATATGCTTAAAATGAAATTATGCGTAAAAAGGGCATTTTGGTCATTTTCCTAAGGCATATAAACTACCTATCATACAACTAACTAAACGAAGTGACCATAAGGTATAACCTCGGAAGGTTATTCCCTATACAACTATGGTCAAAAAACATGTTTGGTCGGATCCTAATGATCGACCAAACGGGTCAGGTTTGAAAGTCTAAGCGGTTGTTTAGACCGCTTATCTTACGACCCTATATAAGCACTAGACTAAAAGTGACGAGTTAAACATGTTAAAACATGTTTAACTAAGTTAGAAAACAAGATTGATATCAAAACAAAGTGTTTTGATACCCGAAAATAGCGTCGTTGCAAAATACGCATAAATACGTATTTTGACCGAAACTTTGACTCGTCACTAAGCCTAATCAACGTGGTAATCAGTAGGTATAGTCGCAAGGGACTATAACCATTGTGATTACGCTCACGTTGCAAAGTTCATACAAACTTTGTGTTGACCAAACATGGTCAAATCAGAAAGTCAAACACTGTTTGACTTTCATGCTTAAAATGCATAACCAAGCATGAAGGAGACTTACAAAGGGTCCAAGCTTGGATTAAGAACAAGAATACTGAAGAATGGAGCCTTCAACTAAGAAGGGATAGCCCCAATAGCAGATTAAAGAAGAAATGGAAGGAATGAGCAAGTTTGAATGAAAATTGATGGGTATTTATAGGGAATATAGTCCCATTGAGATCATTCCATGTGTTTCTATGATTGATCTTGACCCTACACTTGTGGCACATTGTTTAGAATACCAGGGGAGCTAAAAAACAAGCCCATAGAGTGTTAAAACCATCTCTAAAACCCAAGGAACAGCTGCTGTTTGCTGAAAACTAGTTTTCTGCCCAGATAGGGGCTGTCGCGCCCCGCGTAAGACTCAGCAAGATCTTACGCGGCCCGCGACCGAGTACAAATTCAGCAAAAGTTTCAGAATTTATAGATTTAGTCCCTGGATGCATAAAAGCCAATTTTTGACACGTGTAAGCCCCGTTAACCCATTTTCAAGGCTCAATAATGATATCAAAGTATAGGGGACATGAAATATGCTTAATAACATCTCGAATGTCGGTTCGTTTGGTCGTACGGTCACGTTATTCGGTTAATTACGACGAAACACGAACGGCTGCGAAAAACGATTCAAATTGCGCGACGAATGAAATTTCAGCATTCCAATCACTAAAATAAAATATTTTAATGATTACAAAAATTTTTGGATGTCTGGATATGTTCAGAACGTAAGATATGTGCGTAAATGCGAACTTGTGCACTTTTTGATGCTTTTAGTCCCTATTGATCAAATAAGTTTATTTTCCTATACCGAACCCTTCAAAGCCTATTTCTAAGCTATGTAAAGGATATTTAGGGTATTTTTAACTTATGATCATGTTCCGAAAGGTATGTTACTATATGATTCGGTAGACTTTTGCAGTTTGACGCAAATACTCCCTGTGAGCGAATAAACTTGCTTTTGCCATACCAAAAACCCTTCAAAACTTTTTTCTAAGTTGTGTAAAGGTTAGTTAAGGTATGTTAAGCTATTGTTGACATTCCGGAGTGTTTCTCGCGTTAAACTGATTACGTTTACGCATCAGTTTGCGTATAACTTTCCAGAAAGCGATTTAGAGTTTGAAATCGAACAAGGATTGAAATGAGAAATTGTCAAACAAAAATAAACAAATATAAGGATCAAAATACATTGTTTCATTGATAATTGAACTATTCAGAGTTTGAATAATGATTACACAAGCACAGATGTCACAGTATCCCCTACTTTAGGAAATTTCATCCCGAAATTTATTTAGAGGAAACTTGTGAGAATAGATGTGGATATTTCGCTTTCAAATAAATCCTTTGTTCCCTAAGTATAATCTCTGGGTCATGTTTGGATTCCCAGCAAGATTTTGTTATTTGTACTAGTCTGTTGTTTATAGGGAAGGGTTTAGATCTAAAGATTTAAACTTCATTATAATGAGTTTGTGTATGATTGTACCGAACCTCAACAGTGTTATGAGATTGTCAAAGTGATGTCCTTGTTATAGTAAAATGTAAAGTGCATGTGAATTCTACAAGAAGTTGAAGTCTCGAACAACGGATAGAGAGAATGTTTCTTGTGAAGGCTATTATAGGAAACTTGTGTGAGCTCGAAACTTGATGTCGAAGAGATAAAACAACATTGGTCAAGGTCCTGAGCTTCTAGTAATTTAAATAACATCACACTTGCAATGTAATAAGGGACACTTTTATATATATAGAAAGCACCATTGGTATATCTACCGTGTCCTCATTATATTGTTCACGTTTCATTATTCTTATCACTATAGGTTCTTACACATGACAAAACTTGTTGTGGTTTCTGTGCACTGAATTCCATAATTATGTATGCATCCATATTTACGTAATTCCTTACACAGTCCGCACACTGCATTTTATAATGTGCAGGGGAAGAAAATCAAACGAATAAACATGTGATGATTGTGACTAGACCACCTTAGGGTCCTTTTAACTAGATCAAAAAATGATCTCTTTAAATAGACCACCAAAGAGTCTTTTCAGCTACATCATCACATGACATCTTTAACCAGACCACCCAAGGGGTCTCTTTTAACTTTGGAATAGTACTTTATAATCCAAGGGTCTTAACTATTACATAGAAGCCCATTAAGGATTTAAGGTAGTACCTTTGGATATCCTTCTATGAATCCCTCGTATGAGGATATTGGAGATTCTACGAGGATTTGGATAACGAATATTCGGATTACACATAAACACATAAACACATAATCACATAATTGCTTAACTTGGTTTTCAATTTGTTATCAACTTGTTATTAATTTGTTCGTCAACTTGTTATTGATTTGTACACGTGTATTTAAAGTATACCAGGAATCTAATCCATGGACTTCAATTAGTACTTTACACATTCTCAAGAATCTGACCATGAAGATAGGAAGATCTTATAGAATTCAACTTTGTCCTTATTGAATTATAATATACGTATTAAAGCATACAAAGAATCCAATTAAGGACTCTGATTTTGCGCTTTAAACATCCATAAGTATCTAATCATGAAGATAGGAAGATCCTATAAGGATTTTGAAATTCGTGTAGCGGGAGATGTTTCGAAACCGTGTACTAGACGTGCTTAAGTAAACACATGAGGCAAAGTGTTCATGGAGTTAAGGTGCTAGATATGCCAAGGCAACATATGAAGCAGAATTTGGAGGTCGTGCACTACGTACGTTAAGTCAACATACGAGCAGAGTGTTCTTGTAAACTATGCATGGGGTTCTTTGGAAATGTGTTTAATGTTTTTGAAACCTTACGTAATGCTTTTGAAATCATATGGTAGGTGTATTAGGTAAGTATGTTTATAAATTGTTTTAAAATCATGTGAGATGGTTTTGAAATCATGTATAAGGTTTTTTTTTAACATAGATAATGTTTTTTTTTTTTTTTTTTTTGAAATTATGAACTTGGTATATTTAGTAAATATACTATGTTAAAATGTTTTTAAACCATAGAGGTTGTTTTGAAAACATATACTATGTATGTTGTTATGAAAACCAAAATGTAATGATATCTACATAGATATATCGCATAAGACTATTGAAGGGCTTATGAAGAGTACCCTTATATATCCAAACGAGGATTTAAAGTGGTACTTTGAGTATTCGTCCAGAGTTGTACCTTGTACTTTGTTTCTTAGAAGGAAACGAGTACTTAGGATTTTTAGGGAAATTGTGAGCGATCACATGAATGGGAGAACTACAAGAGTAGTTTTTTTTGCAAAGAACATAGTTCTTTGGTGTAGGTATCGTAGGGGTATGCCATACACATATGTAACTACATTTGTTTTATACATTAGAATTGTGAACAACGATTTATTTATAAACCAACCAAATTGTTTCAGAGTTCAAGGAAATCAAAAGAAACAAAAACATAAGATTTTTTTTAGTTATTTCAAAGCAGCATCATCTTCCAGTCAGCCAAATGCTCATTCATGGGTCGGAATTGCCTTGACAAGCTTTGGGCATTTGTTCCTGAAATGACCCATCTCGCCACAGTTGTAGCATGATCCAGATGGCAAACGAGCTTGTGCTGGATCTGCTTGAAGTTGAACAGGGTTCTGAATAGCTTGGTTTGGCGCAGTGGCTAAACGACATATTTTTGCCGTATGACCAAAAAGTCCACAGTTCGAACATTTTCGGCATTTGACACTGGCATGGTGATGAAGGTTACATTGATTGCACAAAGGGGCTTTTCCTTCATACGGTGCTTGAGCTGTAGTAGGATTTGCAACAGTTTTGTTTTGGATAGAAAAACGACACGTTTTAACCAAATGTGCCCATCGCCCACAGTAGGTACATTTGAGATATGGTGTTTGATTCGGATAATGACGGTTGCATCGATTGCATAGAGGAGCTTTTCCTCTGTATGGCTTCTTAGCTGGTGGTGTTGCCACCTGGCTAGGTCCCGCTTGATTTGGAGCAACCGCTGTAAGATTCTTTGAAGCTTTATGCTTCCTTGATTTTCGTGAAGGCTTGGATTTTGTTTCCTTTGGTGTCTCTTGGGTGGTTTCATCCTTGAGACGAGACATGGCAATAGCTACTCAACGGTCCTCTAGAGTACTACGCCTATTCGTTAGGCAATCGTAGCAGCCCGTTCGGACATTTGAGTGTCGCTGCGATGAAGAGGCATCCTAAAGATAATGGAAGACATGGGAGGAAACAAGTGAGATGTTATCAGATAATCAAAACAAAATGTTTAAATATATCGACAACGCATAAAGATTGTGATCATTTGTTTGTTACCTAAGGCAAACAAACGACATGGTGACTAATCAAAGTAGGCGGGTCATATTAATGTATCGCGATGACATGCTTTAGCCTATAAGTGGACACTCACCCCAAGAGTTCCCAGGTAAGAGTGACTGGTCCGATTATGTGGATTTGTACGAACACTCTAGCCTTAGATAGAAAACTCGAGATACATGCATCCACCCTTCCAGATTGCACGTGTTCACATTATAAGAACCAAACTTTGACGAGATTTTGAAAACTTTGAAGGTTCAAAACCTTATAATAAACTATCTAAGAATAGATGATTGGTTTTTAAAACAGATTTGAAATTTGTGTTCTTGTTGTGGTTGTCACCCTAAGAGAGGTAACGCTATCGTTTTAAGATCTAAACACAAGAATCTTGTGTTAGGGTCCTAGGAAGGTTATAGTCTAGGTCAAAGCATTACTAGTAACCTAATTCCCTATAACTATGAGCTCTGATACCAACTCTTCTGTCACACCCCGACCGCGTAAAACAACAAACCGCGGCGGAAACGTCAAGGAGTGGAGTAACAGAATCATTGTTTCACAACCATGGTATTTAAAGTTTGGTTTTATTCATTAATCTTGATTACATTGTCTTGAAAATTAAGGGAAATAAAACATAAGTTAAGATAATCTTGCTTCTTTTATGTCATTAAGGCCCGAGTCCGCCTAAGTGTATCCTAATCCATATCATGCAATAGCTCCTGAAAACACATGTGAAAATAGGTACGTCAGCATAAAAATGCCTGAGAGATACATAGGTTTAGTTGTTGCAGGATTCATGACTTGTAGTTAAAAGAAGATGTTTAACAAAAAGTTGTCATGAACCTTATATAAATGTTTTCTTTTATAAATCATACGAAAATCGATAAGAAAATCAAATGATATAAAAGAATAATGCATGGTTAAACAAATAACCAAGTAAAAATGAGTTTGTTTAAACTATGTCGTTTGTAAAACAATGTTTTGTGAAAATATGTCATTTGTATAAAATGTATCATGTCTTTTGTCGGAATGATTTAGATAACGCTACAACATGTAATATCATAAAAGCACTTATATATAGGAAGTACCAGCGGCGTATCCACCATGCTTTTATCATATTACACACATCTCGTTATTTAAATCACTTATCAATACCCAACAGAATGTCTTGATTAAATAAGTGTCAAAATGTTATGCGTAAACAATGTTCGATGTCAAATGTAAATCATATTTTGTATAATCGAATATCATGTAAAATAAAATGTTATGTATGGTGTATAAAGAGAATTCACTCAACCCCATATGTATATGTTAATGTAAAATCAAATGTTATGTATAGTGAATAAAGGTAATTTACTCAACCCCATATGTATATGTTCATGTAAAACCAAATGGCATGTAAAAACCAAATGTTATGCAAAAAATAATGTTTTGAATAAACAAATGTTTGAATCAAAAGTTATGTTTTGAAAATAAAATAATGCTTTAATTGATAGAACATTTATTTGGTAGTGTTTATCGCATACATCCAAGCCTTGCGACTGAGGGAAAAACCCTTAAACAAGTTAAAGGCTTATCAATTATGTATATCAGATTCTGTTATTCCTTACGTCCAAACAAACCTAGGATTCCAGGAATGGAAGTTGTCAATTCCTATGGCACCACTACATACTACCGAGTGGCGTGATCAGTGTTAATGAATGTATTTTTGACCCGTTAAACAAACCACATGTCATACCAAATGTAAGCATGTTATGTAAAAGTCAATGTTATGAAATCAATGTGCTAGCATGCTAATTAAACATACATAGAAAAAAAATAGATAAAATCATGTACTATATGCGTACTAATGAATATAGCTAGTATATGTCATGAAAGCATGAAAAGCACGAAAGTAACAAGTAGGCACATGTGTATCACCCCAAAATATTTGAAAACAGTAAAAGAGGGGACTATGTACTCACTTGATATTGTTTAAAAGTATTGAAATAACAACCAAATAACGCTTGAAGGATCACGGAATCAATCGGCACCTAATATAGGTAACTATGTTAATAAACCGGACCTAAATCGGAAGATCGGATAAAATGAGGTTTCGTAAACCAAATGAGTATTGGAACTCATATAATATGGTTTAACAAAGCCTACATTCTAAATCGGAACCTATCCTAAGTGCTTACGACCCGTTACGACTCGTTAAGGTAGTTTACGCTACTTTAACGTGTCGTTTGCGCAAAAGCGCGTTCGGACCGCCTAACTAGTCCTATGACAAGTATTATATGTCTTCACATATCTAATAATATTGCATAATCAGTTTAGATGTCAAAATTTAGGTTACATACGCTTAAAATGAAATTATGCGTAAAAAGGGCATTTTGGTCATTTTCCTAAGGCATATAAACTACCTATCATACAACTAACTAAATGAAGTGACAATAAGGTATAACCTCGAAAGGTTATTCCCTATACAACTATGGTCACAAAACATGTTTGGTCGGATCCTAATGATCGACCAAACGGGTCGGGTTCGAAAGTCTAAGCGGTTGTTTAGACCGCTTATTTTACGACCCTATATAAGCACTAGACTAAAAGTGACGAGTTAAACATGTTAAAACATGTTTAACTAAGTTAGAAAACAAGTTTGATATCAAAATAAAGTGTTTTGATACCCGAAAATAGCGTCGTTGCAAAATACGCATAAATACGTATTTTGACCGAAACTTTGACTCGTCACTAAGCCTAATCAACGTGGTAATCAGTAGGTATAGTCGCAAGGGACTATAACCATTGTGATTACGCTCACGTTGCAAAGTTCATACCAACTTTGTGTTGACCAAACATGGTCAAATCAGAAAGTCAAACACTGTTTGACTTTCATGCTTAAAATGCATAACCAAGCATGAAGTAGACTTACAAAGGGTCCAAGCTTGGATTAAGAACAAGAATACTGAAGAATGGAGCCTTCAACCAAGAAGGGATAGCCCCAATAGCAGATTAGAGAAGAAATGGAAGGAATGAGCAAGTTTGAATGAAAATTCATGGGTATTTATAGGGAATCTAGTACCATTGAGATCATTCCATGTGTTTCTAGGATTGATCTTGACCCTACACTTGTGGCACACTGTTTAGAATACCAGGGGAGCTAAAAAACAAGCCCAAAGAGTGTTAAAACCATGTCTAAAACCCAAGGAACAACTGTTGTTTGCTGAAAACTAGTTTTCTGCCCAGATAGGGGCTGTCGTGCCCCGCGTAAGACTCAGTAAGATCATACGCGGCCCGCGACCGAGTACAGATTCAGAAAAGTTTTAGAATTTATAGATTTAGTCCCTGCATGCATAAAAGCCAATTTTTGACATGTTTAAGCCCTGTTAACCCATTTTCAAAGCTCAATAATGATGTCAAAGTATAGGGGACATGGAATATGCCTAAAAACAACTCGGATGTCGGTTCGTTTGGTCGTACGGTCACGTTTTTCGGTTAATTACGACGAAACACGAACGGTGGCGAAAAACGATCCAAATTGCGCGACGAATGAAATTTCAGCATTCCAATCACTAAAATAAAATATTTTAATGATTACAAAAATTTTTGGATGTCTGGATATGTTCAGAACGTAAGATATGTGCGTAAATGCAAACTTGTGCACTTTTTGACGCTTTTAGTCCCTATTGATCAAATAAGTTTATTTTCGCATACCGAACCCTTCAAAGCCTATTTCTAAGCTATGTAAAGGATATTTAGGGTATGTTTAACTTATGATCATGTTCCGAAAGGTACGTTACCATACGAATCGGTAGACTTTTGCAGTTTGACGCAAATAGTCCCTGTGAGCGAATAAACTTGCTTTTGCCATACTAAACCCTTCAAAACTTATTTATAAGTTATGTAAAGGTTATTTAAGGTATGTTAAGATATTTTTGACGTTCCGGAGTGTTTATCGCGTTAAACTGATTACGTTTACGCATCAGTTTGCTTATAACTTTCTAGAAAGCGATTTAGAGTTTGAAATCGAACAAGGATTGAAATGAGAAAATGTAAAACATAAATAAACAAATATAAGGATCAAAATACATTGTTTCATTGATAATTGAACTGTTCAAAGTTTGAATAATGATTACACAAGCACAGATGTCACAACAAGCGTAGGTCCGTAACGCACGTCGAATCCGTAACTAGTCGTAAGTATATCATATTTTTATTATTTAGTCGAAGCCGTCTGTAACGCGCGTTGGTCCGTAACAAGCGTCGAAACGTAACTAGTCGTAAATATATAATATTTTAATTATTTAGTCGAAGTCGTCCGTAACGAGTGTAGGTCCGTAACGTGCTTCGAATCCTTAACTAGTCATAATTATATAATATTTAAATTATTTAGTGGAAGTCGTGTCCGTAACGCGCGTCGAGTCCGTAATTAGTCGTAATTATATAACATATTTATTTTTTAGTCAAAGTCGTCCGTAATGCGTGTAGGTCCGTAACGAGCGTCGAAACGTTACAAGTCGTAAATATATAATATTTTTATTATTTAGTCGAAGTCGTCCGTAACGAGCGTAGGTCCGTAACGTGCGTCGAATCCGTAACTAGTCGTAAATATATAATATTTTTATTATTTAGTCGAAGTCTTCCGTAACGCGCGTAGGTCTGTAACGAGCGTCGAAACGTAAGTAGTCGTAAATATATATTATTTTTATTATTTAGTCGAAGTCGTCCGTAACGGGCGTAGGTCCGTAACGCGCATCGAATCCATAACTAGTCGTAAATATGTAATATTTATATTATTTAGTTGAAGTCGCTCGTAACGCGCGTAGGTACGCGTCACATCCGTAATGAGCCATAATTATATTATATTTTGATTTTTTTATCGAAGTGGTACGTAACGCGCATAGGTCTGTAACAAGCGTCGAAACCTAACTTTGAAAGGCATGTTAAAACATTTTTTTTTAATTTAAATATAAAATTGTTTTTCTATAAAATGAGAAAATTTAGACATCAACATATTTGTTGACTCAAAAGTATACTTTTCTAACGTGATGCACGTAATCAAGGTTGATGATTCAAGTGATGAGGACACGTAGCATAGCCTTAGGAAAATAAATTGTAAAAAACTTATATTATGTTTTGTTTTTGAACATTGTATGAACAATTTCTGATTATTATATTTTCTGTGACTATTTAAATGAAAATCATCGTGCCCATACCAATTCGCTACGGGAAACAACCATAATATGAAAGGCATGAAGAGACGGATGACATTGATGAGTGAGTTGAAGATAAAAATGAAGATAAAGATAAACTTCAAGCAAAAAACTAACGTCATTTGTGTTTCCAAATGGCGACAAAAAGGCTACTTCAACAACAACAAAAAACAAAATGAAGCATACCAAAGTCAAACCGCCAGTGAACATGTTTCAAAGAAGAAAGAGACTGAATGACAGTGAAGATTTGGAAGATGAATTGTTTCTATTTTTATTTTTTTAATTTTCTTTTTCAGTTGTTTGTAACGCTATCAAGCCATAAAAAGCTACACAGACAAAATGCTTTTGAAACGCCATCATGCCATAAAACGCCAAAAACTCCCAAACTATAATAAGATTACTTTGGACAAGTATTATTAACAACTCAAAAAAAAAAAGGCCAAAAACTACGTAACGCCATTAAAAAAACGCCAAACTTGGAAGATGGCATGTCTATCACCCTAAACTTGTAAAAAGCTGAACAAAAACAATAAAAATACACACAGTAACTGAAAAGATGGTTACTTTATTAATATCATTTATTATAATAAAATCCCGCCTAAACTACGCGCCAAAAACATCCTATAAGAGAGACGTCTCTGTGCAATCAATTGACCACACCCAAAAACAACACCATGTTTCCTAGAAACCACTCACTTTAAAAAACGCCAAAAAAATAGTTAAAAAAACACAGATGGGAAACGTCGTTTCTTCTATACTGAGTATTGTTCTGAATGAAGTTTCACTGAATGGATTCTTCTCTGAGGTGGGTATTTCTATAAGCTTTTGCTGAATGAGATGACAAATATTCAAGAAAAAGAGACTGATGACACTGATATGTCATCATGTCACTTTGTTCTTGATGGATATATTGATGGCATGAAGGGATCAATACCATTGTAAAAAATGCTATTTTGAACTCCATTATTATAATAGCATTCGAGCAGGCGTTGATCTTCAACATGTCACCAAACAAGAATATATTAAACCAAATACAGGATGCCACTAAAAATAAGCTTCTTCTAAAGACGGGCATTATGTAGGAAAATTAGCATCTAGGTAAGGTATTCAAAAAGGTTCAAAACGCCAAAAAGGTTCAAGAAGAAGAGGCTGATGACAGTGAAGATTTGGATTAGAAATTAGATTAGAATTTTTTTTTTCATTTTCTGTTGTTTGTTATCTAATTCTCTACTAATAAAAAAGTTGAGTATAAAACGCCAAAAACTACAAACACCAAAACGCCTGATAGTATGAAAACTGTGAGAACGGATGCTAGCAAAGCACGTTGTTCCTATATAAAACGCCAAAAAATTCCAAATAATGTATTATTAGAAAACAACACTAATTGACAGATGAAACTGAACGAAACAGTAACTGCAAACAGTAAAATGAAGAAACGGGAGCATTATTCTAAACATTTATTATATTAAAAGCCACTACATGGGAATTTGAATCTATTTATCTTTTCAAAACACCATAATTGTGTGTCACATTATACGCCTACATCCTACATGGCATAATAATTGATGAAAAAAAATACACATCAAGAAAATCACACATCAAGATGATGTTTACCGCCAAAAACAAATATCTACCTGGCCCCAAAAAATAAGCTCATTATATAAGTACAACAGCTAAACAAAAAGCTTCACACTCCAAACATTCACTAAAATCGCCACATCTTGTCTAAAACGCCATATAATTTAAAAAAATGGTACATGTTATTGCATGGAGGTTTGAGAGGTCAGAAGACGTTTCGTCATTAAGTTCTCTGACAGGAGAAGGGTGAAAGTCAAAACAATCAAAGCCATACTTAGTTAAACGCCAAAATATTTACTATGCTCCTGATCTAAAAAAACAATAAAAATGCCACGTATTTGCTAAACGCCAAAAATGAGAGGTGTTGTGAGACGCGTTTAAAAAAAGAACATAAAAGGACAAACAAGCCCCTCCGCCCTTCACTATGTCGCGTGCCACGTGTTAGGCCAAGATCCGTTCTCACCGTTCTCACACTTTAGGGGGTTTTCTCCTGATCCCGTACCTATATATATATACAAGAACATGGCTGAATTTATAATGATAATCCGACCATAATTATTCATCATAAACTTAGGATACTTTATCTATAATCTAAGTCTCTCGTTAACGATTCTAATGGGCAAACTAGGACCCATGAAACCACATGCAACATAGTGTCAAAAACGAGTACTTAGAACTAGATAATACTTTTGTAAATACATACTTTTTTGTACTTTAAATTCCAAATCCGAATCTTCCATCTTAAATCCGTTAACTCGCACACCTTCGTTTACCCTTGTAGGGTGACCCCGGTGTTCTACCCTCCAACTTACAACTCTCCACGGGGTTCAAAGGAAAGCTTTGCAAAACTGTGAGTGCACTCGAATACCCTTTTTCGTTTTACACATTTTGGGTGCAATATGTTTAACTTATTAAAATCACAAACACTTATACTTTATGTACAAACAATCCAATACATGCATGCATACATTATACTTGATTCGTTAGTCTACGTTTATTCGTTTTGTGATTAAACTTGTCATTAACTTTGTACGAGCCTACCCTTAACATGTATAACGCTATAGGAGTAACGCACCGCCCGTAAACGTGAGGTCATGTTAAGTCTTTAAACATTTGCGTTAAACCTTGGTTTAACTTGATTATTCACATGCTAGATTTACGTTAATCTTGATAACATACTTTGCCATGTGGATTCGTTTAAAAATTATTTTTATTTTATGCTATGTATTAAAACTTGTGTACTCGCCAATGCATTTTGTGTTGAACTATACTTTTAAACATTTTGCAAGTTGATGATGATTAAAACGAAATCTAGTAGGGACGACTTAAGAAACTCATAACGAAAAGCTAGATTTGTTATCTTATTTTGATTAAACTTTTTGTATTTTGAATTTCTAAGTGTTGTACTTTGATTTCCATGTTGTATTTGACAATTTATGCTATGCAATGAAATCGGTTTTGAATTAATTATTGTCACTAGTAGTGTTATGCGTGATGGGCAATCTATTTCGTCTCACTCTGATGTTTCCGCCATCGGTTGGAGTGTGACAGATTGGTATCAGAGCCATAACTATAGGGAATTAGGTAGAATTGCCATGTTCAACCTAGTCTATAATAGCTACCATACTTGACCATTCTTGCTACTTGTTTAAAATGTTAAATTCTTCCTACTTGCTTGTATCTTTTCTTTTTGTCCTAATACTTACCATATGTCTTTTCTAAGACATTTACACAATACACTTTTGAAGACTTTAAGACACTCGTACTACACAAACGAGACGATTTTACCAAAATAGGTGTGAAACCCATAATTTGGTTAATGAATCTCAATCCGGTTATTCAATTTTGCACGAAATTGCACCATCAAGGTAGGAATGAAATCCACATCTTAATGGTAAATTTCCAATTCAAATTCAAGTGGACCCTCGTCAAAGTGTCAAAATTAAATTTTCACCTGACGAGTACCAACCACACTTAGGGTACGAAATCGCCAAGTTAGGGGTGAAACCCGCATCTTGTCGACTAGTCCCATTCCTCGATTTTCAATCCCGCCAAAGTTTCAATTTTTCAATTGATTAGGGACGTGTGGTAACTGGAAGGGTAAGATACCATTAATCGTTTATCGACGAGAGTATCTTACCTATAGTCCAAAGCACGTTTCCTTAATTCGAAAGGACTTTCAATTCACTTTGGAATTGTCGAAGTTTCTGAACCCGGAACACTCCCATGTTTTATCGAGCCTCTCTTTTATGTTATCTCAATTTCTATGTGTTTTAATACTTGCTACCTCGTTCATTTCAAAACCAATACACGATTAGCACGTCTCTCGCAATCAAAAACATTAATAAATCTCGTGAACAAACTAAATTTATACTCTTTTATGCAATCATACGTGTTTATACTTTGTGAATACTTGTTAAATCCATGCAACTTATGTGAATCATACATGTTACATGAATGCCTAAATGCTTATACATGCAAGACGTTATTTATTTTTATGTTATGATCAAGTCTCATCCACTATTCTTCTTTCGATTCTTTAGATGCCTCCCTACAGTCTATCCCACATGGCTAAGAAGTCCAAACCCTGTTTGAAAAAGGCTTCACACAACAATAATGAGGATATAATATCAAAGAAGGATTTAGTGGGTTTGATCGCTGAGCAAATGGCCGAGCAAATGGCCAAGGTTATTCCCGACATTGTTAGAAAAATTCAACCTGTTCCTAAAACCCCTAATGCCTCTGTCGATTCCAAGGTGGAAACACCTAAGACAACGTTTCAGTTCAAGCAATTTATGGCTTGCAAACCCCTCGAGTTCACTGGCAAGGAGGGCGCTACTACCTTACTGCAATGGTTCGATGCTATCCAACTAACCTTCCTTCAGAGCGGTTGCCCTGACAACTTGCGAACTCTCAACGCTACAAGGGTATTCCGATCGAGAGCTCTCGAATGGTGGACCTCTGAGCGCAACACTCGAGGAAACGACGCAGCCTATGCCTTACCCTGGGCTAAATTGAAGAAGCTGATGAGGGACAAGTTTTGTCCCCCCCCCCCCACGAACTTCGAAAACTAGAAAATGAATTCTGGAATCTGAAGCAAATCAGGGACAACAACGATGGCCTCACTACCCGATTCAAAGAGCTCAGTTTCTTGTGCCCTGGCCAAGTTGACTCTGTCGACAAAGCCATTACCAAGTAAATCCATTTCCTTCCCACTTCTTTTATGAACCTTCAAGAGTCAGCCTCACCTAAAACTCTCAAGGACACCTTTCGTTTGGCAGCCTGGCTCAACAAAAACTGCGTTATTTGTGGAACTTCTGACAAGGTTCCATCGAAAAGCATGCACCATGCCACAACTGATACCACCACCACCACCACCACCACCACCGAATCACCCAAGCCATCATCCTCAAAAGGGAAAGGCAAGAAGCGGAAGGCTTCGAGCCAAAACTGTGTGGTCGTCACTCCACCAAACCTTAAACCCCTTCAATCCGTCGCTGCAACTCCTCACCCTGAACCACAACGCAAAGCCTACACTGGGACTTAACCCAAGTGCAACACTTGTCTTTACCATCATCTAACCAACGCGCCATGTCATTTGTGCATGAACTACAATTGGTTTGGGAACTTTGCAGCCCAAAGTCACAAACCAGCGGCTAATCAGAACCAAGCAATGGTAGCCTAAAACCCCGCACCTAACCAAGCCCAAATACAGGCCGCTACTGTTCGAGCTTGATTCAAGTGCGGTGATCTTAATCACCTTGAAAATGTCTATCCTCCACGCGCCAACAACAACAAAAACAACAATCAACAATAGAAGCAGCAACAGCCTCAGCAAGCCCGAGGCAGAGCTTTCGTCATCACCGCCGCTCAAGCGCAAAACGCCAATGACGTCATAAACTGTACGTTTCTCGTCAACAATGTCTATGCATCTTGTTTATTTGATACTGGTGCGGATAAAAATTTTGTATCCGTTGAATTTGAACCTATGCTTAAGTGTAGACGATCTAAGTTGCCTAAATCGTTCGTTGTCGAAGTCACTAATGGTAAATACGTCAAATTCGATTTCTTTCTTTCTAAGTGTTCTTTGAATCTCAACGATCATACGTTTCCAATTGACCTCATAGCTATGCAAATGGGTAGTTTCGATATCATAGTATGTATGGATTGGCTAAGGCGGGTTCGTGTTGAAGTCGTTTGTTCTGATAAGTTCATTAGTCTTCCTCTTCCAAACGGTGATTCCCTATACGTCTATGGTGAGAAACCTTCTAAAGGTCTCAAGCTTATGTCGTGTACTCAAGCGAACAAATACTTGCGCAAGGGTTCCTTCGCCTTTCTCGCCACGTTGTGGAAAAGAAGGATAAGGGCTCGAGCATAAGTGATGTTCCTGTCGTTTGTGATTTTCCTGACGTTTTTCCTGACGATCTCCCTGGTCCTCTGCCTGCTCATTCTGTTGACTTTCGTATCGATTTGGTGCCTGGCGCTATGCCTGTCGCTAAGTCCCCTTATTGTCTAGCACCCTCGGAAATGCAAGAGCTATCTAGCCAACTTCAAGAGCTTCTTGATAAAGGCTTTATACGCCCTAGTACTTCTCCTTGGGGTGCTCCTGTTCTATTCGTCAAGAAGAAAGATGGATCTTTCTGGATGTGCGTTGACTATCATGAGCTCAACAAGCTTACAATAAAAAACCTTTATCCTCTTCCTCGCATCGACGACCTCTTTGATCAATTACAAGGCGCGGCATGTTTCTCCAAAATTGATCTCCATTCTGGTTATCATCAACTTCGAGTCCTCGAAGAAGATATACCTAAAACCGCGTTTTGTACGCGTTATGGTCATTACGAGTTCGTGGTCATGCCCTTTGGTTTGACCAACGCACCTGCGGTTTTCATGGACTTGATGAATCGTGTGTACAAACCTTATTTAGACCGTTTCATGATCGTCTTCATCGATGATATTCTCATCTATTCCAAGACTCAAGAAGAGCACGAGAGACACTTGCGTCTTATCCTTCGGCTTTTACGTGCTGAACGACTTACGCCAAATTCTCCAAGTGTGAATTTTGGTTGAAAGAAGTTCAATTCCTTGGTCACACCGTCAACGAACTGAGCATTCACATTGACCCTGCAAAGATTGAAGCTATGAAGAATTGGATTACTCCTAAGTCTCTGTCTGAAATTCGTTCGTTTCTTGGTCTAGCTGGTTACTATCGTCGTTTCATTTCTAACTTCTCCAAAATTGTCGTTCCTCTTACTTCCTTGACTCAAAAAGATAAACCTTTTATTTGGGGTCCTGAACAAGAGGAGTCTTTCCAAATGCTCAAGGACATGCTCTGCAATGCCCCTATCCTTGGTCTACCCGATGGTAACGACGACTTCGTCGTGTATTATGATGCTTCAAACCTTGGTCTTGGTTGTGTCCTTATGCAACGAGACAAGGTTATCGCTTACGCGTCAAGACAACTCAAAATACATGAGAAAAACTACACTACCTTTATGGTACTAAGTGTGTGGTCTTCACCGACCATAAGAGCCTTCAGCTCATCTTCAACCAAAAGGATCTGAACATGCGTCAGCGTCGCTGGGTAGAGTTGTTAAAAAACTACTACTGCGAGATTCGCTACCATCCAGGTAAAGCGAATGTCATGGCCGACGCACTTAGTCATAAAACTCATGTCAAGAGTGTTCATTGCTTTCAACTCATCGACGATCTTCAAAACCAAATTCGCGAAGCTTAATATTCATCTGTTAATGAGGGTAACCTCTATAACAAGATGCAATGTGGTGCTGAAGAGAGTCTTGTAACCAAATCCGATGGTCTTCTATACCACCTCGATCGTGATAACCTTCGAGAACTTCTGATGATGGAGGCACATAAATCTAGGTATTCTATTCATCCTGGTGCTGATAAGATGTATCACGACATGCATTCGTCTTATTGGTGGCCTGGAATGAAGAGAGGTATTGCCACCTTTGTATCGAAGTGTCTCATTTGTTCCAAGGTTAAAGCTGAACATAAACGTGTCACACCCCGATATTTCCACATTATCCGGTGGGCCCGGTGGGGAGTATCGTGACGTAGTTGATATCATCATAGTCAATTAAACACAGTTATAGCACAACGGAAGGTTTAGAAGGTAAATTACTATTACAACCCAAATGTTCAAAGTACGAATAAAAGAATATACAGGCGGTTGTCAAAAAGAATCCACATGCGGATCTTTAAATAAAAACATAAAACGGAGTTCGACAGACTTAAGGCATCTAGGGATTTCCAAGATCCTCTTATTTAATGCCAAGTAGATACAGCCTATTTCGCAAGGTACTGTCACATAGTATTTGGAAAATACGTCAGTTTACACTTGTAAATACAATTAACTGACTCTTTGAAACATTTATGAAAATTGGTTTAAGTGCTCGAAGCACGAAATTCTTTTATAACTTGGGACAATTACATTTATAATCTTGTATGCATCTGCATACACTTCTGACATTGTTGAGAAAAGAGAAGCTTTATGCTAAATTCTCAAAATGTGAATTTTGGTTACAAGAAGTGCAATTCCTTGGACATCTAGTTAATCATGAAGGAATTCATGTGGATCCCATAAAAATCGAGGCGATTACTAAGTGGAAAGTCCCTGAATCACCAACAGAAGTACGCAGTTTTCTTGGACTGGTAGGATATTATAGACGGGTTATCCGAGATTTCTCTAGAACAGCCATTCCATTAACTAACTAACCTGCAAATCAGTTAAGTTTGAATGGGGACCGAAACAGGAAGAAGCTTTTAGGATTCTTAAGCAAAGGTTAACTAACGCACCCATACTCGCATTTCGAGAAGGAACTGGAGACTTTATAGTCTATTGTGATGCGTCTAAGTTAGGATATGGATGTGTGTTGATGCAACGTCAAAAGGTTATAGCTTACGCCTCTAGACAACTTAAGAAACATGAAGAGAATTACACAACCCATGATCTAGAACTAGGAACCATAATTTTTGCCCTTAACTTTGGAGACACGATTTATATGGAAATAAATTTGTTGTCTTCACAGATCATAAGAGTTTAAGGTATATTTTTGGGCAAAATGAATTAAATATGAGATAGAGACGCTGGATGGAAATTCTTAGCGATTATGATTGTGATATCCAGTATCATGCTGGAAAAGCTAATGTAATAGCTGATGCTTTAAGTCGAAAGTATCATGAAAGGCCAAAACGAGTACGTTCTCTCAGGTCAAATCCACAAGTAGATTTAAATGAGAAAATTAGAGAAGTACAAGAAACAGCAATCAAGGATGATGCTGAAAAATTAAAGGGAATGATTAAGGAATTAGAACAAGGAACATATGGAATTTGGAAGTTCCATAAGAAAAGGATGTGGATACCTAAACAAGGAAACCTACGCCACAGAATTCTAGAAGAAGCTCATAAGTCTAAGTATACGATACATCCCGAAAGTGATAAGATGTATCAAGATATAAGAAAGAATTTATGGTGGATAGGAATGAAAAAAGATATAGCAAACTATGTTTCTAAATGTCTAACTTGTTCACAAGTTAAAGCTGAACATCAGAAACCCTCAGGACTATTGCAACAGTTAGAAATGCCAATATGGAAATAGGAATTGATAACAATGGACTTTGTTACCAAATTACCCAAGACAAGAAAAGGAAATGATACAATCTGGGTGATTGTAGACAGATTAACCAAATCTGCTCATTTCTTACCAATGAAGGAAACTTTTAGTATGGAACAGTTAGCCAAGCTTTATGTAAATGAAATAGTTTCATTACATGGAATTCCTTTATCTATCGTATCCGATAGAGATAGCCGTTTTACTTCTCATTTTTGGACAAGTTTCCAAAAAGCAATGAGAACCAGGTTAAATCTAAGCACATCTTATCATCCACAAACAGACGGACAAAGCAAAAGCACAATTCAGACGATGGAAGATATGCTTAGAGCTTGTGTCATTGATTTTGGAGGAAATTGGGACGACCATTTACCATTAATAGAATTTTCCTACAATAACAGCTATCATACAAGCATTAATGCTGCACGTTTTGAAGCACTTTATGGACGAAAGTGCAGAACTCCAGTCTGTTGGGCAGAAATTGGAGAAAAACAACTATCTGGACCAGAGATAGTGCAAGAAATGATAGATAAGATAATTCAAGTCAAAGAAAGACTAAAAACAGCACGAGATCTCCAAAAGAGTTATGCAGATAACAGACGAAAACCTTTAGAATTTCAAGTAGGAGATAAAGTATTTCTCCATGGAAAGGAGTAGTCAGATTCGTTAAAAGGGGAAAGTTAAGCCCCAGGTATGTTGGACCTTTTGATATTATTAGAAGAATAGGACCTGTAGCCTATCAGCTACAACTGCCAGAGGAAATGGCAGGAATACATGATGTGTTTCATGTATGTAATCTCAAAAAGTGTTTAGCAGACGAATCGTTAGTGATACCTCTTAAGGACATAGAGGTAAATGAGAAACTTAAGTTTATCGAGAAACCCATTCAGATTGAAGATAGAAAGATCAAGAATCTCAAACACAAGAGACTGATTCTGGTCAAAGTGAAATGGGAATCCAAGAGAGGACCAGAATACACTTGGGAACTCGAGTCAGAGATGAAGAGGAAATATCCACACCTGTTCCAATAGACCTCGAGGATGAGATCTAAAACAAGGTGGGGAGGATATAACGACCCTCCTAGAACCCTTAACGTAACCTTAGACATCCCAAAATATACCCCGAGAAATGAGCCCAAAATACCCTTGTATTTACAAAAATCAAGAAAAACGAATTTTGGGTATTGCTCGCGGGCCACGACCAAGATCCCTTGGTCTGTCGCGGGGCGCGATTGCCTTTGTTTGTCGGATAAGGCATAGTGCCACGTGGCACATGACTCACCAGACCTACACGTTGACTCAGTGAAGCTATACGCGACACGTGGTCTCTCGCGGGCCTCGAAGGCCTTAGCCTTCTCTTTCGCGGGGAGCGACCAAGTAACCGAGTAGCCTATAAATGGAGGGCTCAGGCTTATTTGTTCAGTCGTTCAATTCTCGAAATCTCTCTCAAATTCTCTAATAGTAGAAATTCTACTCGGGCATAACACCCACTATAAAGCAAAGCTCTGCCTCGTTGTAAGTAATATAACCCTGCTATTACCCTACACAATCGATTTAGGGCTCCGTAGCGCATATTAGGGCTCTGCCCGACTCAATCGTTGGAGTTCTGTCTCGTGTGTACACCCGATTGATTTAGGATTTAGGGTTCCGTAATGCATGTCGGCTCTGCCCGACTTAGTCATTGGAATTCTGTCTCGAGTTGTACGGTCAATGTGATTTGGGTTATTTTACTAACACGTGTTCATTGTTTAATTTTAAATAGATAATAACTAGGAGAATCACCAGGAATCTTTAGTTTTACCTAAGTCAACAATGTGAGTACATCTGCTTTTTGCCACCTTTTTATAAATCTTTTTTGTGAGTCAAAATGTTTTACCAAAACCTCAATTATTTTAAATTACACTTAACAGTAATTGAGTATTTGTGATTCTACAATTACTGCCGGTATGTTGGGGTTTTGTATACAAAATGTGGAAAACGTTACCATTGGACAAAGATTGTAGCCAATGGGTAATATGACCCATAGGTCAGGTGTTGAAAGTACTGAATGAGTAATTGAGTAGATATAAACAAATGTAATTGCGGATGACCTTAATACTGTAAAGTGATAAAAATTGTTTTGATTAAACTGGGATGCACTCGCTAGTATTTCTTGTTGATAAAATGTTTTTAAAACGCGTTTCAGGTAAGATAATGTGAAAGCCAATAGAAGCCAGCTAGAGAGCACTATAGGCTTGGAAAAGTGGCTATAAAAGTTACCTAAATAAAAAGGAGTTTTGTTTTCAATAGTTAGGGTTTATCCCTACAATTATACTTGGGTTTCATCCCAAGGATTTGTTATAAAAATTTGGTGTTTTACTCTGATAAAAATATTTCCTAACTACGGTCCTGATGTCTTATTTCCGCTACCAAATTAATAAACACCGATACCACCCATCTGGAGCTCGCGGCACCCGCTCCCGGGGTAGGGGTCGGGGTCTGCAACATTTGACCCGATAATTAACTAAGTAAATGTGGTAATTAGGAGGTGCCCTTTTGAGGGATTAACACCTACCTCATTACGATCATGTAGCCATATTCGCCTCGAACAATGGATGGACCGTTAAGGTCTAAACCGAAAGTCAAAGCCGATTAGCGGCAACTTTGACTTTCGGATTTTAAATGCATAAAAACCAAACTAGAGTGGCTAAGGACACTTACAACAGGTCCTAGCTTGAAGATTAGACTAAGGGGTGCTTCCTTTTTTATCAGGAACCTCAGAGAATGAGAAGAGAAGTGATTTTTGAGAGGTGCAAGTTCAAATGGCAACCAAAGGCTCCTATTTATACTAATTCAAGGATTCTCAAGATCAGGCCAAGTGTATTGAGGCTTCCTCTGATCATCACAAGTGTCCTAGAGGTTTTTAAAAACCATCTACAGGCTCCTTGTTTCGAATTCAGGCTTCATGGTGGTTTGATTGGGGAACAAAGCTGAAAAACATGCAGGTATCTTTTTCGCATCTGGGCACTGGCTCGCGGCTAGCGAGAGAGTAAGGGAGGGGGGCTCTCGCGGCAAGCGACTCTCCTGTCGACCTGATTGACCAGTTTTACAAACTTGACAGTTTCAGTCCCTAGTCCTTCAAAACTTCATATATGTTTCATTTTAAGCACTTTTTGTGACAATCGGCAAAATTCCGGTAATTCCGTACAACTTGAACAACTATTTCAACTATTATTTTCGCGTTTTTGACTTTATTTTAATTAATTAAGTCTTAAAAGTCTAGGAACTATAAAAATCATAATGAATTATGATAACAAATCCGTTGCGATTGGAAACAATATCCTAGACTGATGATAGGAACGCGAATAAACGATACATGTCAGTACTAGTTGCGGTACAGTCTGACACGATAAAAACAAGACATACATATATGTCTATACAAATATTCTATAAAAAGCTTTGTCCAAAAATAATATGTGCCTTATTATTTAGAAAATTCCAATTAAAAACCAAATTGTCCAAGTCCGCAGAAAAATACAGCAATCCTGCGGGAGTGTACAGCATTCCGCAGAACGAAACAGTAACTGTCCGAAAACCCAAAAATAAACATTATTTGGCATAAATAATATAATGGGTATTAAAAACAACACAAAATACCGCAATCGAATCTTATAGCGTTAAGCTACATGGCTAGTTCAGTAAATTGCCAGACAACAAAGCCGGTACCGGAACCGTGTCAGAAATAGTAAAATTTTTAGTCCAAAAAGTTGGATTAATTATCTGGATGATAAAATGTGTGCAAAAATAATTTTTGTCATATATTTACTTAAACAAAACACGGTGTCAGTATTTAACCCGGTATAGGACCCGAAACGACTTTTTCACCCGAACTACAAACTAAAAATTTTGGTGAACTAGTTTTACCTAGTGTCACACTACTTTAAAATATTAGAGCTTAAAACCTTGTAGATATTTTTATATAAAATATCAAAGTTCTTAAAATTCTTAAAGCTTCTAGTTTAAACAAGATTTTTATAAAAAAAAATTAATAAAATACCCCCCCCCCCCCATAACTGATTTTTGAAAATTATGGGTCCCCACTTAAGCCTACTCATTTGTTTATGGTGTGTTGGATGTTTTAGAAGTATGATTAGTGTACTTTCCAAGATTTAATTGATTCTTACACTCCACCTTCTCTTACACTTCATTCATTACCATTTTCCAATACCAAAAACCATCAAACTCTTCCTCTCTCTCTCTCTCTCGCTCTAAAAATAGGCTAGGACAAGAACAACACCATCTTCATCTTTTTCAAACTCAAGAACACCAAATTCAAGCGTGCATGGATGAAAAAAGATATTAGGGAGATTAGTAAAGCTATTTGGAGCATTTTTTGTGGAACTAGAAGCCCTTAGATCATCAAGATTTTCTTATCTTCATCCTTATTTCCAATCAAAAATTGTGAGAACACTACACTAGTCTAACTTTTATTCTTGATTTCTTTTACAAGTTCATCATAAACCAAAAATCCAAACAAAACCCACTTGAATAACTGCAAGAACAACTAAAAATCCTTATTTTTATCCATGATTTTTCTTTGATTATGGGATGAACTTGGAGAAATCTAGACTAGTAAACTTGAATCTTGGTTATTTTTGCTTAAAAATATGATCTACATACATGCATGTAGGATCAACCAAGATTCATCAACAAAAGTGATGAACATGACTTATGATGAACATGCATGTTAGTAAAATATGAGAAATCAATTAAATCCAAGAAAATAAATTTTTGAAAAATTTCTTGAATAAAGTTTCCATTTCTGGAAAGAATCAAAAGTATGAAATATATTAGTAGTTCACATTTTGAACACATATTTATGCTTCAAATGACCTTGTGAGTCATCTAAAACAAGAATTTTCAATAAAATCTTGTTCTGCAATTTTTTGGCAAAAATAAGGAATAAAGTTTTCTTTTTGGGAAAGTTAAGAACTATATCATGTTCATGCTACTTTTGTTGACAAATTTTGATGGATAGTGATACTCGATGATGTTTTGTGTTGAAATAAATTGAAAACAAGTTTTGTTTAAACTTGGGGAAAAATCTATATTTCAAACAAAACTATGGCAAAAAAATTTTGAATTTTGTTATGTTTAAAAGTTGTTAAACAAAGAAGTGTGTAACTAGAAAAACTATTTGAGGTCTTTGAACATTGTTAAACAAATTCTGGACAAAGTCATGTTTTATAAAAAGATTTCTAAACAAAAGTGACAAGTATATATTTTTGGATAAAATATGTACTTTCAAAAATATCCATCAAGTATCATAAATATATATTTTTGATGTGTACATTATATGTTTAGTTCAAGTAAGGAACAAATACAAAATTTATACACATCCATGAAAATTACAAAAATATATATGAACTTGAAAAACGAAATAAAATGTCCATCCTTGGACATGAACACACAAATGGACAAATTCGGACACTATTGGACAATATGGACTTTTGGACAAAACTAAGATGGCATAAACAAAACAAATGGTAAAAACGAGACGGACGACACAAAAGGGACAAACGATACGAATAAATCAAACCGATAAGTAGTAAACGACTATAACAAAAATACATTCCATCACAAAAGCTGATGCACTAAAAAGGTCCAATTATGGCATAAGTAATGATTTTTATAAAAACTAGATTTTTATAAAAATACAAGTATTACTATTATTTTCGACTAGCCCAAAATCTTGTAAATTAAAATGTAGTCCATAAGTTAAATTGGGCTAATGTCCATTTCTCATAAATAAAATTTGGGCTAGGCCCACATTTACAAAACAATGGACTAAAATATACTTTTAGTCAAAATTGGGCTAAAGCCCACACTACAAAATACTTGGACTAAAAACCCAATTTTTGTAAATTATTATGGACTAGATACATTTTTAGAAAATAATTTGAGCTAGGCTCATTCTTACACAAATTATTTGGGCCAAGTCCATAATTATAAACTAAATTGGGCTAGGCCCACTTTTATAAAAGTGTTTTGGGCTAAGGCCCACTTCTACAAAATCAATTTGGGCTTAACCCATTTTAAACAAAGTTATTTGGGCTAGGCCCATATACACCAAATACACAAAATGGACTTAAGATCTAATACATAAATTAAGCCCATTCAAAAACAAACCAAATAGAATATATATATATATATATATATATGTATATATATATGTATATATATATATATGTATATATATATGTATATATATATATATATACAAGGAAGTTATATATATACGAAAACACAACAAAGGAAGCAAACGATTACGAGAAACTAAAAACGAAATACAAGATGAAATACTTGTACGATAAACAAACACAAACCTAAGTGTCTAACGAGATTAGAACACTTGTAGGTCAAGAAACGAACCACGAACAAGGAATCAAAAAGAGATTTGTACGGAACGCAAATATGTGAGTTCATGTTTCCCCTTTTAATTTGAATGTTTATAGTTTTAAACTTTCGGAGATGTATACATGTTACAAATAGTATGATGCTTACCATGAAACTATATTGATCACATGCGGATAGGTGTTTAAAATAAAGGGACCATTAATGAATAAACAAGTATCTAGGAACAAACGAATAGATCTATTTAGGTTTTGGCAAGCCCCACTCTTAACGACAACGATAACCACGATCGTTAAGAGTGCCTTTGTGTCCAAACTAGTGCCGTTGACCCACACGATAAATTGTCAAGGTTTGGTTGCCTCCTATTCGGCATACATATTAGTGTCCTTGTAACACACTAATGATCATACGATTTATTTTATTATACTATACAAAAACGAATTTTACTACTTCAAATGTTCTGGAGACTCATTTGATGCGAAAACAAAATAACATGAATTCACTCAACTTTTGTTGACGTTTTCAAAATTAACATGTATTATAGGAGATTAGTGGACGGCTTTGGGAAAAATATGTTCGAGTGGTTATCAAGAATGCAAGCTTTTGAGATGTCATCCGTGTTCAGTTATCATGTTGTGTAAAACTATTTTGAACTTTGAATAATGTGTTAAAGTTGTAGTTGTTTTAACTTTCGAACAAGACATATGTATTGTAAATTATGGTTTAAAATTAAATGTATGGATGAACATCTTTTATGTTTCAAATATGTTGTTTACTCGAATGATTGTAACGATTGCCGCTCTCGTCACACCTCGCCATACGCTTCCGCATAAACCGAAAATCGAGGTGTGACAGACCTGGTATCAGAGCATCAATTGTAGTAAACTAAGATTCTTTTTGAGTCTGGTTTACAATTTCAAAACGATGTTCTTTACAACAAGCGTTCTACATTATATTTTTACAAAGAGTCCACTAATACAAAACCATAGTTCGAAACGATGATACCAAAGACTAGTTTATTTGGTACAAGTCTATGGGGTTTAGACACGATAACAATAAGTCGAACTGGAAACGATATACGATATAAACAACGATGAAAACAAAAGTACAATTGCCCAAAAATCAATTATTTATAAGCTGTTCACATGTATATGTTGTACGGATTATTTTGCCACGCCCATGATATCTTAGTATTCAAATTCGATTATTATGGATTCTCATAACAAGCGTATTGACCTCGCATCTGTTGATGAGCTTATGGTAGGACGTAGTCCCTAAGTGAAACCCTGAGCTCAACATTCCATAAAAGATGGTTGTTTTCCCTTGGATACGGAAAATGCCTGACCTCGATGATGACAATGAGGCGGAGGTGGTAGCCTTGGACGAACACTCTATTAGTAGGAACGAGGTTCCTATGGTTCATATTAATCATGATTGGTGACATTCTTGTCAATATAAGGAAGATGAAACACTCATCTTGAAGGTGCCCATTCAACCATTATTGTTAAGATTCCTCTTTACTTATAATTCTTAACGTCGTGCCATTCCGCTAGCGATGGCAACAAGTATTAATGCGTGGACCATCACGAAGTTCCATTCTATGTTAAAAGTAAATAGAGAGTCATTTCCCCCTCTCTGACTGATCATCTGTTTTGAACGAGGGAACGCTAGGGTAACCATACAAGGAAATTTATTATTACGGGGGCCCACGTAATAATAACTTACGGTGGATGGGAATCCTGGTGGGCCCTACGGGTCAAATTAATGATCACTACCTGTTCAAAATCCTTGAGTTGTTACTTAAGAGTTCAATTTTTCCATTTCTTAGAATGTTAACTAAGGTGATTACTATGACTCCCCACAATACATTAAAGATTACACGTATTGATTTCGTGCCTAGCATTCGATCTATATCACAAGTCAGCTGAGACTAGTCATCTAAGCAAACAAATTAGGAAAACCATCCAGGAAGGATTTTCCGCAAACATTCTAACACTCCAACATTTGGGTTTATCTGATGGTGCCTATAACACCTTGTCATATTTATTGGAGTTAGTATGATAAAATCCGTCATTTAACATTCATTTTGTCTCAAAGGATAGTATGGCATGAGCCATGGCGCAACTCTTTTACCACATTCTATTCGACATCTATGGAAATCATAACAACTTTGTTGGAACTCGTTGAGCTCAAACAATACCAATGTATTCGTCACATATGTTAATGCGATGAAGGATTTTCCCTAGTTTGGACGGCCAATGTCCATGGGGGTATGATATGCATATTGTAAGGACAGAAGTGACTGTTTGGTTCTCCCTCCTCAACAGATGGTTCTTCCGCTTAGGCATATGGACAACACATACATCCTATCACCCACGAATCTCCACCTTACTATTTCGATGCACATTCTCAACCTCCACCACCGGACATATGCCCATCTAATCCTTATCGTCCATGCCATTTTCCGCTTAATACTATAAACTATGAGTTTTATCTTCCAAGATTCATCTTAGTATTCCCTTTCGATGAGTCCATGATCTTGAGACTCAGATTTCTGCTACTCGACCTCCCCCTGAATGCCCCATTACTATCATTTTCCCCATATCAGTACCTCCACACTCTACATTCCACAAAGCGCCTCTATCATTTGAGGAACACCTTCGTACCCATGAGAACCACTCGACTGCCACCGTTAGGCACATTTTTGGTCTCGAGGAGGAGGTTACGTGCCTTCATGGTCTAATTTCTATGTCTTCACTTTCACATCCCACACCACTGTACTTATGTTCAAGTACTAACTTTTGGGAAGTATAGCCGATTTTGTGAAAGACTAAAGACTGTTGAAGACTTGGAGACTTGAATATCAAGAAAGGAACAATATGAAGAAAAGACTTCACCTTATTTTATAAATTACTATATGTCTTGTATCGACCGAAGTGATGTAACTCCGAGATTATTTTTGTTTTCTTCACTAAAATAATTGTAAAAAGGTGACATGGCATATATAAGTTGGTATTTTCTAATTGACACACTGTTGTAATTTATTTTACATCCCTGCAAGGGTGTGATGAATATGGTGCGAAAGATTTGTATAAGTATCATTATGATCTATCTTGACCTTATGATCATAGTGCGTGACGATGTGTTTTTATTTTCGTTCATGTCTAATCTCTTCGATATATATTTTATATATATACGAAGATCATGGCACCAGAACGAAGTAACACTTTTTAAGCCCAAACAGAACCCTTACCTACAACACGAGCTGAGCTTGATGCTCTACTGAACCAGCGAGTTGCAGAAGCAGTCGTACAACACGAAGCAAACCACACTACAAACAATAGTGGAACTGGAGGAACCATATTGAGAATTGCTCAGGCCATAACTCTTGCCTTAAGTCTTACGAGGATGTAGTAAGGATGGGAAAACTGAATAAAGGTGCGGTGAAAAAGGAGACGCATGTGGAGTCTTCTTCGAGTAACAATAAGAGAAAGTATTTGTATTTCAAGAAAGGTTCTATATCAAACAACAAACATAAGAAAATCCCCACGACTAAGAAAAACCAAGGCTATTTTAATTGTGGAGATATGGGACACTTCAGGAAGGATTGTCCCAAAGAAAACAAAGGCCGCAGATGAGCCTTTGTGGTTGGAGCTAAAGAGGTGCGATAGGATCCCAACGTAATCACCAGTACGTTCCCTGTCAACGACTATTACACTTCTATTTTGTTTGATACCGGTGCATATTTTAGTTTTATATCTTTAGGATTTAAAGATATACTTGGACTAAAGTCAACTAAACTAGATATTCCATTCACTATCGAATTAGCGAATGGAAAGGTGATTGAATCCGATAAAATAGTTAAAGGATGTTCCTTAGAAAGGAAAACGAAAATTCAAAATTGACCTAATACACGTTCATATGGTAGTTGGAATGGATTGGCTATCCACCAACCAAGTCGAAGTCGTATGTTACGACAAGATCATTCGAATCCCCTTTCCTAATAACGAGAAACTTCTTGTTCACAGTGAGAAAAACGAAATGCCACTACGAATTATTTCCTGTATGAAAGCCCGAAAGTGCCTATGAAAAGGATGTATAGCATTCTTAGCCCACATAGTTGACAAAAAGGCCAAGGAGCTAAAACTCGAGGAAATCCCGGTTGTGAAGGAATTTCCTGAAGTCTTTCCAGAAGACTTTTCAGGAGTACCACCACAACGACAAGTCGAATTTCGAATAGACTTAATTCCAAGTGCCGCACCAGTGGCAAAGTCTCCATACCAACTAGCTACTTTGGAAATGCAAGAACTATCGACACAACTTCAAGACTTGTTGGACAAAGGTTTCATCAGGCCAAGCTACTCGCCCTGGGAAGCTCCAATGTTATTCGTGAAGAAGAAGGATGGAAGTTTTAGGATGTGCATAGACTATCGGGAGTTGAATAAACTCACAATTAAGAATCGGTATCCATTACCGAGGATTGACGATCTATTCAATCAACTTCAAGGATCGAGCTATTATTCAAAGATTGATTTGAGATTAGGATACCATCAATTCAGAGTTCAAGAAGAAAGTGTTCCAAAAACGGCGTTCCGAACTCGTTACGGTCATTACGAGTTCCTTGTTATGCCTTTTGGCTTAACAAACGCACCAGCGGTGTTCATGGACTTAATGAACCGCGTGTGCAAGCCATACCTCGAAAAATTCGTGATAGTATTTATCGATGAAAAATTGATATATTCATGAAACAAAAGTGAGCACGAGCACCATCTTAGAACTATTCTTGAGTTGTTGAAAAAGGAGAAACTGTATGCGAAATTTTCCAGATGCGAATTTTGGCTTCGCGAAGTTCAATTTCTTGGACATGTAGTCAACGAGAAAGGCATACATGTTGATCCATCGAAAATTAAGGCCATAAAGAATTTAAGTGCACCAAAGACACCGACTGAAATACGTCAATTCCTAGGATTGGCCAGTTATTATCAAAGATTCATTGAGAATTTTTCGAAGATTGCTCAATCACTCACTTCTCTCACTCAAAAAGATAAGAAATTTGATTGGCGAGAGAAACAAGAAGCAACTTTTCAACTGCTTAAAGATAAACTCTGTAATACACCAATTCTATCACTCCCAGACGGTACGGATGATTTCGTAGTCTATTGTGACGCCTCACGACAAGGGTTAGTATACGTGTTGATGCAAAGGGAGAAAGTTATTGCATACGCATCACGCAAACTAAAGATTCATGAAAGGAACTATACCACACATGACCTAGAGTTAGGTGCAGTGGTATTTGCACTAAAAATTTGGCGTCATTACCTTTATGGTGGTACTAAATGCACGATATACATGGATCACAAGAGTCTTCAACATATATTTAACTAGAAAGAGTTAAATATGTGCCAAAGACGATGGGTTGAATTATTGAATGATAACGATTGCGAGATCAAATATCATCTGGGCAAAGCGAACGTTGTCGCAGATGCATTAAGTCGAAAAGAACGAGTTAAACCTTTGCGTGTGCGATCCTTAAGGCTCACAATTCATAACAACCTTACCTCTCGAATTCGTGATGCTCAGCAAGAATCATTGAAAGAAGAAAACTTCAAAACAGAAATGCTTAAAGGTATGGAAAAACAATTAGAGTCGAAAGAGAACAGAGCCTTATATTTCATTGATAGAATTTGGATTCCTCATTTTGGAGGTCTTCAAGACCTAATTCTTGATGAGGCTCATAAATCCAAATATTCGATACATCCTGGAGCGGATAAGATGTATCACGATCTCAAGGAATTTTATTGGTGGCCTAATATCAAAGGTGATATTGCGACATATGTTGGAAAATGTCTAACATGTGCTGAAGTTAAGGACGAGTACCAAAAACCATCTGGTTTGGTACAACAACCCGAAATCCCTACTTGGAAATGGGAACATATTTCTATGGATTTCATAATAAATTACCCAAGACTTCTCGTGGTCACGACATGATTTGGGTAATCGTCGACCGATTAACCAAGTCAGCTCACTTCTTGCCTATCCGTGGGAAAGATAGTACTGAGAAGTTAGCTTAAATCTATCTCAAAGAAATTGTTGCAAGACATGGTGTACCTGGATCGATAATCTCTGACCGAGACGGTCGTTTTATATCAAGGATTTGGCAGTCTTTTCAAAAGGCCTTTGGATCCCAATTAAATTTGAGCACGGCCTTTCATCCCCAAACTGACGGCCAAAGTGAATGCACAATTCAAACTTTAGAAGATATGTTGTGTGCTTGTGTGATGAACTTAGGATGGAAATTGGGATACTCACCTGCCGTTAGTAGATTTCTCATACAATAACAGTTATCACACGAGTATTAAAGTGTTGGTGCATACGTCTGTCAACTTCGTCTTATATCGAGTCTTGTACGAGATTGTATAGATCAGAGCACGAAAAACGAGAAATGGGGTTTTATAGGTAATTCCATTTGAAATGACACATGGTTATTTCAAACGAAATCAGCTGGTTAATTCAAACTAAATCATGAAGATATTTCCGTTTGAAGTGATTCCGCTTGAAAGTGATTCCGTTTGAGCATGTTCAAACGAAATCACTATGCCTATAAATACCATTCAAACGAGATTAGTTGTAACCTTCTTGATTCCGACGCCGAAGTGCTGTCGAAGTGTCTCTGTGCTGTAAATTGTTACAAGATCAATAAACAAGACAGATTAATGATATTCTAGTGTTATACAAGCTGAACGAAGACCGAATCAATGAATTCCGCCTCTGATTCTGTCTAAGAACTCTTCTGATCGACTCGTTTGGTCGGAAAAATGATCCTACAAGTGGTATCAGAGCTCAGGAGGAAGAGTTCTTACCGTTTAGCTCGTTTTCACTGGAAAAATCTGATTTCTACACCTTCTTTTCAAATTTAATCAAGTTTTCACGGTTAAAATGGACTGATCTTTTGATATTGTGTGTAAAATACAGTTTTAACAAACCCTTGAAAGAATCAGACCTAAAATCAGACTAAAAGTGACAAAAATGGGCCAAAAAGGTAATTTCGTTTGAATGAGCACCTTAATTTCGTTTGAAAAGTTGAGGTGTTTTCACACGAAATTACTGATTCCGTTTGAAAAGCATCTGATTCCGTTTGAAAACTAATTCCGTTTGAAACATTTCAAGAGAAATTAGTTATTCCGCTTCAAATTAATATTCCGTTTGAAAGGTTCAAACGAAATTAGTTACTCCGTTTCAAATCGTTGATTCCGTTTGAAGTGGGTATTCCGCTTGAAGAGTTATACCGTTTGAAAGTGTGATTTCGTTTCAGAAGTGCTATTTCGTTTGAAAATTTTATTTTGGGTAAAATTTGTTAAGATTCTTTGAACTTTGATAAAAATGTTTGATGAAAAAGAAAATTATCATCTTGAAAGTTTAAATGATGGATATGGTTGGTGTAGAGGGAGCATATATGAACAACATAGTAAGAAGGTTTGGATTATGCGACTTGAAGAGTTTCTGTGTAAAAAGAATGAGATATTGGATCAGTTGGAAAGTAGATTTGATTATTTACTGGACAAGTTAAAAACATTTGAGATAAGGTTGTCAGATGTTGAAAAGATATCAAAGTTTGCAGATGCGTTACCTGCGGAATGGGATGATATTTTGAAAAATCTAAAAAGGGATTCTGGGTTCTCAAAATTACATCTAAATGGGTTCATCAATAAGCTCAAAACACACAGTTATACAATGAGTTTGGATGTAATTGTTGAAATAGATAGAAGAGTATGTGTATGTAATGCAGCAAAAAATGTTATGAAATATAACATTAAGAGGGGTTGTTATATTAACAAAAATATGAATCCTCTTGATTTCGTTAAAATTTTTTGTGCAGGAACATTCCAGACGGAGACAAAAGAAATTCCAAAGAAAGAAGAATCTGAGAAACTTGTATCTTCGAATTCTGAACCAGTATCAAAGAAAGAGATTGAAGCAAATGCACCTATCTTTGATCATTCATTAGATGAAGAGAGTAATGATGAAAGTGTTCAAGTTGAGAAGAAATAGGCTGAAAAAATTCCAGCTTTGAAGGTTGAAAAGAAAGCTGATGATAAACAGATTCTTAAGATGTGCTCAACTTGTGAAAAATTAAAATCAGATAATGTTAAACTCTTGAAAGATATTGAGAGTTTGACATTGGAAAATAAAATTTTGAAAGAAAAAGAAAAAGTTTTTGAAAATAAAATAAAATCTCCAGAAAGTGAAGATTTTTGGATAAAATTGGAAAATAAAAATTTAAAAGAAAATGAATCAAAACTTCAAGGTCAAATAAAAGTTTTAGAAAATGAAAAATTTGTTCTTGAAAAGAATAAAATTGATGATGAAAAGGTAATCAAGTCTCATCTTGAAAAAATCTCTCAGCTTGAAAAAGGAGCTGAGAGGGCAAGAAATAATATTGATGAGCTTGAAAAAAAAATGAAAGGTTTTGTGAATTCATTAGTACCAGATTCTATTTGTCCAAAACCGATCAATTCAATTCCAATAAGTGACAATGTCACAAATTTTGACAAAGTCAAAATTGAAGATTGTGATGATGGATCTGATGATATAGAAGAGAAAAAGAAAATCTTTTTGAAATTAAAAGAAAAATTTCAAGAAACTGTTCTGCAATCAACTGAAAAGGGAGAATGCTCCACGCAAAAACCTTTGAATAAGAAAGTGGAACAAAAACAAAATGTGAAAAATTCAAAAAATGTTCAAAGTGATAATAAAAGATCATCAGTTCAATCATCCAATCGTGATAAAAAATCACAAAAAGTTAAAAATCAAAACTCACAAAAAGTAGGTAATAAGTGGTGCAGGTTTGACCACAGTGCTCAAAGGACAAATGCAGCTTTCAAGAAAAGTGATGATTACCACAAAGCCAAACAGTGTTATGATCTGAATGTTTGGTATGAAAGTGGTGAATGGTATGATAACAGAGTGTACTATAACTGTGGTTTTAGAGGACACATTGCTGTTAACTGCCAAAGTCGGAGTTTTGAGACTAGAAGATGCTTTGAATGCCATATGAAAGGTCACATTGCCAGAGATTGCTCAATGAGATCAAAGGGAAGATCGAGGGCTAAATCTGAGAAAATGGCAAAGAAGATTCTGGTCAAAGTCGAAGAAGAGCCCAAAGAACAGAAGGTTCTAGAAAAGAAAGTAAAGCTTTCACAAGGGCAGAAAGACAGACTGGGGAAGAAAAGAAAGAAAGCACGAGAGTATCTCGAAATGATTTTGTCCTCGGATACAACCGGTAAATCAGATAACAGTTCTGATAAACCGTTTTGCTCTCCAAAGACTGATCATTCAAGCAAAACGAATTCATCAGATACAAATCTGAGGACAAAAGGGAAGTTAAAGAAAGAAAAAGTGGTTAATCAAGTGATTAACAAACAAAAGAAAGTGGAACTTTCACTTTCTGGCGATGAGTTTGTTTCTTCGGAAACAAAGGAGCCACGTTTTGGCAATGAATCTGGCTCATCAAAGTCAGACAAGCCACGCTCGGGCGATGAATCTGGTCCGTCAAAACCAGAGGAGCCATCTGTTAAGGTAAAAGATGATAATTTCGTTAAGACAATGGATGATGCAAACTTTCCACCATTGTCTAATAGGAATTTAAAACAAGAAATTGATAACTCGAAAACACCCAAGGTTAGTCAGGCTTGGGTGAATCTGTTTAAATGAAAAACCTGACTTGCCGGAGCTTCCAGGTTGGTAAGAGTGGAGCAGGAATTGGCATATTTCTTGAGAAATTCACTTCGGTGATATTTCGATTTACAAGTAGTTAATCAGGGACATTAAGTTGTACTTGATTTTCTACATGTGGTATTGTTGAGAAAATCGGGAAATGTTAAATTCATACATGTGGTAGAAGAAAACAAAGTGATGAATTGATCCCCTAACCTACAATTGGTTATGTGAAATCAACAATAACTTATTTTCCGGAAAAACCATTTTGATTAAAACAAACTTAAGTGTTTTGAAATCACTATGGGAAAATGTTTTGTTGTTAGGGGGAGTTCTGATTGTTCAAGCCAAGTGAATGGAGAATTGAAGTAATTCTCATCATGTTGTCAATTTACCTTGTACAGTTTGTTTTCAAATTTTCCCAGAAAATCAAAACTGAGACATATTTTGATTTTAGGGGGAGTAAAATTTAAAAAAAAATTTGAAAATTTGAAAATTAAAAAAAAAACATTGAAAAATGCAAAAATGAGTTTTGTTGTAAAAAGAGGAAATGATAGTAGATCAGTTAGACTGTCACAGCATGCTAAAGAAATGGAAAGATAAAATGTGATAAACGGTCTCACTAAAGATGTGACGATAGGCTCAGCTAGACTAGTAGATTTGCGATAACGATACAAACTTAAATGAAAAAGCCTAGTTCTAGTGGGAAACATGATTGAAAGCATAGTACTTAGGTTTGTCCTTCTTGATTGTGTGCCTACTCAGTAATCGCTGATTGTCGAAAGACATAAAACTGGTTAAGTTTGCGAGCTTTTACAACTTTGCTGAAAAAGTCTCTGTGATTGTGCATTTCTTTTTGAAAAGATTTAAACTTGTTTTATTTCTTTATTTTGTTTAAGCATTGGACATCCTCTGCGTATACGTGAGTATCGACCTGGATGTTAGTGCCTAAACGTTCTGCTTTATTTTCTTTGGTGTTTCGTTTAAGCTTTGGATCACCTCTGCATATACGGGAGTATCGACCTGGTGGTTAAAGCCTAAACAACTTCAACTTATTTTATTTTTCTTATTTTGTTTAAACATTGGACTTTCTCTGCGTATACGGAAGTATCGACCTGATTGTTAATGTTTAAACATTCTGCTTTATTTTCGCATATATCACAGTTGATGAAAGTTTAAAGGCATTACTTGAGTCTGTGTATTGCATGATGAGGGGATATGTTAAGATTGTGGGGTCCATAAGAATTTAGTGCAAAATTAATATACCTTAACATATCGGTAAGCATTTCGAAAGTTTTTAGATTGAGTTTAAGTGGACAAAAATATCGTCAATCTATGTGAATCGTTTAGAACTGAAAATGTTTAAAGCTTAATGGTGCTAGTGATTGGTCACATAAACTGATATGATCCTCTTACACAAACTCACAAAAATAGTGTATGTAAATATTTCTTTACAGCATTTCTATTTTGTTCTGTCTAGAAGTTTAGTCTTTATTTGAAAATCTAAAAAGATTTTCGACAACTGATGTTGAAGAGCTGAATTTCAAAATTTCAAGTGCTGAACCTGATGAACAGGGTTGGGAAAATGTGTTTAAATGAAGAAATTTGTTTTGAGAAAGAAAGTTTGATTAGTTAATCAAGATCATTAATTTGAACTTGATGTAACTATTATAAAAACTTATGTGGTTGTGAGAAAGTTTGTGCAGGAAATGTTGAACAAAGCAAAGTTTCAATTCCTGATGTTGAATTCCAGGCTTTCGTTACTATGCTACAGATAAAGAATTCCAGACTACGATCCCAGCTGAGTGAAAGGGGGAGTCTGAAGACAAAGAAGCCAGGAGCCTGATCCTGTTGCTACGGAAAGCCAGGAGAAGTTTCTGAAGTTGAGAAGACTGATCAAGACCGAATACGTGACATGCCAAAGACTCGATACTGAAGACTCGTCAACATCCGAGGGGGAGTCTGTTGGTGCATACGTCTGTCAACTTCGTCTTGTATCGAGTCTTGTACGAGATTGTATAGATCAGAGCACGAAAAATGAGAAATGGGGTTTTATAGGTAATTCCGTTTGAAATGACACATGGTCATTTCAAACGAAATCAGCTGGTTAATTCAAACGAAATCATGAAGATATTTCCGTTTGAAGTGATTCCGCTTGAAAGTGATTCCGTTTGAGCATGTTCAAACGAAATCACTATGCCTATAAATACCATTCAAATGAGATTAGTTGTAACCTTCTTGATTCCGATGCCGAAGTGCTGTCGAAGTGTCTCTGTGCTGTAAATTGTTACAAGATCAATAAACAAGACAGATTAATGATGTTCTAGTGTTATACAAGCTGAACGAAGACCGAATCAATGAATTTCGCCTCTGATTCTGTCTAAGAACTCTTCTGATCGACTCGTTTGGTCGGAAAAACGATCCTACAAAAAGCCGCACCATTCGAAGCGTTATATGGCCGTAAGTGTCGATCTCCGCTAAGTTGGGCGGAACTAGGAGACAAACAAATGATAGGTCCTGAGTTAGTTCAAGAAACTACCGATAAAATATTCAAAACTCGAGACCGTATCAAGGCGGCTCGAGACAGACAGAAAAGCTATGCGGACAGTGTTGGACTCTGTATGCCCAAGACAAATATTAAATTGATGTGGCTAGTACGTTATGATCCAAGTCGGGTCATACCCAATAACAAGCTAGACAAACACCTAAAATATTTATTTATGATATGATCAAACAAATAAATATTAACACTTAGACTATTTAGAAATTGGTTTTCTAAATAATTGCACTTGAGAAATTAATAAATTATATGGATAATTTATTTTTGAAAGAATATTTTATTTTGTTACTTAATGGGTTAAATAACATTTAAAAGTTTGTATAAATCTTATGAGATGTCATATTATGTTTTATAAAAGTTATAAAACTAAATAAAGACATAAAAATAAGTAGAAAAATTTTCATTGGGTGAGAGTGGAGGTGGCATAGGGGGGCGGCCTTGGAGGTATTCCCAAGGTGTTTTCACCACTAATTTTTCATGCAACCTTTTATAAAAAGATGATAGATGTTTTGCTTGGTTGAGTGAACTTTTTCCATCATCTTTTTCACATACTTTTTCTCCCTAATTCAAGTGCAAGAACGCTCTCAAAAATTCTCTTGAGAATTTTCGGCCAAGGGTGGTCATTCAAGAGAGTTTTACAAGTGAAAATCCTAGCAATCTCAAGGTGTTTGTTGGAGGCTTGGGGTATACTAGCTTGAGGCTTTCTTGTTTGGAAGCTACCATTCAAGAATCATCATCATCTTCCATCTCCTTGCTCTTTGAAAGGTTGTTTCTTAAAACACCCTATGGTTTGCATTTTGATAGCATGTATGTCATATATGGATCCGGTTATTGGGTTTTGCATTTAAAAATGGTTTTAAATCTTGTAAAGTAACATGTTTTAAATATATATTCCTCTGCATTTTATTTTTGTTTGGATAAAATTACTTTGATAAACATGTGAAAAACCCAACAGACAGACGTCGCAAACCATTGTCTTTTAAGGTTGGAGACAAGGTGTTGCTAAAATTCTCGCCGTGGAAAGGCGTAGCTAGATTCGGTAAGCAATGGAAGCTTTGCCCGAGATACATAGTACCATACAAAATATTGGAAAAGATTGGAAACGTCGCTTACAAGTTAAAACTGCCAGAAACACTCAGTAGCGTTCACGAAACCTTTCATGAGTCAAATTTGAAAAAGTGTCTTTCGGATGAATCACTTATTATTCCCTCGGATGAAATCCATGTAGACGACAAACTCCATTTCGTTGAAGAACCTGTTGAGGTTCTAGATTCAAAAATTCCTAAAACGAGAAGTCGTATCGAACTAATCAAAGTCCCATGGAACTCAAAACGAGGACCCGAGTTCACATGGGAACGAGAAGATGAAATCAAAAAGAAGTATTCTCATGTGTTTAAGAAAGTCCCAACAGAGAATAACGCAACCTAAAATTTCCAGACGAAATTTTCTTTAACAGGGGGAGAATGTGACAATCGGCTAAATTCTGGTAATTCCGTACAACCTGAACAACTATTTCAACTATTATTTTCGCGTGTTTGACTTGATTTTAATTAATTAAGCCTTAAAAGTCTAGGAACTATAAAATCATAATGAATTATGATAACAAATCCGTTGCGATTGGAAACAATATCCTAGACTGGTGATAGGAATGCGAATAAACGATACATGTCAGAACTAGTCGCGGTACAGTGACACGATAAAAACAAGACATACAGATATGTCAACACAAATATTCTATAAAAAGCTTTGTCCAAAAATAATATGTGTTTCTTATTATTTAGAAAATTCCAATTAAAAACCAAATTATCCAAGTCCGTAGAAAAATACAGCAATCCTGCGGGAGTGTACAACATTCCGCAGAACGAAACAGTAACTGTCCGGAAACCCAAAAATAAATATTACTTGGCATAAATAATATAACGGGTATTAAAAACGACACAAAATCCGCAATCGAATCTTGTTGCATTAAGCTGCACGACTAGTTCAGTAAACTGCCAGACAGCAAAGCCGGTACTGGAACCGTGTCAGAAGTAGTAAAATTTTTAGTCCAAAAAGTTATATTAATTATTCGGATGATAAAACGTGTGCAAAAATAATTTTTGTCATGTATTTACTTAAACAAAACACGGTGTCATTATTTAACCAGGTACCGGACCCGAACCGACTTTTTCACCCAAAGTACAAACTAAAAATTTTGGTGAACTATTTTTACCTAGTGTCACACTACTTTAAAATATTAGAGCTTAAAACCTTGTAGATATTTTTATATAAAATATCAAAGTTCTTAAAATTCTTAAAAGCTTCTAGTTTAAACAAGATTTTTATAAAAAAAATTAACAAAATACCCCCGCCCCATACCTGATTTTCGAAAATTGTGGGTCCCCACTTGAGCCTACTCATTTGTTTATGGTGTATTGGAAGTTTTAGAAGTATGATTAGTGTACTTTCCAAGATTTAATTGATTCTTACACTCCAACTTCTCTTACACTCCATTCATTACCATTTTCCAACATCAAAATCCATCAAACTCTTCCTCTCTCTCTCTCTCTTTAAAATTCGGCTAGGACAAGAACAACACCGTCTTCATCTTTTTCAAACTCAAGAACACCAAATTCAAGCATGCATGGATGAAACAAGATATTAGGGAGATTAGTAAAGCTATTTGGAGCATTTTTTGTGGAACTAGAAGCCCTTAGATCATCAAGATTTTCTTATCTTCATCCTTATTTCCTAGCAAAAATTGTAAGAACACTACACTAGTCTTACTTTTATTCTTGATTTCTTTTACCAGTTCATCATAAACCAAAAATCCAAACAAAACCCACATGAATAACTACAAGAACAACTAAAAATCATTATTTTTATCCATGATTTTTCTATGATTATGGGATGAACTTGGAGAAATCTAGACTAGTAAACTTGAATCTTGGTTATTTTTGCTTAAAAATATGATCTACATACATGCATGTAGGATCAACCAAGATTCATCAACAAAAGTGATGAACATGACTTATGATGAACATGCATGTTAGTAAAATATGAGAAATCATTTAAATCCAAGAAAATAAATTTTTGAAAAATTTCTTGAATAAAGTTTCCATTTCTGGAAAGAATCAAAAGTATGAAATATGTTAGTACTTTGTAGTAAACGTTTTGAGCACATATTTATGCTTCAAATGACCTTGTGAGTCATTTAAAACAAGAATTTTCAATAAAATATTGTTCTACAAATTTTGGCAAAAATAAGGAATAAAGATTCCTTTTTAGGAAAGTTAAGAACTATATCATGTTAATGCTACTTTTGTTGACAAATTTTGATGGATATTGATACTTGATGATGTTTTGTGTTGAAATAAATTGAAAACAAGTTTTGTATAAACTTGGGGAAAATCTATATTTCAAACAAAACTATGGCAAAATTTTTATGAATTTTGTTATGTTTAAAAAGTTGTTAAACAAAGAAGTATGCAACTAGAACGTTTCCATTTTGGAAAAAGTCTATATTTGAGGTCTTTGAACATGGTTAAACAAGTTTTGGAAAAAGTTATAAATCCATGTTTTATAAAAAGATTTCTAAACAAAAGTGACAAGTATATATTTTTGGATAAAATATGTACTTTCAAAAATATCCATCAAGTATCATAAATATATATTTTTGATGTGTACGTATATGTTTAGTTCAAGAAAGGAACAAATACAAAATTTATACACATCCACGAAAATTACAAAAATATATATGGACTTGAAAAATGAAATAAAATGTCCATCCTTGGACTTGAACACACAAATGGACAAATTCCGACACTATTGGACAATATGGACTTTTGGACAAAACGAAGATGGCACAAACAAAACAAATGGTAAAAACGAGACGGACGACACAAATGGGACAAACGATACGAATAAATCAAACCGACAAGTAGTAAACGACTATAACAAAAATACAAGCCATCACAAAAGCTTATGCACTAAAAAGGTCCAATTATGGCATAAGTAATGATTTTTATAAAAACTAGATTTTTATAAAAATACAAGTATTACTATTATTTTTTACTAGCCCAAAATCTTGTAAATTAAAATGTAGCCCATAAGTTAAATTGGGCTAATGTCCATTTCTCATAAATAAAATTTGGGCTAGGCCCACATTTACAAAACAATGGACTAAAATATACTTTTAGTCAAAATTGGGCTAAGGCCCACTCTACAAAATACTTGGACTAAAAACCCAATTTTTGTAAATTATTATGGACTAGATACATTTTTAGAAAATAATTTGGGCTAGGCTCATTCTTACACAAATTATTTGGGCCAAGTCCACAATTATAAACTAAATTGGGCTAGGCCCACTTTTATAAAAGTGTTTTGGGGTAAGGCCCACTTCTACAAAATCAATTTGGGCTTGACATATTTTAAACAAAGCTATTGGGGCTAGGCCCATATACACCAAATACACAAAATGGACTTAAGATATATATATATATATATATATACAAGGAAGTGATATATATACGAAAACACAACAAAGGAAGCAAACGATTACGAGAAACTAAAAACGAAATACAAGATGAAATACTCGTACGATAAACAAACACAAACCTAAGTGTCTAACGAGATTAGAACACTTGTAGGTCAAGAAACGAACCACGAACAAGGAATCGAATAGAGATTTGCACGGAACGCAAATCTGTTATATACAAGGAAGTGATATATATACGAAAACACAACAAAGGAAGCAAACGATTACGAGAAACTAAAAACGAAATACAAGATGAAATACTTGTACGATAAACAAACACAAACCTAAGTGTCTAACGAGATTAGAACACTTGTAGGTCAAGAAACGAACCACGAACAAGGAATCGAATAGAGATTTGCACGGAACGCAAATCTGTGAGTTCATGTTTCCCCTTTTATTTTGAAAGTTTATAGTTTTAAACTTTCGGGGATGTATACATGTTACAAATAGTATGATGCTGACCATGAAACTATATTGATCGCATGCGGATAGGTGTTTAAAATAAAAGGGACCATTAATGAATAAACAAGTACCGAGGAACAAACGAATAGATCTATTTGGATTTTGGCAAGCCCCACTCTTAACGACAACGATAACCACGATCGTTAAGAGTGCCTTTGTGTCCAAACTAGGGTCGTTGACACACACGATAAATTGTCAAGCTTTGGTTGCCTCTTATTCGGCATACATATTAGTGTCCTTGTAACACACTAATGATCATACAATTTCTTTTATCATGCTATACAAAAACGAATTTTACTACTTCAAATGTTTTGGAGACTCATTTGATGCGAAAACAAAATAACATGAATTCACTCAACTTTTGTTGACGTTTTCAAAATTAACATGTATTACGTGAGATTAGTGGACGATTTTGGGAAAAATATGTTCGAGTGGTTATCAAGAATGCAAGCTTTTGAGTTGTCATCCGTGTTCAGTTATCATGTTGTGTAAAACTATTTTGAACTTTGAATAATGTGTTGAAGTTGTAGTTGTTTTAAATTTCGAACAAGACATATGTATTGTAAATTATGGTTTAAAAATAAATGTATGGATGAACATCTTTTATGTTTCAAATATTTTGTTTACTCGATTGATTGTAACGATTGCCGCTCTCGTCACAACTCGCCATACGCTTTCGCATAAACCGAAAATCGGGGTGTGACAGACCTGGTATCAGAGCATCAATTGTAGTGAACTAAGATTCCTTTTGAGTCTGGTCTACAATTTCAAAACGATGTTCTTTACAACAAGCGTTCTACATTATATTTTTACAAAGCGTCCACTAATACAAAACTATAGTTCGAAACGATGATACCAAAGACTAGTTTATTTGGTACAAGTCTATGGGGTTTAGACACGATAACAATAAGTCGAACTGGAAACCATATACGATATAAACAACGATGAAAACTAAAGTATAATTGCCTAAAAATCGATTATTTTATAAGCTGTTCACATGTATACGTTGTACGGATTATTTTGCCACGCCCATGATATCTTAGTATTCAAATTCGATTATTCTGGATTCTCATAACTAGCGTATTGACCTCGCATCTGTTGATGAGCTTATGGTAGGGCGTAGTCCCTAAGTGAAACCCTGAGCTCGACATTCCATAAAAGATGGTTGTTTTCCCTCACATACGGAAAATGCATGACCTCGATGATGACAATGAGGCGGAGGTGGTAGCCTTGGACGAACACTCTATTAGTAGGAACGAGGTTCCTATGGTTCATATTAATCATGATTGGTGACATTCTTGTCAAGATAAGGAAGATGAAACACTCATCTTGAAGGTGCCCATTCAACCATTATTGTTAAGAATCCTCTTTACTTAATTCTTAACGTCGTGCCATTCCGTGAGCGATGGCAACAAGTATTAACGCGTGGTCCATCACGAAGGTCCATTCTATGTTAAAAGTAAATAGAGAGTCATTTCCCCCTATCCGACTGATTGTCTGTTTTGAACGAGGGAATGCTAGGGTGACCATACAAGGCAATTTATTATTACGGGGGCCCACGTAATAATAACTTGCGGTGGATGGGAATCCTGGTGGGCCCTGCGGGTCAGACTAATGATCACTACCTGTTCAAAATCCTTGAGTTGTTACTTGAGAGTTCAATTTTTCCATTTCTTAGAACATTAACTAAGGTGATTACTATGACTCCCCACAATACATTAAAGACTACACGTATTGATTCCGTGCCTAGATTCGATCTATATCACAAGTCAGTTGAGACTAGTCATCAAAGCAAACAAATTAGGAAAACCATCCAGGAAGGATTTTCCTCAAACATTCTAAAACTCCAACATTTCGGTTTATCTCACGGTGCCTATAACACCTTATCATATTTATTGGAGTTATTATGATAAAATCCGTCATTTAACATTCATTTTGTCTCAAAGGATAGTATGGCATGAGCCATGGCGCAACTCTTTTACCATATTCTATTCGACATCTATGGAAATCATAACAACTTTGTTGGAACTCGTTGAGCTCAAACAATACCAATGTATTCGTCACATATGTTAATGCGAAAAAGTGACCGTTTAGTTTTCCCTCCTCAACAGATGGTTGTTCCGCTTAGGCATATGGACAACACATACATCCTATCACCCACGACTCTCCACCTTACTATTTCGATGCACATTCTCAACCTCCACCACCGGACATATGCCCATCTAATCCTTATCGTCCATGCCATTTTCCGCTTATTACTATAAACCATGAGTTTTATCTTCCAAGATTCATCTTAGTATTCCCTTTCGACGAGTCCATGATCTTGAGACTCATATTTCTGCTACTCGACCTCCCCCGGAATGCCCTATTACTATCATTTTCCCCCTATCAGTACCTCCACACTCTACATTCCACAAAGCGCCTCTATCATTTGAGGAACACATTCGTACCCTTGAAAACCACTCGACTGCCACCATTAGGCACATTTTTGGTCTCGAGGAGGAGGTTACGTGCCTTCACGGTCTAATTTCTATATCTTCACTTTCACATCCCACACCACGGTAGTTATGTTCAATTACTAACTTTCGGGAAGTATACCCAATTTTGTGAAAGACTAAAGATTGTTGAAGACTTGGAGACTTGAATATCAAGCAAGGAACAATGTGAAGAAAAGACTTCACCTTATTTTATATATTACTATATGTCTTGTATCAACCGAAGTGATGTAACTCCGAGATTATTTTTGTTTTCTTCACTAAAATAATTGTAAAAAGGTGACATGGCATATATAAGTTGGTATTTTCTTATTGACACACTGTTGTAATTTATTTTACATCCCTGCAAGGGTGTGATGAATATGGTGCGAAAGATTTGCATAAGTATCAATATGATCTATCTTGACCTTATGATCATAATGCGTGACGATGTGTTTTTATTTTCGTTCAGGTCTAATCTCTTCGATATATATTTTATATATATACGAAGATCATGGCACCAGAACGAAGTAACACTTTTTAAGCCCAAACGGAACCCTTACCTACAACACGAACTGAGCTTGATGCTCTACTGAACCAGCGAGTTGCAGAAGCAGTCGTACAACACGAAGCAAACCGCACTACAAACAATAGTGGAACTGGAGGAACCATATTGAGAATTGCTCAGGCTATAACTCTTGCCTTAAGTCTTACGAGGATGTAGTAAGGATGGGAAAACTGAATAAAGGTGCGGTGAAAAAGGAGACGCATGTGGAGTCTTCTTCGAGTAACAATAAGAGAAAGTATTCGTATTTCAAGAAAGGTTCTATATCGAACAACAAACATAAGAAAACCCCCGTGACTAAGAAAACCCAAGGCTATTTTAATTGTGGAGATATGGGACACTTCAGGAAGGATTGTCCCAAAGAAAACTAAGGTTGCAGACGAGCCTTTGTGGTTGGAGCTAAAGAGGCGCGATAGGATCCCAACGTAATCACCAGTACGTTCTATGTCAACGATTATTATGCTTCTATTTTGTTTGATACCGATGCAGATTTTAGTTTTATATCTTTAGAATTTAAAGATATTCTTGGACTAAAGTCAACTAAACTAGATATTCCATTCACTATCGAATTAGCGAATGGAAAGGTGATTAAATCACGCCAACTAAAGTTTCACGAAAGGAACTATACCACACATGACCTAGAGTTAGGTGCAGTGGTATTTGCACTAAAAATTTGGCGTCATTACCTTTATGGTACTAAATGCACGATATACACGGATCACAAGAGTCTTCAACATATATTTAACTAGAAAGAGTTAAATATGTGCCAAAGACGGTGGGTTGAATTATTGAATGACAACGATTGCGAGATCAAATATCATCCGGGCAAAGCGAACGTTGTCGCGGATGCATTAAGTCGAAAAGAACGAGTTAAATCTATGACCGAGATGGTCATTTTATATCAAGGATTTGGCAGTCTTTTCAAAAGTCCTTTGGATCCCACTTAAATTTGAGCACGGCCTTTCATCCCCAAACTGACGGCCAAAGTGAATGCACAATTCAAACTTTAGAAGATATGTTGCGTGCTTGTGTGATGGACTTAGGATGGAAATTGGGATACTCACCTGCCGTTAGTAGAGTTCTCATACAATAACAGTTATCACACGAGTATTAAAGCCGCACCATTCGAAGCGTTATATGGCCATAAGTGTCGATCTCCGCTATGTTGGGCGGAACTAGGCGACAAACAAATGATAGGTCCTAAGTTAGTTCAAGAAATTACCGATAAAATATTCAAAACTCGAGACCGTATCAAGGCGGCTCGAGACAGACAGAAAAGCTACGTGGACATACGTCGCAAACCATTGTCTTTTGAGGTTGGAGACAAGGTGTTGTTAAAAGTCTCGCCGTAGAAAGGCGTAGCTAGATTCGGTAAGCAATGGAAGCTTAGCCCGAGATACATAGGACCATACGAAATCTCGGAAAAGATTGGAAACGTCGCTTACAAGTTAAAACTGCCAGAAACACTCAGTAGCGTTTACGACACCTTTCATGTGTCAATTTTGAAAAAGTGTCTTTCGGATGAATCACTTATTATTCCCTCGGACGAAATCCATGTAGACGACAAACTCCATTTCATTGAAGAACATGTTGAGGTTCTAGATTTAAAAATTCCTAAAATGAGAAGTCGTATCGAACTAATCAAACTCCGATGGAACTCAAAACGAGGACCCGAGTTCACATGGGAACGAGAAGACGAAATAAAAAAGAAGTATCCTCATTTGTTTAAGAAAGTCCCAACAGAGAATAACACAACCTAAAATTTCGGGACAAAATTTTCTTTAACAGGGGGAGAATGTGACAATCGACAAAATTCCGGTAATTCCGTACAACCTGAACAACTATTTCAACTATTATTTTCGCGTGTTTGACTTGATTTTAATTAATTAAGTCTTAAAAGTCTAGGAACTATAAAAATCTTAGTGAATTATGATAACAAATCCGTTGCGATTGGAAACAATATCCTAGACCGATGACAGGAACGCGAATAAACGATACATGTCAATATTAGTCGCGGTACAGTCTGACACGATAAAAACAAGACATACAGATATGTCTGCACAAATATTCTATAAAAAGCTTTGTCCAAAAATAATACGTGCCTTATTATTTAGAAAATTCCAATTAAAAACCAAATTGTCCAAGTCCGCAGAAAAATACAGCAATCCTGCGGGAGTGTAGAGCATTCCCCAGAACGAAATAGTAACTGTCCGAAAACCCAAAAATAAATATTATTTGTCATAAATAATATAATGGGTATTAAAAACGACACAAAATCCGCAATCGAATCTTATTGCATTAAGCTGCACGACTAGTTCAGTAAACTGCCAGACAGGAAAGCCGGTACCGGAACCGTGTCAGAAATAGTAAAATTTTTAGTTCAAAAAGTTAGATTAATTATTCGGATGATAAAACGCGTGCAAAAATAATTTTTGTCATGTATTTACTTAAACAAAACACGGTGTCAGTATTTAACCCGGTACAGGACCCGAACCGACTTTTTCACCCTAAGTACAAATTAAAAATTTTGGTGAACTATTTTTACCTAGTCTCACACTACTTTAAGTTATTAGAGCTTAAAACCTTGTAGATATTTTTATATAAAATATCAAAGTTCTTAAAATTCTTAAAAGCTTCTAGTTTAAAAAAGATTTTTATAAAAAAAAAATTAATAAAATACCCCCCCCCCCCCATAGCTGATTTTCGAAAATTGTGGGTCCCCACTTGAGCCTACTCATTTGTTTAGGCTCATTCTATTCTCACCTCCTCTGTTTACTAATTACACCCCTCCTATCAAAAGCATCACATCCATCAATCATTTACTTTTTGTTTTTAGTCTTTTTTGTCTTTTTGTTGTCTTTTTTTTATTCTTTTATTTAATTATTAGTTATTTAGTATTTGTTTATTATTTAATTAGTTAGTATTATTATTATTATTATTATATTTATTATTATTAGTAGTAGTAGTAATGATATATTATTTATTATTAGTTTTTATTGTTATAATTTATCAAATTATATTTATAGCTGTAACAAAAGCTATATAAAAATAAGTACTTTTTTACAAAATTATTATCATTTAATAATTTACATACCAAGTTTTAATCTATACACCCCCCAAATGTAGCAGGTTGTGCTATCCAAGACTTATACATATTTTGACGTGATTCAAATATATTCTCCCAGCCAGCTGCATCATTTTCTCTCATTAATTTCCATAGGTTGTTTGTGCTGGCAATTGGATACTCTCCTTGCAATTCTACCATTATAAAATGGTTACCATTCACGTGTGCAATTGTAATTTTTTTTTTCTGGGAACTCGTGAGGGCCTCTCCAAAGCGAAAAACAAGTAGAACTGTTTCTTTTTTCTTGAGATAAAAAATGAACGATCACATTAAACTTGTTCGCAATCAAGAATCCTGCCTCTGGCATAATCATCCAGTGTTTTTCAGGTGCAAACCCCGATCCTGACCAAGCCAAGGACGTGAACACATCTTTGAATGAGCCTAAGAAAGCCTTAGTGTACTTATTTCTAAACTCGAGTAGCTCTTCCATCAGTGATCTCCGGATAAATAACCATTCATCTTCACCGTACCCGAGAGCAGAAGCTGTCGCCCGAAACCCACAATTTCCATCACCTAACACGTTATGTATGCGTGTAACATACGCATGGAAGATTTTTGGAATTAGATGAATATAGTTGCGTATCACCTGTGATGCTTGATCTTGGTTCAACCCCATGAAGTCATAGCCTGGCGCACTAGTAGAGTTGGCGAAAGAACTTTGTCCGACAATATCTTGGTTCAACCCCATGAAATCATATCCCGGTGTGTTTAAAAGGTTGGCGAAAGAACTTTGTCCGACAATTTATGAACGGACTTGTTTCACCAGGCACTTGATAGTTCACGTCTGGACTGATGTAACCAACATAATCATCAGTCTCTAGATACCCGAATGAACTATGTCTCCAAGGCTCTTGAGTGTAATCGTGATCTTGGGAGTTCACAAATGAACTATGCCTTGCAGGTTCTTGAGTGTAATCCTGCTCTTGATAGTTCGTAAATGAATTGTGCCTTGCAGACTCTTGAGTGTAATCATGATCTTGGGAGTTCCCAAACGGACTGTGCCTTGGAGGCTTCTGAGAGTAGCTTCGTTGAAGGGGCGGTTTAGCAATTGCAGGGTTCGGTATTGTTTGTTGTTTGGATTTTGTAGTTGGTCGTCCACGAGTATTTTTTTTAACATCAGGTTCTTCAACAAAAGGTATACTTGGATTGGTTAATGCTTTTAACTTTTGTAGTAAACTTTTCTTTCCAGGCTTGGATCGATTATCGAAGGCTTGTTTAAAACTTTCCAACTCGACGTCACAAGTAATATCCTCACAATATACTGCAGAGACATTATTTTCATCACGCTCCTTCATAACACCTAAAATATCTTTTGGGAACACACCCTTCCCCGTCAACTCTGCCACCAATTGGTGTTCATTAGGTGTCAATCGTTTGAGGATTGGGTGTCCCTCCATATATTCTCCGGGTGGATGATTATGTTCACCAGGTTTTACTTTTAACGTCCAAGAACCATTCTTTTTTGAAAATTTCCCTACCATTTCAAACGGGCAATTAATCTTTCTAGTGTCGGTCTCTCTACCTGAATCTTTAACTGAATTATACACACCACCACGATCACACATAAGTACAACTTTAGACACGTAGCCATTTTTCGCTTTCGATCTTTTAGTCACCATAGCGTAACCAAGACTACGTCCGGTGTTTCTAACCCAGTCCATCAACTCTTCACGAGACTTGAACACCTAAAAGTGAACTAATATTAGTTACAAAATATTAGGTGAACAAGCTTGAGTAGTTACAAAATATATATTATCTAAAACAAGACCCTTAACCTAGCTAGATTATATAACTAAGTTGAAACTTGAAACATGGGAATTAAAAACTATACCTGATCCGTTGAAAATCCAGACATCTCTTTAACTTTTCTGAATACTATGATGAAGCATAAGTAGATCACTCTTTGAACAAGTAAATTTATGCAGCTCTTTGAATAGCTTTCTCGAGTATATCTTAAAGAAACTGAAGTGAATGCACCGATAATATGAGAATTATGAAACTGAAGTGAATGCACCGAAGAAAGTGATGGACGGAAAGAGGGAAAGATAGTTCATCGGAAATTTCCAGAGAAGACCAGTGGGCAGGGCAAGCTTGATTGTTTGTGCGTGGAAACTAGGGAAAGGATTTATTTTATTTGGTAGATAGTCTCGAATAAGCAGCTACTTTTCTTCATAGGCCATATGCCTAGTCTAAGTTGTAGTGTAAGTTGTCAACAAAAACAAACTGGTAAAAGAAAAGGAAATTTCAGGAAGGTATGGTTATGGCATGTGTAAACATTACCATATATTCTTTTGACTTTCAAAGCTTGTGGCAATATTTTAAATAAGACTCCAAAACTGTCCAATTATCGTACTATATTTGTTATTATATATTGGCATTCGGTTCGTAAATCCGGTTCGACCGGTTCAACCGGTCTGACCAATAAACCAGTACAACGACCGGTTCGTTGTCTAGCATAAAAAAACTAAAAAGGTAAAAAAATAAAAAGATGTCTAGCATAAAAAAACTAAAAAGGTAAAAAAAAAAGTTTAAGGCTTAAGTAATAAGCTTAATAATAAAATAATAATAATAATAATAATAATAATAATAATAATAATTCATTACTAATATTAAATAATAATAATAATAATAATAATAATAATAACAAAAAGATAAAAAAGACAATAAAATATAACAAAAAAAAGACAACAAAAAGACAAAAAAGACTAAAAACAAAAAGCAAATGATTGATGGATGTGATGTTTTTGATAGGGGGGTGTAATTAGTAAATAGGGGGTGAGAATAGTATCACCCGTTGTTTATGGTGTGTTGGATGTTTTAGAAGTATGATTAGTGTACTTTTCAAGATTTAATTGATTCTTACACTCCACCTTCTCTTACACTCCATTCATTACCATTTTCCAACACCAAAAACCATCAAAACTCTTCCTCTCTCTCTCTCTCTCTCTCTCTAAAAATTGGCTAGGACAAGAACAACACCATCTTCATCTTTTTCAAACTCAAGAACACCAAATTCAAGCATGCATGGATGAAACAAGATATTAGGGAAATTAGTAAAGCTATTTGGAACATTTTTGGTGGAACTAGAAGCCCTTAGATCATCAAGATTTTCTTATCTTCATCCTTATTTCCTAGCAAAAATTGTATGAACACTACACTAGTCTTACTTTTATTCTTGATTTCTTTTACAAGTTCATCATAAACCAAAAATCCAAACAAAACCTACATGAATGACTACAAGAACAACTAAAAATCATTATTTGTATCCATGATTTTTCTATGATTATGGGATTAACTTGGAGAAATCTAGACTAGTAAACTTGAATCTTGGTTATTTTTGCTTAAAAATATGATCTACATACATGCATGTAGGATCAACCAAGATTCATCAACAAAAGTGATGAACATGACTTATGATGAACATGCATGTTAGTAAAATATGAGAAATCATTTAAATCCAAGAAAATAATTTTTTTGAAAAATTTCTTGAATAAAGTTTCCATTTCTGGAAAGAATCAAAAGTATGAAATATGTTAGTAGTAAACGTTTTGAACACATATTTATGCTTCAAATGACCTTGTGAGTCATCTAAAACAAGAATTTTTAATAAAATATTGTTCTACAAATTTTGGCAAAAATAAAGAATAAATATTCCTTTTTGAGAAAGTTAAGAACTATATCATGTTCATGCTACTTTTGTTGACAAATTTTGATGGATATTGATACTTGATGATGTTTTGTGTTGAAATAAATTGAAAACAAGTTTTGTATAAACTTGGGGAAAAATCTATATTTCAAACAAAACTATGGCAAAATTTTTATGAATTTTGTTATGTTTAAAAAGTTGTTAAAAAAAAGCAGTATGTAACTAGAACAACTATTTGAGGTCTTTGAACATGGTTAAACAAATTTTGGGAAAAGTTATAAATCCATGTTTTATAAAAAGATTTCTAAACAAAAGTGACAAGTGAACTTGAAAAACGAAATAAAATGTCCATCCTTGGACATGAACACACAAATGGACAAATTCGGACACTATTGGACAATATGGACTTTTGGACAAAACTTATATGGCACAAACAAAACAAATGGTAAAAATGAGACGGACGACACAAATGGGACAAACGATACGAATAAATCAAACCGACAAGTAGTAAACGACTATAACAAAAATACAAGCCATCACAAAAGCTTATGCACTAAAAAGGTCCAATTATGGCACAAGTAATGATTTTTATAAAAACTAGATTTTTATAAAAATACAAGTATTACTATTATTTTTTACTAGCCCAAAATCAAGTAAATTAAAAAGTAGTCCATAAGTTAAATTGGGCTATTGTCCATTTCTCATAAATAAATTTTGGGCTAGGCCAACTTTTACAAAATAATGGACTAAAATTTATTTTTAGTCAAAATTGGGCTAAAGCCCATTGGACTAAAAACCCAATTTTTGTAAATTATTATGGAATAGATACATTTTTAGGAAATAATTTGGGCTAGGCCCATTCTTACACAAATTATTTGGGCCAAGTCTACGATTATAAACTAAATTGGGCTAGGCCCACTTTTATAAAAGTGTTTTGAGTTAAGGCCCATTTCTACAAAATCAATTTGTGTGACACCCGGCTTTTCAGGCCGTACCGTACAATTGTAACACGTGTTGTGAATAGATAAAAGGTTGTATTTGACTGATTATGATGTTTATATATGATATTTAATGAATTGGCAAATTTAAACCTTGGTAAAAATTATGTTGGCAACGGTAAGATAAACTCTTATCGCGTAATGGTTAAAATGCGAAACGAACGTCGGTGACCACCCGATCAGTATAAAAGTTCTAAAAAATAGTCTGTTATGATTAGAATAGTAATTTTAATCATATTCGCGAGGAAAAATAAATTAAAACGCTAAGTTTTTCCTATTGTTCGTGATTATCCAGAAGTTTTTCCTAAAAAGACTTACCTGGATTGCCCCCAGCGAGACAGATCGAATTCCGAATCAATCTGGCACCCGGTGCTGCACCCAATTGCAATATCTCTTTATAGATTAAGCACCGTCTGAGATGATAGAAATGTCGAATCAGCTTCAAAAGCTACTAGACAAGGGTTTCATTCGATCAAGCTTTTGGCTTTAAGGTGCATCTGTTTTGTTGTGAAAAAGAAGGATGGATCCTTCAGGATGTGTGATGATTTCAGATAACTGAACAAGTTGACTATCAAGAATAGGTACCCTTTACCGAGGATTGACGATTTGTTCGATCAAGCTACAGGGATCCAGCTACTACACGAAGATCGACCTACGATCAGGATATCATCAGTTGAAGGTTGCTGACAAAGATATTCCGAGGACCGCTTTTCGAATATGATATGGCCATTACGAGTTATTAGTCATGCCTTTTGACTAAATTAATACGCCATTTATATTCATGGATCTCATGAACAGGGTATGGAAACCCTAATTGGATAAATTCGTAAAAATATTCATCGACGATATACTTTCCTATTTGCGAACCAAAGAGAATCATGAGTAACATTTGAAGTTGACTATGGAGTTGTGGAGGAATAAGGAAGGAATGCATGTAGATCAATCTAAGACTGGGGCAATCAAATGATCAGAAGCGTCAAAGACCCCGTCGGAAGTACGACAATTCATAGGACTTGCTGGGTACTACCGGAGACTCATTGAGAATTTCTCTAGATTAGCGCGACCTTCGACACTAATAACCACATAAGGAAAAAGGGGACTTATTGGACAGAAAAGTAGGAGGAAGCTTTTCAAACGTATGAAGGAAATGTGAAAGCGTGCACGATTTACTTCGACGGAGGTTAGGATACTCACATGCCATTGGCAGAGTTATCCTACAATAATAGTTATCACGCTAGTATTTAGGTTGCTCCGTTTGAAGCCTTGAATGGATGGAAGTGTCGATCGCCACTTTGTTGAGCTAATGTGGTAAAAGAGGATTAAACAGACCCTAGTTTATCTAGGAAACCAGCGACAGGATTTGCCTAGATCGAGGGATTGTTAAAAGTCACCAATTGATCGACAGAAGGATTACATGGACAATTGAAGGAAACTATTGCGATTTCAGATCGAAGATTTGGTTCTATTAAAGGAGTTACCTTAAAAGGATGTTAATAAGTTAGCAGAGAAAGAAAAGCTGAGCCACAATGATTAGGTCCTTTCAAGAGCCCATCTTGAGTTGGATCAGTCGCTTATAGGCTCAAGCTACCATAAGGATTGAGTGGTGTATATGATGTGTTGCATGTGTCCAGTTTGAGAAAGTGTATAATGGATAATACACTGATTTTGTTCCTTGTAGAGGATTATTTAGGCGATAAACGAAAGTTTATCGAAGTACCATAGAAGCAGTATGGATGGCTAGAAGAGTTATGTTGATAACCGGAGAGGCGATAACAGAATTCTAGTAGTATATGCGATTTATTGGTTGTGCAATTTGTGGATATCTGAAATGAATGCAAGAAGGAAAGAAAATGAGATTATGAGATTAGATACTTTCGAGAGCCCATCTCGAGTTGGATCAATCATGTGTAAACTCAAACTACCTCAGGTATAGGGCAACGTATATGAAAATATACACATGTTAAACCCGTAATGGTGGAACATTGATTTAACCTTTCCTGATTTAGTGCTTGCAAATGTTGAACCTTGGAAAAGGTAGAGAGCGTTGAGACGTGAGATTGGGAAGTGAGAATATATGTAATATAGTTCTACGAAGATTTTTCGTAAGAATCAAAGTTTCTCGCAGAAACTACACGACCATATTCAGTAAGCCTGTTTTTACTGTTTCCACCTAGTGCGAAAACAAAACCTGTAGTGTAAGAATTTCGGGGACGAAATTTCCTAAATAGGGGGAGACTGTGACACCCGACTTTTCAGGTCGTACCGTACAATTGTAACACGTGTTATGAATAGATAAAAGGCTGTATTTAACTGATTATGATGTTTATATATGATATTTAATGAATTGGCAAATTTAAACCTTGGCAACGGTAAGATAAACGCTTATCGTGTAACGGTTAAAATGCGAAACGAACATCGGTGACCACCCGATCAGTGTTAAAATCCTAAAAAAATAGTCTGTTATGATTAGAATAGTAATTTTAATCATATTCTTGAGGAAAAATAAATTAAAACGCTAAAAAAGTCTATTTTTCGAGTTTGAGCGTGTACGCGCGATACTGCGTGCCTTAGACAAAATACTGTCAACGCAGCCAGTCAAGGCAACTGGTAATTATTTCGGTAATAATTTTGTGAGATTATTTTTATAGAATGATAAAAATAATTTAAAACGCATAAAATGGGATTAAAACGCTAGATAAAATACCCGGTATCCAGTAAAATACCAGTTTTTAATCTATGTTATATATATATGCATATATGTAAGTAATATATATGAGAGAAAGGGACCAAGTGGTGGCCTCTTGGCAGCCCACCTCTTTTCTTTTCCCTTGCATGCTTGACATATGGCTTCTTGGGAAGATGAATGATAATTACTACACCTAAAAAGGCACCAAGATCTCACACAATCCCACAAAATTCTTACAAACTCAATTTCATTTCTTTCTCAAACATAAGCTGGCCAAACACCCCTATATTCAGCCATTTTTCAACTTTCCAACCTTGTTTTAAAGGATTCAAACTCATTCCAAGGTGTTTACAAGTCCATATGGTGGTTTAGAAGTGATTTCAAGGTGTTTCAAGCAACAATCAAGCCCCAAATCATCAAATTTTACTAAAAATCATTCAAGAACTTGAAGGACATGTAGAAATCAAACTGTGGGATTGCGCTATTTAAAAATACGCACCCAAAGGTGAGTGTCACTAAACCCCTCATTTACTGCTTTGTATATGTTTTGGGGGTAAAACACGCCAAAAGGGGTTTAATAATGTTTTTGGATTAAAACATACCTTTTAATATAAATTATATATTTTCGTTGAAAATATATGGAGTTTGATAAATCATACGTTTCGAGGTAAAACGTTTTTGATGAATGTATGTTTGGAGGAGGAACTGGGATGGTACGGTGTTTCTAAGGAAAAACCGACCTTGATTTTGGAACGAATATTGCTTGGTCTCAAGAGAGTAAGTAACGGCATAGGCTTACATTTCGATGGGGATTTCAGGGGATTCGTATAACATCGTATATTAAATTTGTCATATTAGTAGGATATATATATTGTACATGAGGCAGACATCATATATGGTCTCAATATGGATCCTGCGCCAATGATGTCGTTTAATCGATGTCGCCCCGTGTCAAGTCAAACGATGAATTTAAATTCTGGTTATTGTCTAGCATTGATTATCCCTACATGGTAAATATATAGTTCGTATTGTCTAGCTAACATACGAGTCTGAAAGTTGACGCTATGAATTTAATATACAAAACTTGGGAAAATGCCTTAATGTCAAGTTTTTGAACTTACGACGGATGAACATGGATTTTATTAAGGAAGTAAATGGATTTTCTAAAAACTATATAGATGTTTTAAAATAAACACATAATTAGAAAGTTTCCTTTTGGATCAAATTGTTTAGATTTGAATATGTGAACTCACCTTCCTTTGTGTTGACACTTGATTTTAACGTGTTCTACATGTACTTGAGTTCGGCTTCGGGAATTATGGCGTATCTTGTGTTTGTTGATGCATGTTTTGTCACTTAAAATGTTGGACTGACTTTTAAACTTTCTGTGACAATGTAATAAGATCTGTGAGAATGAAAGACAACTTTATCATGCCGTGGTTATGTCGTGTTTAGGGACGTTAAGTTTAAAATCTATGTTTTAAATAAGTAATATTGTCCAACACTATAATGCATCAAACATCAAGATAGAAATGGGCACCAACTTCCGTCACCACTACGTTTTATAATCCGGTGCGACGTTTTTGGGGTGAGACAGAAGTTGGTATCAGAGCCAATGGTTGTTAGCGAACTAGATGTTTTCGGAGGAAAACACTAGACTTCAACCGAAGAATTTTGAGATTTAAAGTCCAAAATTCTCGAAGCCAAGATTTTTAAATAAACATGGAAAATTTTATCATGTATGAAAACCCTTATGTGTTTATGTGCATACGTGATTTTCTGTTTATTTGGGCCTTATGTGTTGCTATTCATATTGATCACACACTTACTTTGTACGGTTACAATATGTCACGTCTCGGCCTATAGAGCCATTAGTAGTCCTGCTCACTGATACTGTCGAGCCTACACTTGAGATTCTTTCACCTGTCGTTACAGAATCGTTTGTTCTGCTATTCGAGTCTCGTGTTTTGCTACACCTCTTTTAAGTCTACACTCGCCATAGGAAGAGGACTCGACCGATTGGAGAGATCTCATTTGACTTCGAGAGCTGAGACAGCATCCGCTATGAAGAGGCAGAAAGGGATTTGGGTCAATCGCTCTCACTGCGATCGTCAGTTCACCATGTTATGCGGAGACTTGGAGATGATGAAGGGCAAGATGAAAGACTTAGAGGGACATATGGACTAGTATGATGAGCTAGAAGAGCTTGTTAGGAAGATGTTGGACTTCCAGGCATTGAAGCGTTAGTTGTTGGTTGTTTCTGTTGTTTGTTTTGTATATCTCATTTGATGAACCCTATTTATGGCTTGCATGCCAAATTTTCAGATATTTAGGAGGAAATTTCATAAAGACTTGTTGCGGGTGTTGATGTAGACACGCCGAATTTTGATTAGTCTTAGTACTAAACACAAGCTTTGTAAATTTCTGGTATAAATAATCGAATGGGTTCCTTTTTGGTTTAAAAGTTGTTCTCATTAATATGTGGATATTATACATGCGTAATGTTTGGTCCACTAGCATATAATGATTGAATTATTTTGGATCTCGTCTTATGTTGATATTATGTTGTAATAATAGAAACGACGAAATGCCGCCAAAAGCGAGACAGGGTTCTGGACTACCTATTACCCCAGAGGAGTTGGCACAACTCATAGCCCAACACGTTAATACTGCCATGGAACCGCGCGATGCTAACCAAAATGATGGCCAGAAACGTGGATGTGGTGCTCACGGGCATGGTCTTGGTGGGACATAGATCGGAAACCCTTCAGGTGATATAATGATCGGAAAGTTTTAGTAGTTCATGTGTTATGATATAATTAGAGCGTATTCCTGATATTCATTAACCTTGTGAACAGTACCTAGATGTACACATAAAACAATCCAGGGTTGTAACCCAAGATCATTTACTGATACCGTATGCAATGACATGGCAACGGTATGCGTGATGTCAGACCGTCCCATCAGGTCTACCATTCAAATAATTCCGCATTCTGAGCCTAGATCTGGGGATTCACGAAAGCGAAAGTCTAGGAGTTCGAGGAAGGATACCGATGAGAAGCGTGATAGGAGACGCAGTTCAGGGAAGGCATATGTAGCAAATTCTAGCAGTCCTAGTAGAGATAATGCCAGGGATGATAGGAGTGGTCCTGAGAAGAAGACTCACGAGGATGAGCAGAGAAAGTGCGCCAGGTATGGACGAACTGGACATGTGACTCGCAAGTGCTATGCTAAGAGTACATCGGAGGGAGATACACTCAAGGGATGTTACGATTGTGGTAAGCAAGGACATTTCAGAAGAGATAGTCTGAAATGAAGGGTCAGAATGCCAAGGGCAGAGTTTTCGAGACGAATGCTAGGAAGGCGTGTAACGATCCTACAGTTGCTACCGATACGTTCTTAATCGTCAACCATTTAGCGTTCATACTATTTAATACTAAGGCTGACTTGAGTTTTGTTTTGAAAAACTTTGAACCATTTCTGAGTTCTCCAAAAAGTAAGCTAAGTAAAAAGTCCTCGATAGAACTAGCAAATGGTAAGCTGATAGAGACTAGCGAAGTCGTTTGTGGCTGTAGTATTTAGTTTGGTGATCATAGTTCTAGTGTTGATTTATTTCCAGTGGAGCTGGGGAGCTTTGACGAAGAGGTGAGAATGGATTGATTATCCAAGAACAAAGTGGGGACTATCGCTTGAAGAAGCTAGCTAGGATACCTCGTCCTGATGACAGTGGAGAGGCGGACGTTGTTCACGAAGACCGACCGAGCCGAGTGTCGAGTGTTGAGTGTTGAGAGACGTCAGTGTTATGAGAATGCTGAAGTTGTTGCGAAAAGGTTATCATGCGTTCTTTGTTAACGTAGTGGATATGAAGGCTAAATGTAGGAATATCGAAGAGATTCCTATTGTTCGTGATTATCCAGAAGTTTTTCCTAAAAAGACTTACCTGGATTGCCCCCTGCGAGACAGATCGAATTCCGAATCAATCTTGCACCCAGTGCTGCACCCAATTGCAAAATCTCCTTATAGATTAAGAACCATCTGAGATGATAGGAATGTCGAATCAGCTTCAAAAGCTACTAGACAAGGGTTTCATTCGATCAAGCTTTTTTGCTTTAAGGTGCATCTGTTTTGTTGTGAAAAAGAAGGATGGATCCTTCAGGATGTGTGATGATTTCAGAGAACTGAACAACTTGACTATCAAGAATCCGTACCCTTTACCGAGGATTGACGATTTGTTCGATCAAGCTACAGGGATCCAGCTACTACACGAAGATCGACCAACGATCAGGATATCATCAGTTGAAGGTTGCTGACGAAGATATTCCGAGGACTGCTTTTCGAACACGATATGGCCATTACGAGTTATTAGTCATGCCTTTTGACTAAATTAATGTGCCATTTATATACATGGATCTCATGAACAGGGTATGGAAACCCTAATTGGATAAATTCGTAATAATATTCATCGACAAAATACTTGCCTATTCGCGAACCAAAGAGAATCATGAGTAACATTTGAAGTTGACTATGGAGTTGTAGAGGAATAAGGAAGGCATGCATGTGGATCAGTCTAAGACTGGGGCAATCAAATGATGAGAAGCGTCAAAGACCCCGTCGGAATTATGACAATTCATAGGACTTGCTGGGTACTACCGGAGACTCATTGAGCATTTCTCTAGATTAGCGCGGCCTTCGACACTAATAACCCCAGAAGGAAAAAGGGGACTTATTGGACAGAAAAGTAGGAGGAAGCTTTTCAAACCTTTGAAGGAAATGTGAAAGTGTGCACGATTGACTTCGATGGAGGTTAGGATACTCACATGCCATTGGGAGAGTTATCCTACAATAATAGTTATCACACTAGTATTTAGGTTGCTCCGTTTGAAGCCTTGAATGGATGGAAGTGTCGATCGCCACTTTGTTGAGCTAATGTGGCAAAATACTATTAACCAGACCCTAGTTTATCTTGGAAACTAGCGAAAGGATTTGCCTAGATCGAGGGAATGTTAAAAGTCGCCAATTGATCGACAGGAGGATTACATGGACAATTGTTGGAAACTATTGCAATTTCAGATTGAAGATTTGGTTCTATTGAAGGAGTTACCTTAAAAGGATGTTGATAAGTTAGCAGAGAAAGAAAAGCTGAGCCACAATGATTAGGTCCTTTCAAGAGCCCATCTTGAGTTGGATCAGTCGCTTATAGGCTCAAGCTATCATAAGGATTGAGCGGTGTACATGATGTGTTGCATGTGTACAGTTTGAGAAAGTGTATAACAGATAATACACTGATTTTGTTCCTCGTAGAGGTTTATTTAGGTGATAAACGAAAGTTTATCGAAGTACCATAGAAGCAGTACAGATGGCTAGAAGAGTTATGTTGATAACCGGAGAGGCGATAACAGAATTCTAGTAGTATATGCGATTTATTGGTTGTGCAATTTGTAGATATCTGAAATGAATGCAAGAAGGAAAGAAAACGATTTTATGAGATTAGATACTTTCGAGAGCCCATCTAGAGTTGGATCAATCATGTGTAAACTCACACTACCTCAGGTATAGGGCAACGTATATGTAAATATACGTATGTTAAACCCGAAATGGTGGAACATTGATTTAACCTTTCCTGATTTAGTGCTTGCAAATGTTGATGTTAGTGCATGTGTCTGCTGACTTCGTCTTGTATCGAGTCATGTAATAGATTAGATAAACCAAGACGCGTAGTTCGAGAAAAACGGGAAACAGGTCTGAACTGACCAGTTCGTGCGAACTGGACTGGGTTGTTTCGTGCGACCTGGTGATCCCTATATATAGGAGGTCTTGGGTTGTCATTAAGAACTTTTGGATTCCGGTTGCGAAGCTCTGCCGAAGTGTTTTCAGCTCGTGTAACTTGTCATATCATTACAATCAACATTTAATCTACTTCTAAGCGTAAATCAAGCTGCAATGAAGATCAAGTCAATGAATTCCGCCTCTGATTTGGTCTAGAACTCTTTTGATCAACTCATTTAGATCGAATCCCCGATCCTACAAGTGGTATCAGAGCTCAGGAGGAAGAGTTCTTACCATTTCAGCTTATTTTCACCGAAAAATATGATTTCTACTCACTTCTACTCATTCTTTTACACTTTTTCATCAAATTAACTAAGATTTCACGGATAATATGATCTAATTTTGACATATAACCTGTAAAACACTGATTTAATCAATCCTTGAACAAATCAGAACCAAATTCAACCTAAAACTTGATTAAATTGACGAAATCGTGTGAAAAACTTGTCAGATCGTTCGAGATATTGTCAGGTCGTTTGAAAATTTGCTTCAGGTCGTACGGTTTGGGTCAGATCATGTGAAACAGCTTCACTTCGCTTGAAACAACTCCAGATCGTGTGAAATTGGACCTCATGTCGCACGTGTTGATCAGTTCGCGTGAAACAACATTAGGTCGTACGGTTTGAACACTTCAGGTCGCACGAGGTCTATCAGGTCGTTTGAAAGTTGCTCAGGTTGTGTGAAAATAGATCCAGGTCGTGCGAAGTGATCCAGGTCGTGTGAGATTAGTTCAGGTCGTGTGAAGTAGAATTCCAGATCGTTTGGATTGTTACCAAATCGTTTGAAATTTTTGTTGTTGTAAACATTCAACATCGAAACATGGACAACGAATTTTATAATGCATTTGCTACTACCCCGGGTACTCCTGTTACTGTTGCTCAGAGTATAAACATGGAAAATGAAACGGGAACATTGCAGAAAACCCCAAAGCTGATGAGCATTGAAGAATATTATTGTTGGCAAGAACGGTTCGAGAATTGGGTTCAAGCAAATCATCTAAGGTCTTGGGAGTGTATTGAAACTAAGTACGTTCGACCTCGTAATAATGTGGGAGTTATAAAGAATATTTCTGAATTTACGGAAAAAGAGAGAGAAATGTACAAGGCAGAAAAGATGATGATCAGTTTACTTCAACAAGCTGTGAAAGAATACATTTTCATATTACTTCAACATGATGATAGTGCACTTTCGATTTGGGAAGCACTTCGTACAAAATTCGAAGGAAGTACGGAGATGATCAAGAATAAAAAGTCACTATTAATGAAAGAATTTGAATTGTTCTCAAGTTTGCCGGGTGAAACTACAAAGACTCTTATTGAGAGATATTGTCATTTAGTACGTTCAATGAGCAGGTTGGATATCAATAAAGATCGTGAGGAATGGGTTGAAAAATTAGCCGATGCTTTACCTCAAAAAGAATGGGGTACATATCTTATGATTTTGAAGAATACTGGAGAGTATGATAGATTGACAATTGCTCAATTCGTTGAAAAACTTGAAGGACAAGATCTTGAACAACAAAAGATCGCTAGAATGAACAGTTCAAGTGGTCAACAAGATATCAAGATGTATTTCAAAGGTAACGTTCAAAATGTTGAAGTAAGTCCTAAGATCCAAACCGCTTTCAACGCAGAAAACTCATCCGGCTCACTCAATCAAAGCTCAATCAATAACAGTGGATTTTCTTCATATCCAAGTGTTAATCCTAATGTTTCAGCTTCAAATTATCAGTCTCAAAGCTCAAACAATGGTAATAGTCATGTGCTACAATGCAACATCGCGTTGCATCTTCAGAAGGGTCAGGATTTCTCTTAAGAAGTCGCTAAAGGTCATATGGCATTACTAGTTACCGTGCTAGAATCATATGAGAGTTTGGTTGCGGGAAGAATCAGAAATCCTATGTTAACAAAAGAGGACTACTATCAGATTGATGCTGAGGAATTGGAGCTAATGGATATTAAGTGGTGTTTAGCGAGCGTGTTGAGGAGAGCTGAGAAATTTAAGCAAATTACCGGAAGAGATGACTTACGTGATGCTAATGTTTCTACTTTAGGTTTTGATAAGTCTAAAGTTACTTGTTTTAGGTGCAGGGAAAAAGGACATTTCAAGAGGGAATGTACGAACCGAGAAGCAGGTGGAGCTCAGAATCCTTTTGGGAACAATGAATATTATCGGAAAGCAATATATCACCAGGTAGCTCAACAACCGTCAATTGAAGATGGAAAGAAGAAAGCTTGTATTACTATGCCTCCAGATCAAGAAGATGAAAGATTGCCAGAGGGATTTAACTGGGACAAATATATTCCGGCTGAAAGTAATTCAAAGTTTAGAGCATTTATTGCACAGATCATTCTAGAGCCAGAGTTGATGAAAGAATGGATGGATGTGTTTGCAGATGATGAGAAAAGTCAAGATGAAGAGTCTGTTTCTTCAGAAGATAGTTCAGAAAAGACACCAGTCTTTGATCAATCATCAATTGATAGCAGTGATGATGATGAAGAAATTAAACAAATAAACATTGGTAAAACTCATCTATCTCCTGAAAGTTTCAAATTTTATTTTGCAGATAAATTGGAGAAGCTAAAGGAGAAACTAGCAGCAAAAGAAAAGAAAGAGGTAAAATGTGAGAAGGTTGTTTAGGTGGAAGAGAAGAATGAACAGAGTGGAGAGGTTAAAGTTGCTGAGAAGATTGTTGAGATAGAAAAGATTGTACAAGTCACAAAACCTTGTCTGAAATGTTTGGAACCATGCAAACATTGTAAAGAGAAAGATAAGAAGTATAGTGAGCTAGACAAGATGAAAGAGAAATTGTTATTCGATGTTAAGTATGTGAAAGAATCTTATGACGTGTTGAACAGAACAGTAAACCAGTTGGAAAAGACAAACTCAGAAAGGGAAGATGCTTTGACAATGATGAATGCAATGATGATGTATAAGTAGAAGGCCATCAATCCCTATATTGAAGAGTGTGCAAAGTTGAAGAAGGAATTGGAGACTGAAAAGATTGAGAATGAAAGAATCAGATGATTGCTGCAGAGTTACTCAAGTTCTGATTACTTGATTGATAGAATCTATCTGATAGTAGCAGGTTTGAATCCTTTCAAGATAAGAAGTCAGAAGATACGGATACTGGTAAGAAACAAAGTGCAAATTATAACAAGTGTCCACCTCTGATCTAGGAAGGTTATTCTCCCAGAAAACCAAATTCAGAACAAGTAAAAAAGGGAGTCAATATAAAGTTAAAGTCTGAAACAACTGATGAGTCACCAGATAACATTGACGTCACATTCACATCGTCTGACACTGATCATGAGTCTGAGTTAATAAAGAAAGTGGTTGATCAGGTGTTGGATAAGGATGAGGAGTCAGAGTCAAAGTCTGAATCTGAGAGTTCAAGTTCATCAGTCAACAGTTCAAGTTCATCGGTCAAAAGGGTTTACAATAATGATTTTCTGATATCAAAAAATAATTTGAAAGACGAAACATTCAAAGTAGCATATACTTTGAATGACTCCGACAAATTATATTCTGATGAAGAATTTCCAATAAGAAGTGTACAAACTGAACAGATTAAAAAGGTTTTCAAATTAACAGAAATTAATATTTCTGAAATAAAAGATAAAAATCTTTCTGAAACACCTAAACAATACACTTCAAGAGTTCAACAAAGGTTAAACAAGAAAAAAGGTTTTGGTCCAAATCACCATAAGAAACCAAATCACAAAAATAATTTCAAAAAGAAAGGATTAGGTTTTATTCCAAAAGAAAATGAAAAATATGTTAAAGATTTTAAATCAAAAGTTGTTTTTGTATCAGGAACATCCTTCTGAAGAAGAAAAAGAGAATTTGTTCTGAAAGCAGACGAACAAAGAATTCCTTGCTAAGAAGCAAGAGGGAATGAAGAATGATGTTGCTCAGAAGAAGGAAATGAGAACCTGTTATCAATGTAAAAAGTTGGGCACATTGCATGGAACTGTCCAAAGGCAACCCAAACAAAACAGGGAGTCTCTGAAAACTTGAAAGAAAAGTTGGTTGATAATGAACCACTAACCGAACAATTTAAAGTGTTCAAAAATTCAAAATTTGAGGTTGGTGAGAGTTCAACACGTTTCTACAAAAGAAGAGTGAATCTGAACAACCACAAGTGGGTTGTTAAGAAATCAGAGCCACTTTTTGGCGATAAGTTTGTTTCTTCGGAAGCAAAGGAGCCACTTTCTGGCGATGAATCTGATTCGTCAAAGTCAGAGGAGCCACCAGTTGATCTAAAAAGAGAAAATTAAGTTCCGCCAATGGATGATGCAAATTTCCACCATTGCGGTCTGAAAATTTAAAACAAAAGGTTGGAAAAGTAGAGATTTCGAATCAATTCTATTCTGAAAAGAAAGAATTTGATGTCGAAAAAGTGTTTAATGGCAAAGTGAAACATATTTTTGGTAAGATGGTGGATGGAAAGGCCAAAGGGGTAAAAGAATTCTATGAATCAAAAAGGAATGTTCAAAGACCAAGTAAAATTGAACCGGTTACACCCAAAGCTGGTCAGGCTTGGGTGTCTGTATTCTTTGCTTGAAAATCCTGACTTGCCAGAGCTCCCAAGTTGGTAATCGTGGAGCATGAATCGGCATCATTCTTGAAAAATGTTTTTGTGAAAAACCTACAAGTGGTTAATCAAGGTCATTAAGTTGAACTTGATTTAACTTTCATTCAAGTGATTAAAGAAAAGGAAAAGTGATAGTTTTTTACAAGTGGTTGAAAGGACAATGTGATGAAACCCCATGATGTGTAAAATCAACAAACTAATTTTCCGGAAAACCCATTTTGATTAAAACAAACTTAAGTGTTTTGAAATCATAATGGGAAAATAGTTTGTTGTTAGGGGGAGTTCTGATTGTTTACGCCAAGTGAATGGAGAATTGAAGCAATTCACATCAGTTTGTCATTTTCTTTGTACAGTTTATTGCGTTTATTTTCAAATTTTCCTTGAAAATCAAAAATTGAAAAATATTTTTGATTTTAGGGGGAGTAAAAAATTTAGAAATTTTGAAAATTTGAAAAATCCAAAAACATGATAAAATCTAAAAACCAAGAACATCGAAAAATCAAAATGAGTTTTGTTGTGAAAAAGAGGAAATGATAGTACATCAGTAGACAATCACAGTACGCTAAAGAATTGGAAAGTTAAAATATGATAAACGGTCTCACTGATGATATGCCAGTAGGTTTTTACACGCTTAGTAGATTTTTTTCGAGATATAAATCTAAATACAAATACTTACTTATCTCGTGGGGAACATCTCTCGAATATATAGGTAACCCCTGAAATCTTGTTTGAAGGGCTTTCTATTTCAGACATACTAGGTCTTTGTGTGTGATGATATCTGGGGTATTATACCAGGACTTCTGATTTTGCGGGAGCAATAGCCTAGTCCTCGTATATTACTTTTCACTGCTTTAATCATAAAGCCCACCCTCAGCATAAAAAATGATGAAACATTGAAAAATGCTAATCATGTGCTATTGAAGAAAAGATCCCCAAACGGGACACACCGAAAGACGAGCCATCATCTCTTTGTCTGAACGGAAGTTCTAACCTGAGCTCTCATGGTCTTGCATTACCCGTTTACAGATATCATTAGTGTACATTCACATGTAAGACTGAATATATGAGTTTGGATACGGGAGTATATTCTGAGGTGGGACACGCGAATAAGTTTAAGTCCTTAAAACACTAAATTCGTATCTCGAATCAATTGAACTTTGTGTGAAAATTTAAGTGGATCAGTATACTGACAATCTAAGTGAATCGCTAGTGATTTGTCAAAAACTAATATCATCCTCTTACACAAACTCACAAAAATATTGTTTGTAAATATTTCTTTATTGCATTTTAACACTCTGAAAATCTTAAAAAACCAAAAAGAATGTGTTTTAGCATAAAATTTTGAAAAGTAAAAAAGATTTTATTTCATATTATTTTCGACAACTGTTGTTGAAAAGCTGATTTTCAAAATTCCAAGTGCTGAACATGATGAACGACAACAGGGTTAGGAGAGTTTGTTTGAAATAAGAAATGATTTTGAAATGTTTAAATGGTTCATTAATTTGAAACCAAATTTAAGTGTTACGAATACAAGTGGTTAAGTCTAAAATTGTTAAATTTTAAACAAGTGTGAAATTTACTTTTGGGTAGAGTATGTGCAGGTAAAAAGCTTTGAAAGAGCTAGGTTTCGACTCCTGAGCATATGCAGATTAGAGCCAGGTTTCTGATCCTATTGATACGGAGAGCCAGGAGACGGTCCTAAACATATGAAAGCCTGTAGATAGAAGATTCTAGGCTGCGATCCCAGCTTATCGAAAGGGGGAGTCTGAAGACAGGAGAGAAAGATAAAGATTGAAGGATGCTTACAGAGACAGATACTTTGGAGAGAGTGAGAAGACTGATCATGACTGAAGAATCGACACACTGAAGACTCGTCAACATCCAAGGGGGAGTTTGTTAGTGCGTATGTCTGTTGACTTCATCTTGTATCGAGTCATGTAATAGATTAGATAAACCAAGACGCGTAGTTCGAGAAAAACGGGAAACAGGTCTGAACTGGCCAGTTCGTGTGAACTGATCAGTTCGTGCGACCTGGCACCAGGTCATGCGAACTGGACTGGGTTGTTTCGTGCGACCTGGTGATCCCTATATATAGGAGGTCTTGGGTTGTCATTTAGAACTTTTGGATTCCGGTAGCGAAGCTCTGCCAAAGTGTTGTCAGCTCGTGTAACGTTGTCATATCAATACAATCAACATTTAATCTACTTCTAAGCGTAAATCAAGCTGCAATGAAGATCAAATCAATGAATTCCGCCTCTGATTTGGTCTAGAACTCTTCTGATCGACTCGTTTAGATCGAATCCCCGATCCTACAGTTGAACCTTGGAAAAGGTAGAGAGCGTTGAGACGTGAGATTGGGAAGTGAGAATTTATGTAATATAGGTCAACGAAGATTTTTCGTAAGAATCAAAGTTTCTCGCAGAAACTACAAGACCATATTCAGCAAGCCTGTTTTTACTGTTTCCACCTAGTGCGAAAACAAAACCTGTAGAGTAAAAATTTCGGGGACGAAATTTCCTAAACATGGGGAGACTGTGATACCCGGCTTCTCAGGCCGTACCGTACAATTGTAACACGTGTTGTGTATAGATAAAAGGTTGTATTTGACTGATTATGATGTTTATATATGATATTTAATGAATTGGATTTAAACCTAGGTAAAAATTATGTTGGCAACGGTAAGATAAACGCTTATCGCGTAACGGTTAAAATGCGAAATGAATTTCGGTGACCACCCGATCAGTGTTAAAATCCTAAAAAAATAGTCTGTTATGATTAGAATAGTAATTTTAATGATATTCGTGAGGAAAAATAAATTAAAACACTAAAAAACTCTATTTTTTAAGTTTGAGCGCGTACCGCGCGATACTGCGCGCATTAGACAAAATACTCTCAACGCAGCCAGTCAAGGCAACTGGTAATTATTTCAGTAATAATTTTGTGAGATTATTTTTATAGAATGATAAAAATAATTTAAAACATACTAAAACGGGATTAAAACGCTAGATAAAATACCCGGTATCCAGTAAAATACCAGTTTTTAGTCTATGTTATATATATATGCATATATGTAAGTAATATATATGAGAGAGAGGGACCAAGTGGCGGCCTCTTGGCAGCCCACCTCTTTTCTTTTCCCTTGCATGCTTGACATATGGCTTCTTGGGAAGATGACTGATAATTACTACACCTAAAAAGGCACCAAGATCTCACACAATCCCACAAAATTCTTACAAACTCAATTTCATTTCTTTCCCAAACATAAGCTGGCTGAACACCCCTATATTCAGCCATTTTTCAACTTCCTAACCTTGTTTTAAAGGATTCAAACTCATTCCAAGGTGTTTACAAGTCCATATGGTGGTTTAGAAGTGATTTCAAGGTGTTTGAAGCAACAATCAAGCCCCAAATCATCAAATGTTACTAAAAATCATTCAAGAACTTGAAGGACATGTAGAAATCAAACTATGGGATTGCGCTATTTAAAAAATACGCACCCAAAGGTGAGTGTCACTAAACCCCTCTTTTACTGCTTTGTATATGTTTTGGGGGTAGAACACCCCAAAAAGGGTTTAATAATGTTTTTGGATTAAAACATACCTTTTAATATAAATTATATATTTTCGTTGAAAATATATGGAGTTTGATAAATCATACGTTTCGAGGTAAAACGTTTTGATGAATGTATGTTTGGAGGAGGAACTGGGATGGTACGGTGTTTCTGAGGAAAAACCGACCTTGATTTTGGAACGAATATTGCTTGGTCTCAAGAGAGTAAGTAACGGCATAGGCTTACATTTCGGTGGGGATTCAGGGGATTCGTACAACATCGTATATTAAATTTGCCATATTAGTAGGATATATATATATATTGTACGTGAGGCAGACATCATATAAGGTCTCAATATGGATCCTGCGGCATGGATGTCGTTTAATCGATTAAGTATTGCATGTGATGAATTGTTGGTAGATCTATCGGGTTGACAACCCCGTCGTGATCGGTCACCCCGTGTCAAGTCAAACGAAGAATTTAAATTCTGGTTATTGTCTAGCATTGATTATCCCTGCATGGTAAATATATAGTTCGTATTGCCTAGCTAACATACGAGTCTGAAAGTTGACGCTATGAATTTAATATACAAAACTTGGGAAAATGCCTTAATTTCGGGTTTTTGAACTTACGACGGATGACCCATGGATTTTATTAAGGAAGTAAATGGATTTTCTAAAAATTATATGGATGTTTTAAAATAAACACATAATTAGAAAGTTTTCCTTTGGATCAAATTGTTTAGACTTGAATATGTGAACTCACCTTCCTTTGTGTTGACACTTGATTTTAACGTGTTTTACAGGTACTTGAGTTCGGCTTCGGGAATTATGGCGTATCTTGTGTTTGTTGATGCATGTTTTGTCACTTAAAATGTTGGACTAGCTTTTAAACTTTCAGGGACAATGTAATAAGATCCGTGAGGATCAAAGACAACTTTATCATGTCATGGTTATGTCGTGTTTTGGGACGTTAAGTTTAAAATCTATGTTTTAAATAAGTAATATTGTCCAACACTATAATGCATCAAACATCAAGATAGAAATGGGCACCAACTTCCGTCATCACTACGTTTTGTAATCCGCTGCAACGTTTTTGGGGTGTGACAATTTGGGCTTGACCCATTTTAAACAAAGTTATTTGGGCTAGGCCCATATACACCAAATACACAAAATGAACTTAAGATCTAATACATAAATTAAGTGCATTCAAAAACAAACCAAATAGAATATATATATATATGTATATATATATATATGAAGCTATATATATACGAAAACACAACAAAGGAAGCAAACGATTACGAGAAACTAAATACGAAATACAAGATGAAATACTTCTACGATAAACAAACACAAACCTAAGTGTCTAACGAGATTAGAACACTTGTAGGTCAAGAAACGAACCACGAACAAGGAATCGAATAGAGATTTGCATGGAACGCAAATCTGTGATTTCATGTTTCCCCTTTTATTTTGAATGTTTATTGTAGGATCGTTGTATGACCCGAACTAGTCAAACAGAAGAGTTGTTTATCCGAATCAAAGGCAGAATCAATGACACGGACGCTCGATACAATTTAAATGTCTCTTGTATTGAATTGATAGTATTACAGCACCTGGAGACAATTCGGCAGCACTTCGTTACCGAACATAAGACCCTAATTCCGCTTCAAATGAAATGGCAAGTGCTCCTATATATAGTTGATGTGATTCCGCTTGAAACGACCAAGTCACATTCAAGCGGAATTAACTTTGTTAATTTCGCTTGAACATGCACTTGACAGTTTCAAGCGGAATTACCAACAAATCCACTAAATTCAGTTTCTAGCACCCCGAGCACTGATTATTCTATCCTATTACATTACATGACTCGATACAAGACGAAGTCAATAGACATAGTGTACTAACAGACTCCCCCTTGGATGTTGACGAAGTCTTCAGTGTCGAGTCTTTATCATGACACATCTTCAGTCTTGATCAGTCTTCAAAATCTGTCTCTTGTCTAACACTGTAAGCATCTATCAATCTTTCTGCAAGTCTTCAGGCTCCCCCTTTCTTCAAGCACCCGTGCTTTAGGAATCAACACCTTGCTTTCAGGTTATAAGCTCCCCCTAGCTTTGAGCTCGTCTTCAGACTCCCCCTTAGACTCTGCTTCCGGGATCGTAGTCTGGTATCACATCTGCAATTACTCATACGTTTATAAGTAACAACATTTCAAGCATCCAATTATCCAGGAATTGTAACCTGACTTTCTCAAACCAATTCAATTTCCTCTATCAACAAATTTCATGAATTTGGCAGTTTCAGAATCGGAAACTAGCTCTTTAACAATATAAGCATCCAAATCTCTCACAGTTAATCATCCAAGTCCAAATTAATGACCTTGGAGATATCACAAACTGTTTTTGATTTTTGATAAAAATCTCAAGTTTCAAATTAATGAACTTGTTTTATTTTCAGAAACACAATCAGCTTACTTAGATTTTGAAACTCGGCATTTCAGACATCGGTTGTCGAAAATAAGCTCAACGGTACTTGTGACTTGTCAAAAACTGATATGATCCTCTGACGCAAACTCAAACAAAAATATTGTCTGTAAATATGTTTGTACATATTTATTTATCGCTTTACATTTCAGAAAATACAAAAAGATTTTGATTCTGCTTTATTTTCGACAACCGATGTCTGAAACACCTAATTCGTATCCTGAATCAGTTGAAATTTGTGTGAAAATTTAAGTGGATCAGTATATCGACAATTCACTTAGATTGTCGATATACTGATCCACTTAAATTTTCACACAAATTTCAACTGATTCAAGATACGAATTAGGTGTTTTAAGAACTTAAACTCATTCACGTGTCCCACCTCTTGAATATACTCCCGTATCCAGATCCCAATATTCAGTCTTACATGTGAGTATACCTAGATGATATATGTAAGGGGTTAAAATGCGAAGAACCGTGAGAGCTCAGGTCAGAACTTCCGTTCAGCAGAGAGATGACGGCTTCGACTTTTGGTGTGTCCCCTTTAGAGGATATTTTCTTCAACAGCACATGATTTACATGTTTTTTCAATGTTTCATCATTTTTATGCTGAGGGTGAGCTATATTTCAAGCAAGCGTTAAGTATTCTCCGGGGACTAGGCCATTGCTTCCGCAAAATTAGAAGTCCCGAGATAATTCCCAAGATATCACTAAGCATAAAGACCTAGTATCTCAGAAAGAGGGGTCCTTCAAACGAGATTTCAAGGGTTACCTATATATCCAAGTAGTGTTCCCCACGAAATAAGCAAGTTGGAATTTAGGTTTATATCCCGAAAAAGTTTACTAAATGTATAAAAACCTATCGGCATATCATCAGTGAGATTGTTTAACGCTATATAATCATTACATTTCTTTAGCATACTGTAACTGTCTACTGATGTACTATCATTTCTTCTTTTTACACAAAAACTCAATTTTGATTTTTTATCATGTTTTTGTATTTTCTAACAATAATACTCCCCCTAAAATGCAAAATCATTTAAAGAAAATTTGACAACCAACACTGATAGTTTTGTCTCGCCATCCATTTTCTGCATCTCGTGTACTGATTTACAGAAAATTATAACACGAAAAGCAGCAATTACCCCCATGATTTACAACACATTGATATTTACAGTTTGAAAACCATTTTTCAATCTTGTGAAATTAATCATGTTTGTTCAGCCGTGAGGGTTTCAGCGTATTCAATCAATCATATTTTTGTATTTTTCAAATTTTTGACAAAAGAAAAACATATTTTTGGTTTTTTTTTTTTCAATTTTTCAATTTTTAGGGTTTTTGAAAGATTGTTTATTTATATACAGAAAACAAACAAACTCCCTGTTCAACCAAACCAGGGTTCAGCAGCCTTCTCCTCCCGTTGTGCCAGGCTGCTCCGAATTCCATTATCACAATCTTCAGTTTTCTTCGGATGCACCTGCACATTCAGACTACTTGATTACTTGAACAATTTAGCCCAGGTCTGTTTGACCTTAGGCATTTCAACACAATATGCTTCATTCAATTTTGGAAAATCTTTGTCATTTTGAACAAAGACTTTTTCAACTTTGACTTCAATTTTCTCATCTTTTACCGAAGTCACTTGTTTCTTAACACTCCATGTCTGACCTTTCGGAATACCTCTTTTGTAAAAATGTGAATCTTTTTGAACATTTTGATTTTGAGCAACAACTTTAGGTTTCCAAAACTCTTGTGGTTTTGTAGCATCAACAGTTGTTTTCCAACTTTGAATTGTTCTAACTCTGGGTGTGTGAGAATTCCAGGTCTGTCTTGAATCGAACCTGTTCGGATTTGATTTCCATGTTTGGTTCGAAACAAACTTGTTTGTGTTATACCTCCAAGTTTGTTTTGAATCAAATTTGGTTGACCTGTGTTTCACATCCTCATATTTCTGTTTCTCATCATTATCAGACTTCTTTTTGTCAACATCTACAGATTTCAGATTTGGACACTTTCGCGCAAGATGTCCTATTTGATCACATTTGAAACATGTTCTCTTGGACACATCTTTGACCTATGGTTGTCGCTTTTTCTTTTGAGCATAGAACTCTTCATTAGACTGATGCCTAAATTGGAGTTCTTTCTCTTCTTCAGAACTTGTTCCATGAACAAAATTCATCTTTTCCTGATAATTTTGTGTTTCATTTTTGTTTCAACTTTGTTTCTTCTTATAACCCAACCCAGCCTTCATGTTTTTCTTTTTTAAACCCGGTTTGTAATAAGAAGTTTTGTGACCTTTACCAGCAAACTTTGAAATTTCAGATTTCTCAATCTCAACCATTTTGAAAACTTTATCAACCTTTTCTGAAATCACATTCTGAATCGAGAATACAACATCTAAGAATAATTTGTCCGATCCAATCATGGTATACACCAATCCTTTTGAATCATCATTCAAATTTTTCTCGGATTTTGTGTTTTTCAGATATCCATCATGAAAATTACCTTCATTTTCATCCTGTGATTCAGATTTACCTGTATCAACTGACTCTTCTTTCAACACACTTTCAACGACCTTACCGACCACCTCTGAATCACTAGAATCATCAGATTTGGAATAGGTTACGTCGATGTTATCTGGCAATTGATCTACCATGTTGAAAGCTTTTTCGACCTTTTCATCATCATAAAATGCAAACTTTTCCGGTGGTGGAACTTGATGAAACTCTGAGCCAATGTCTTTCTTGTTTTGCTCAGACTCACCATCTCCCGGTTTTATATTGAAAATACGTTCAAGCACTTATGACGACACGTGATAACTTTTTAACTTGTTGTTGTCCTGTTCTAAATTAGAAATCTGTCGCTTTAGCTTAGCAACATCCTCAATATATGAATTAACAACACCTTGTTTTATTTCATACATTCGTTTAAGTTCTTTAGTTGTTTCAGAAAGATAATTCATTCTTGATTGAGCAAATTTCATTTCATCCTTCACTTTTACATATGATTCTTTTGTAATGTGATATGCCAATTTTATTGAATCATATTATTTCTTCATTTCTTGACAAACAATTTCTTTTTGATCACATTCTTCTGTCTTTTTCAAAACATTTTCTTTTAAAATTTCATTTTCTTTTTCTAACCTTTTACATTTTTCCAAAAGTTTTTCATCATTTTCTTTCAAAACTTTTTCGTTTTCTAACATTTCTTTGCATTTATTTTTGAAAACTTCTTCAATTTTATTGAATTCAAGATTTCTTATTTTGAATTGTTTGTCTTTTTCAGTACAAGCACTGCACGTTTCCATGCATTTCTTGCACTGTTCAACGATCTTGATTTGAGTTTCAAAATCGGAATTTACCTCAGTGATTGGCACCTCAGTGTTCTCTGCTGCATTTGTCTGATCAGCATCATTATTCTTTCCTTCAACACCAACTTCATCACCAACATCACCAGCTTCCAAATTCTCATTCTTTACTTCTTCTTCTGCTTTCTTCACATCTTCTCCAACCTGCTGTTCATCAGTAACAGCTTCTTTCACAACTTCTATATTTACACCAACTTCTTTCTTCTCAGTTTCTTCAACTTGCTGTTCTTTAGTAACAGCTTTCTCAACCTCTTCATTCACCTCAACTTCTTCTTTTACTTCTTCAACAATCTTCACATCTTCCTCAGCAACTTTCTTCAACTCTTCAACCATATTCTCAACATTCTTCTTCAATCTCTCTTCATCCCTCTTCCTCAAACATGATATCATGGCATATCTGATTACCTTTTCATGCCTTTTTGCGTAAGTATCATCTTTTAATACATTTCTATAGTATTCGGCATATCGAGGAATTATGAGAAGAACATCTTCAAAGATTATGTCTTTCTTTGGAACAACAGGTTCACCTTCTCTGTTGTAATAACACTCTCTCTTCTTATCCCATCTCTTATTACTGACAGCACTCTCATACTCTTCTTGCATTTCATCCATTCTGTTCAAAGCAATATTTCTTTCTCAGTATGTTTTCTCACTCAGAATTTCTTCTCTGGTTTTCTCTTTGACCTCAGCAATAACATTTTCTTCTTTGTTTTCCTCTTTAATTTCAGCAACGAAAACATAATGATTGTTCTTTGATATAGTTTTGCCATGAGCTGTTTTTCGAATGTCAACACGATCTTCTTCTGGACAAATCTGGCTCCAATAATATCCTTCATCATCATGGAATACAGCAAGTGCTCTTGATTTTTCTCTGGGATTATTTTAAATCATCTTTGGTTCTTCTCTGCTACGGTGGTAAATCGCCTTTCGATAATAATCATCATTGAAAGGTTTCTCCATTTCAGCAACTTCAGAATTTCTATATTCTCTTTTAAAATGACCTTTTTGTTTACATCTGAAGCAAGTCACTTTGGATTTATTAAATCCAAGCTTTGTTGAGGGACCACCAAGAGATTGTTTCCCAGTAATCTCCATGTATCTTTGAGCTCTGCGGATGCAACTTGCCAAATACCATTGAATGTCTAGAAGTTCCATTTCTTCCGGATCAATCTGGTCATAGTCTTCTTTGGTCAACTCTGAGTTACCAATTGTGCCTGCAACTAGACCTTCATACGATTCCAGAACAGATGCAAGGAAGCTCATTTGCTGTTTAGCCGCATTGACGCTCATAGCCGGAGAATTCTTCAACTTGAGAGCAATGTTGCACAGTATCTCCTCTGATTCTTCAGAACTAACTTTTGACGAATATGAATGATAACCCGGATCGTAACTTGATGAGCTTTTCTGAGGTTCTTTTATCTTCTCACCACTGAATGCAATCTTTGGTGATTCACCAGCTTTCACCGAAGGTAGATTACCTTTGTAATACAAACCAACATTCTGTTGATGTGAAGAACTGCTCATCTTGCTTTGTTTCTGCAATTCAAGCTCATGAGTTTCAATCTTTTCAATTAATGCATCAAGAGAAATTGTTTCATACAAAACATCATTTTTCAAAATGAATACAAACGTTTGCCACTGATCAGCTCGTGGTAACGCTTCTATGATTTTGTCTATTATTTCTTCTCTTGTTTTTTCAACCTTAAATCTTTCCAGTTCAATTTTTAGATGACAAAAACGTTCAATCATTTGACGAACTGATTCACCGTTAGGACTATCAAACAAATCAAATTCCTTTTTTAATAAAGCAATTTTGTTCTTCCTGATTTGTTTACCCCCCTCTGCCTTAACCCGTAACGCTTCCCAAACCGATTTTGAACTTCCGTCATGTTGCAGTAAAACAAACATGTCATTTCTGATGGATGATTGAATTAAGGCAATCATTCTTTGTTCAGCTGCAAATTCGGATTTGTCATCTTTGGATAATTTCTTGAATGGAAGATCTTCTCCTTTATCATCTTTTGGTCTTTCATATCCAAATTCCATACAGAACCAGCTTTCATGCGCGTATGCTTTCGCCCAGTTAATGAAACGCTCTTTCCACCATGTATAGTCTTCAATACTTTCAAGAGTTGGTGGCTTCGAGTGTGTTCCGTAGAAGTTATCATGCTTGATGTTCTCATTGATTTCTTTCGTAATGGTTTTTGGTGTAACAGTTGTAATCTCGGAAGATTCTGATGTAAACGCATTGTAGAACTGTAACAACCATATATTTATTTAGTGATTTCCCTAAATAATCACCAATTACTGAGTATTATATTTAAACATTCATGCTCAAATACGGGTTTATTAAAAACTTTTACAATTTTAAAAAAATACAACATAATGTGAATTAATTCGTCGTATTAAAATAACGACGAAACAACTTGCGGAAGCTTCATTTAACGCGTGTTCGGTTCTTGCCCGACGCTTGATCTTCATCCGGGGCTCTCGACATTCACCTATGCTCAAAACCAACTTAAAAGTTAGTTTTGATAATTAAATAACTAGTATCACAAGGAAAATGGGTCAAATAACCGAATTAAAGAAAAATCAGGAAATCCCAACATTAATCTCTTGATCCCAGAAACGAGGACTCGAATCTGGCCTCCACCGTAACTTACGGTGGGCACCATAAGTTACGGTGGCCCCTGATTTAAAATGCCCCCACCGTAAGACAGTAGATATCTGTCGTAAAGATTTCAGCCCCACCGTAACTTACGGTGGGCACCGTAAGTTACGGTGGTCGCTGTATCAGACCTTTCCATTTTTGTCGTTTTTTAAACGAAAACTTCCGTATCTTTCAATCTGCATATCCGTTTGACCTCCCGTTTCTTCCTACATGATCGTAATTTGATTCTCCATCTCATGGAGTTTAAATCCAACATTCAAACTAATAAAATCCTAAATTTTTAAGCATTCGGCTTATTAATAAAAATCCACATTTTGACCCGTTGGTATTTAGGACCTCCAAACTTGTTTCTAGTTAATCATAAATCATAGACCAAGGTATTTAACTCAAAATATCTATCTTGGATTCATAAGTTTTGTGAATTACGCGGTAGACACCCAAATTACGCGCATAATTCATTTTGACCCGTTTAGGAGATCTTTTATGCGTTTTGGTCCAAAACTAGCTCCTTTCTTTTCAATACTTCGTAATGCCACATCTAAATATCTTCTTATGTTCCACCACAACTATTTTTGTGGTGGATTTAGCATAACTAACATATTATCCCACATTTACCCATTGGTTGGTCATTTTACGCAAATGACCATTTTTGTGCAATTGACCCACAAATGTATATTCCTATAACTTTATTCATATTTAAGGATTCCATAATCTTAATGCAAGTTCCTAAACAACCCCTATGGGTCGTTTGCCCAATTTACCCTTCAAGGGCGTTTTAGTCAACATTAGCCCCTCACTTACTATGAAGGGCTTTTGCTACATATTTGGCCATGAAGTACGTTATCCACAACCATATTTACACATACCTGTCTCGGGTTAACTTATTGACCCGTTTCGATACCTTGCCTCTATAATATGCTAATTCGTAGCGCTTTAATCCATAAACCATTATTATCCTGTAAGCATAAGACTTGACACGTACTTATTAGTCGTCATTTGTCAACTGGCACTAAAAGTCACCCTTTGACCCGTTTGGTCTAAACGACCAAACATTTTGCATTTGAATTTGGAATGGTATATATATATATATACCATCTCGTTATTTAACCCATTTCGGCTTACGCCGTAAGGTATCTTATAACTTTTACTTATATTTATCGGCACCCGACTAAATTACCATTTTATTCCTATCCTTATTATGAGTTACCCCATACGGTAACATCTCGAGATTCATTGTATGCTTGTCATTTATGGCTATATTACCATTTACCCATATTTACCAATATTGTTTTTATCGAGTTTAAAACTTATAGAATAAATAAGTATTCTACAAAATGGTGTAGGTTTCACTTACCTTGCATCCGGTTATTGCTCTTTTCGCGTACCTGATCCGTTTGACCCGCTTCTTTCCCAAGCCTCCATCTAGCTTGTCAAGAGTCAAACTATCATCATAATTCGTAAGACGGTTAGATTAGTCATCATTATTATGACTATTTCATCTTACGGATTTTATGTCGAAACTTCTATTCTACTTCATCATTGGTTAGTTTGACTTTCTAAAATCGACTACCTTTAATCACATAATATGCACAATCAAAGCAAATCAATATTATGATTAGAAATCGTTTTATCCCACATCTTATGTAATTAGTCAAGTTAGCTAATTACGCGTTTCTTTCATAATTCCATCTTTTCATACAAAACCCAATTCATGGTAATTATGATTCATGTACCCAAACACCTAAATTATTCAAGTATTATATCTTTACTATCTAATATGATGATTCTAATCACAAATTGGGCACTAACATCATCATATTATAAAAACCCATTTCAAGTCATGTATGATCAACACTCAAACTTGCAAATTGTTCAAGTATCTTGTTTCTACTATCAACTATGATGATTTTAAACATGTGTATATCATCATCTTCACTACATAATCAAAACCCACTTAGCACATAATAGGGTATTTATTAAATCCCTAGTTTTGACACCAATTCTCCAAGTTTTTCAACTAGGGTTTGTTTCTAAACAAAGATTTCATCACAATAACACTCATAGAATCAACATTCATTCCAGAATTTCGATTATGATTGTTCATCATAATCTCAAAGTATCACCAAATCATAAAATTCAACATACCTTGTGATCCCCACGACTAGGTGATCATTTATATGTGTTCATGCATCGATTTGGGACTGAAATTGACCTTCAATTTGATGATTCTTGGCACTTTAGGGTTTCACCCTCTTTGGTCACCCCTGATGATCGATCCACACACACACCTTGTGTGTGTGGTGTGTTTTTTTTAATTAAATAGAACTTGTTTCCTTTTTAACGGTTTTGGTCCCTCAAGTTTAAATTTTAATTATTAGGGACTAGAACTCCATATTTTATTTACTTATTTACACCTCATTAACTAGGTTAATTACTCCTAGTTAACTTAATGGGTTCGGGAAACTATAACCCGTTATATTTTAAGTCCCGTTAACTCGGGCATTTTTATGTACTTTGTTTTCTCAAAGTATTTATCCTCTTCCCAATTAATATTAGGTTTATTTATTTAAATTCCTAATATTTACCGGGTTAATTTTTACCTCTAACCGTATTTTTACCCGTCCTTACTATTGACGTGGTTTGATTACCAAACTCGTTTTTGGGGTGTTACAAGTCTACCCCCCTTAAAGAGGTTTCGTCCTCGAAACCTTATTTACGTAGTTCATTGGTTTAATCCAACGAACCTAATTTCGTTTTCAAGGCACCCGTTTCTTCTGGTCAAAAGTTTTCATTTTTATATTGGCTCGTGCATCTTTCATGTGTAAGGCCTCGTGGGCCGTTACTTTCAGCTTGTATCCATTATCTTTATTGATTATTTATTTTGGCGGTTAGACTCGTTAGTCACCGGTTACCTTATACCCCATCACCGGGGTTAACTATATTGCCGTCATCGGCCTTTTGCGTGTTTTCTGATTTCGTCCCATAATATTCATATTTGTTAAAACGTTATTTCTTACTAAAACTGAATTTTAGTTTAACATTTTTCCCTTTTTAACTACGTCAGTTACTCATACTAAGGAAATTGACAACCCATAATCTATTCTTTTCCGTTCTCAATTTACACGGGGAGTTGTAACCAGTTCCCTCGCTTTATACTATTGACCCGTAGGTTCTTTCACTTAGCCCCATAGGCCACTTCTTTAGATTTTTCACCTTTTTAAGGTGAGATCCTCAACAGTTTGTTTCTTTCTATTTATGACCCAAGAGTCTTCTTGGTCCCGTAGACCTTAACTTCATTTATAATCTCGTAGGTTATGATAATCCCGTAGATCATCTTTTATTCAAGTCTTGATTCAAATGTATATATATACATATATAGCTCCAAGGCACCCCTTGTTATATTTGGAATCATTTATTTTCGCTTTTGAGCTTTAGTTGACCTTGATTGTGTTCTAAGGCTTCATTCGTTTACTTTCGGACTAATCTTCCGACTTTATGACTCCTTACATTATTTACACATCGGTTTGTTTTACGCTCACCGTTTCCCGGTTCATAATTATACTTCTTTACAACCCATTAATCGGGTTCTTTTATCTTAATGTTTTTAACGCCTATAATCCTTTACATAGGTTTATTAATATTTCTCACTTTCATTTACTCGGTTCGTGCTTACTTATTTTAGCAAGCGTTGCCCTTTATTAAATTCGTTTGACTTGTCGCGTGAAAATTCATTACTTATGAATGTAAAACTTCATTCTTTGTTCGACCAATTCAACTTTAAAATAGTTGAACGTAAATTTATCAAAATTTCTATTTGCAGTGTCTTATCGTCTTTTAGTCATAACTCGAAACCCGAGTCTTTTGACTTTCCATCCGAATTCCCGTTTCTCGGTCTACTCATGTGTTTAACTCCTTACCCATCAACCGGGTGTTTTACCGAAGTCGTTATTATTGCAACCCTTCCGGTATGCATTAAGACTTCGTTTCACTTTTATATTCCGACTTTGTCCTCAGGTTTGGCGTTTTACAAAAACGGCCCGTTAAGAGTCATATTTGCATTCTCCGGGTTCGAGTGTAAGTACACCCCCTCCCAATTCATATCTTACTCATTTTACATATTTGCATTTTCCGGGTTCGAGTGTAAGTACACTCCCTCCCAATGTATATCTTAGTTATTTTACATTAATCTTTGTCCCCTTCTCTCAGGCTCATTATCCTAATGTAATACGCTTCCGTCACCCGGCTGTGCGCTTACATTATTATCAAGTATTTTGCTCTTTTGATTCATTTGGGTACTTTTAATTTGTCCCATTCACCCCGTCCTTACTACATCAGATGTAAATGTGTCCGCTATAAGAAGCTCATGGTATCATATGCCACTACTTACTTGGCCAGAGTAAGCGATTAACACATGACACACACGACCCTTTTATAGTTTTCACATCACGCCCTATGTAAGTAACGCCTCTATTTAGTTTTCTTGGAAATAATATCCTGGATAGGTATTCTATTCAGGTTTTCCAAGTTTCTAATTTAGATATGCAACAATCATTCTCTACATGTTTGTTGCATATTGCTATTTGTGCGATTATATTTAAAAACGCGCACCTGGTAATGCTTGCCCCGATGGGTGTTCCTCGCCATTAACCTTGTTCGCGGTCACTACGCGATTTAGTCCTTGGTGAGCATGCTCCTCTTGTTACACTTCGGACCGTTCCTCTATCATATCTGTAATTTGTTTAACCCTTGTCATCTTTAAATGCAAGTGTCCTTCAATTAAAACATTCACAATAGTTAGCCATGTCAACTTTACTAAACGCCCGTATCATAATACAAGGCTTTTCTACCATATGTGTCAATGCACGAAATTTTGTTAGCTATATCTATCATTTGATTGGGGTAACGTGTATTACACGGTAACCCTATGTGTTGTTTACAACACTTTAATACGCTAAACCATTAACATACATGCACTTACCGGATTTGCGAGCAAGCCTCGAACCGAACACATTTGTCAACAACCTTGAGCTCAGATTACCAACTTGTAACAACCATATATTTATTTAGTGATTTCCGTAAATAATCACCAATTACTGAGTATTATATTTAAACATTCATGCTCAAATATGGGTTTATTAAAAACTTTTAGAATTTAAAAAAAATACAACATAATGTGAATTAATTCGTCGTATTAAAATAACGATGAAACAACTTGCGGAAGCTTCATTTAACGCGTGTTCGGTTCTTGCTCGACGCTTGATCTTCATCCGGGGCTCTCGACATTCACCTATGCTCAAAACCAACTTAAAAGTCAGTTTTGATAATTAAATAACTAGTATCACAAGGAAAATGGGTCGAATAACCGAATTAAAGAAAAATCAGGAAATCCCAACATTAATCTCTTGATCCCAGAAACGAGGACTCGAATCTGGCCTCCACCGTAACTTACGGTGGGCACCGTAAGTTACGGTGGTCCCTGTATCAAACCTTTCCATTTTTGCCGTTTTTGAAACGAAAACTTCCGTATCATTCAATCTGCATATCCGTTTGACCTCCCGTTTCTTCCTACATGATCGTAATTTGATTCTCCATCTCATGGAGTTTAAATCCAACATTCAAACTAATAAAATCCTAAATTTTTAAGCATTCGGCTTATTAATAAGAATCCACATTTTGACCCGTTGGTATTTAGGACCTCCAAACTTGTTTCTAGTTAATCATAAATCATAGACCAAGGTATTTAACTCAAAATATCTATCTTGGATTCATAAGTTTTGTGAATTACGCGGTAAACACCCAAGTTACGCGCGTAATTCATTTTGACCCGTTTAGGAGATCTTTTATGCGTTTTGGTCCAAAACTAGCTCCTTTCTTTCCAATACTTCATAATGCCACATCTAAATATCTGCTTATGTTCCACCACAACTATTTTTGTGGTGGATTTAGCATAACTAACCTATTGTCCCACATTTACCCATTGGTTGGTCATTTTACGCAAATGACCATTTTTGTGCAATTGACCCACAAATGTATATTCCTATAACTTTATTCATATTTAATGATTCCATAATCTTAATGAAAGTTCCTAAACAACCCCTATGGGTCGTTTGCCCAATTTACCCTTCAAGGGCGTTTTAGTCAACATTAGCCCCTCACTTACTATGAAGGGCTTTTGCTACATATTTGGCTATGAAGTACGTTATCCACAACCATATTTACACATACCTGGCTCGGGTCAACTTATTGACCCGTTTCGATACCTTGCCTCTATAATATGCTAATTCGTAGCGCTTTAATCCATAAACCATTATTATCCTGTAAGCATAAGACTTGACACGTACTTATTAGTCGTCATTTGTCAACTGGCACTAAAAGTCACTCTTTGACCCGTTTGGTCTAAACGACCAAACATTTTGCATTTGAATTTGGAATGGTATATATATATATATATACCATCTCGTTATTTAACCCATTTTGGCTTACGCCGTAAGGTATCTTATAACTTTTACTTATATTTATCGGCACCCGACTAAATTACCATTTTATTCCTATCCTTATTATGAGTTACCCCATACGGTAACATCTCGAGATTCATTGTATGCTTGTCATTTATGGCTATATTACCATTTATCCATATTTTCCCATATTGTTTTTATCGAGTTTAAAACTTATAGAATAAATAAGTATTCTACAAAATGGTGTAAGTTTCACTTACCTTGCATCCGGTTATTGCTCTTTTCGCATACCCGATCCATTTAACCCGCTTCTTTCCCAAGCCTCCAGCTAGCTTGTCAAGAGTCAAACTATCATCATAATTCGTAAGACGGTTAGATTAGTCATCATTATTATGACTATTTCATCTTACGGATTTTGTGTCGAAACTTCTATTCTACTTCATCATTGGTTAGTTTGACTTTCTAAAATCGACTACCTTTAATCATATAATATGCACAATCAAGGAAAATCAATATTATGATTAGAAATCGTTTTATCCCATATCTTATGTAATTAGTCAAGTTAGCTAATTACACGTTTCTTTCATAATTCCATCTTTTCATACAAAACCCAATTCATGGTAATTATGATTCATGTACCCAAACACCTAAATTGTTCAAGTACTATATCTTTACTATCTAATATGATGATTCTAATAACAAATTGGGCACTAACATCATCATATTATAAAAACCCATTTCAAGTCATATATGATCAACACTCAAACTTGCAAATTGTTCAAGTATCTTGTTTCTACTATCAACTATAACGATTTTAAACATGTGTATATCATCATCTTCACTACATAATCAAAACCCACTTAGCACATAATAGGGTATTTATCAAATCCCTAGTTTTGACACCAATTCTCCAAGTTTTTCAACTAGGGTTTGTTTCTAAACAAAGATTTCATCACATTAACACTCATAGAATCAACATTCATTCCAGAATTTCGATTATGATTGTTCATCATATTCTCAAAGTATCACCAAATCATAAAATTCAACATACCTTGTGATCCCCACGACTAGGTGATCATTTATATGTGTTCATGCATCGATTTGGGACTGAAATTGACCTTCAATTTGATGATTCTTGGCACTTTAGGGTTTCACCCTCTTTGGTCGCCCCTGATGATCGATCCACACACACACCTTGTGTGTGTGGTGTGTTTTTTTTATTAAATAGAACTTGTTTCCTTTTTAACGGTTTTGGTCCCTCAAGTTTAAATTTAATTATTAGGGACTAGAACTCCATATTTTAGTTTAAATTTAGAACTCCATACAACATCATTTAGTAGAGTTGCATCTTTCTGAGGACATGGTCCAAGATAGGACTGCGTGGAGGCATAGGATTAGGGTTAAGGACTTCTAGAAGATACTACAGTAAGGTCTTAGGTGTATTTTAAGGAGGTAGGTTTTTCCTAGTCTTTAAGGGACTTTTTCGGTGATTACCTTCTTGTGTTTATGCCCAAATGATGTTGTATGCATGCTATTATACATGATTTACATTATATTGTGCCAACTCGGATCAATTTCTTGGTATGGGGGACTTCTTATTTGTATATTCTTTGAGTTGGTGTGTTGGTTTGTTGTTCGTTTTCGAGCCGAGGGTCTCTCTGGAAGCAGCCTCTCTATCCCTATGGATAGAGGCAAGGTCTGCCTACATCCCACCCTCCCCAGACCCTATAAGTAGCTTTGCTATTTGTGGGATTTACTGGGTATGGTTGTTGTTGTTGTTATTTACACCTCATTAACTAGGTTAATTACTCCTAGTTAACTTAATGGGTTCGGGAAACTATAACCCGTTATATTTTAAGTCCCGTTAACTCGGGCATTTTTATGTACTTTGTTTTCTCAAAGTATTTATCCTCTTCCCAATTAATATTAGGTTTATTTATTTAAATTCCTAATATTTACCGGGTTAATTTTTACCACTAACCGTATTTTTACCCGTCCTTACTATTGACGTGGTTTGATTACCAACCCCGTTTTTTGGGGTGTTACAAGAATGTGTTGTAGAACTCTTCGGCCATGATTTGAATTTCTTAAATTTCCTGGAACAAACAGTCAAACAAACACAATCAGTCTAAACAATACTAAACAACTTTAAACAGACAGACACTCGGTTGACGCGAAATGATCTTGACGCGGAATTTCCACTTTCAAACGAAATAAGGATCTTCAAGCAAAATCACAAGTTGAAGCGAAATAACCCTTTCAGACGAAATCAGAACTTGAAGAGAAATCTGAACTTCAAAGGAAATTATGACTTTTCAAGCGGAATAGCTATTTTCAAGCGGAATCAAGTTTACTTTCAAACGGAATTAAACTTTCAAGCGAGATCTTCAAGCGGAATTAGACTTTGAAGCGAAATAGATGAACTTTTCAAGCGAAATAGCAAATTCAAGTGGAATCTCTTGCTAATCTCAAACGGAATTACGAATTGAAGCGAAATCAGCTTGACTTTTCAAGCGAAATCAGGATGTTCGTTCAAGCGAAATTAGATTTTTGGCCTGTTTTTGTCACTTTTAATCCGTATTTAGGTCTGATTCTCTCAAGGCTTTGTTAAAATACTATTTCGCATGTAATATGTAAAGTTCAATCCATTTTGACCGTGAAATCTTGTCCAATTTGAAAAAGAAGGTGTAGAAGTCAGAAAAACAATGAAATCAAGCTGAACTCTTCTTCCTGAGCTCTGATACCACTTGTAGGATCGTTGTATGACCCGAACTAGTCAAACAGAAGAGTTGTTTATCCGAATCAAAGGCGAAATCAATGACACGGATGCTTGATACAATTTAAATGTCTCTTGTATTGAATTGATAGTATTACAGCACCTGGAGACGATTCGGTAGCGCTTCGTTACCGAACACAAGACCCTAATTCTGCTTCAAATGAAACGGCAAGTGCTGCTATATATAGTTGATGTGATTCCGCTTGAAACGACCAAGTCACATTCAAGCGGAATTAACTTTGTTAATTTCGCTTGAACATGCACTTGACAGTTTCAAGCGGAATTACCAACAAATCCACTAAATTCAGTTTCTAGCACCCCGAGCACTGATTATTCTATCCTATTACATTACATGACTCGATACAAGACGAAGTCCATAGACATAGTGCACTAACATTTATAGTTTTAAACTTTCGGGGATGTATACATGTTACAAATAGTATGATGCTTACCATGAAACTATATTGATCGCATGCGGATAGGTGTTTAAAATAAAGGGACCATTAATGAATAAACAAGTACCGAGGAACAAACGAATAGATCTATTTTGGCAAGCCCCACTCTTAACGACAACGATAACCACGATCGTTAAGAGTGCCTTTGTGTCTAAACTAGTGTCGTTGACACACACGATAAATTGTCAAGGTTTGGTTGCCTCCTATTCGGCATACATATTAGTGTCCTTGCAACACACTAATGATCATACGATTTCTTTTATCATACTATACAAAAACGAATTTTACTACTTCAAATGTTTTGGAGACTCATTTGATGTGAAAACAAAATAACATGAATTCACTCAACTTTTGTTGACGTTTTCAAAATTAACATGTATTACAGGAGATTAGTGGACAGCTTTGGAAAAATATGTTCGAGTGGTTATCAAGAACGCAAGCTTTTGAGATATCATCCGTGTTCAGTAGTCATGTTGTGTAAAACTATTTTGAACTTTGAATAATGTGTTAAAGTTGTAGTTGTTTTAAATTTCGAACATGACATATGTATTGTAATTTATGGTTTCGAAATAAATGTATGGATGAACATCTTTTATGTTTCAAATATGTTGTTTACTCGATTGATTATAACGATTGCCGCTCTCGTCACACCTTGCCATACGCTTCCGCATAAACCGAAAATCGGGGTGTGACACTTTTGGCCCCTAAAGTTAATTTTTAGTGATCTTGGGAATTATAACAAACTTCATTAGGATCCCGTTCGATTAAAAGATCATCCGAAAGCACTAGTTTCTCTCGTTGACTCTTTTAACCCTTCTTCTTGATATCTTGTACAATTTATCATATAACGGTACCGAAACCTTTCGTAATTAATATCAAGTATTCTCGGAAGTATAATTGAACATTACGAAGCCCCAGGTTCGTTAAAAGGTCACTCAGAGGTAAGAATTACATGTGGACACTTTAAACCCTTTTGTTACCCAAACTTTCATTTGTTTTCACAAACAGCTTCTTACGTCCAATATTTGACTTGTTTGAGAATACGAATATCGTGTAAGGTCATTCAGAGGCATAAGTTTAGAATGTTGACACTTTTAGTCCCTCCGCATACATCTTTTCACTGTTTGTCAACTTTAGTCCTTCAAAGTCAACTTTTTACACGTTTAGGGTTTAGGACACGTGTCTTCACATTATTGATCATGATTTTACGAGGTGTTACATAACGTCCCTCTGGCTTGCTCGAACAACCAGAAATTCCTATCCGGGAATGGGAGAGTATTGCGATGGACTTTATTACTAAGCTTCCTCGTACTTCGTCCGGTCATGACAACATTTGGGTGATCATTGATAGATTGACCAAATCCGCTCACTTTCTCCACATTCGTGAAGATTACAAGGTCGAGAAATTGGCTCATATCTACACGGATGAAGTCATTTGTCATCATCGTATCCCCATTGACATCATCTCTAACCGCGATAGTCGTTTCACTTCTCCTCTTTGGAAAACGTTTCAATCTGCTATCGGTACGCATCTCAATCTTAGTACCGCTTTTCATCCTCAATCTGACGGTCAAACCGAGCATACTATCCAAACTCTAGAGGATATTCTTCACTCATGCGTAATCAATTTTGGCGGCAACTGGGATATGCACTTGCCTTTGATCGAATTCTCGTACAATAACAGTTACCACGCGAGCATTCAAATGGCACCGTTCAAGGCATTGTATGTTCGCAAGTGTTGTTCGCCTATTTGTTAGCATGAGATCAAAGAAGCTCAAATCACCGGTCCCGAGCTTATACAAGAGATGACGGACATGATTTTTCAGATTCGAGACACCCTGCTTAAAGCCAGAAGCCGAAAAAAAGTTACGCTGACAAGCGTCATAAACCTTTGGAATTCAACGTTGGTGACTTTGTACTTCTCAAGGTATCCCTTGGAAGGGTGTAGTTCGATTTAGTAAGAAAGGGAAACTCGCTCCTTGCTACGTAGGTCCTTTCAAGATTCTCGAAAGGATTGGCAAGGTAGCATATCGATTGGACCTACCCCAAGAGCTCAACAATGTTCATCCTACCTTTCACGTCTCCAACTTAAAGAAATGTCTAGCTGAAGAAGGACTCCAAGTTCCACTTGAAGATCTTCAAATCAACGAGAATTTACACTTTATGGAGAAACGTGTCGAGATCATGGATCGAGGTGTCAAGCAATTAAGGTGCAGTCGAATTCCTATCGTTAATGTTCGATGGGAAGGAAAACGTGGCATTGAGTTTACTTGGGAACTCAAAAGTGAGATGAAGACTAAGTATCCGCATCTGTTCGTTGCATCACCCTAAATTTCGAGATGAAATTTCCTAAAGGAGGGAAAACTATAACGCCTTGCTTTTTGTAACTTTCCTGAATTAGAAAGCTTGTATTGAATTTCTATTTTCGGAAACTTATTTCTCTTGTAATCATATTTCATTTCAAATCGTGGTAAATACGAGACTTTGATCATAATAAAACTTGGTCATTTTATGTGCAATATACCTTGGTAATTCATAATTGCTTATACGTTCGATTCTTGTACATACTTGACACATATTCGTTAATCTCGTAAACACGTGCTTATTTTACAAACGAACGATCATAAGTACATGATTCTTATACGCTTTATACATACAAGGAATTGATTAAACATTTACAATACTTAATCCATGTTTTATACTTGTTTAATTACATGTTTATTATACTTAAAATAACATAAAATATACCAAAACCAAAAATTAGGGACTTATGTTGCCAAAATGTGAAATTTGTGCAGAGGGGCATGCGCCGGGACTCGCGGCAGCCCTCTTGAAACCGTGCGCGACACGCGGCAAGGGTGGATCTGTCACACCCCGATCACGTAAAACAACAAAACGTGGCGGAAACGTCGGGGAGTGTTGTAACAGAATCATTGTTTCATAACACATGGAAATTGAAATATTGTTTTATTGATTAAAAGAGTTACAATGTCTTGACAATCAAAGGAACATAACATAAATAACTAGTCTTGCATCTTTTATGGTTGCTAAGGCCCAAGTCCGCCTAAGTGTACCTTGATAAATCCTATGCATCATATCCTGAAACACATGTGAAAATAGGTACGTCAGCATAAAAATGCCTGTGAGATACATAGGTTTTGTGAAAATAGAATTCATGACGTATGTTTAAGAAAATATTTAGTCATGAACCTTGTAATTTGCTTTGTCTTGTAAATCATTTGAAAAGTGATAAATAAACCAAATGATATATATGTATAAAAGAATAATACATGGTAATGTAAATAACCAAGTAAAATGAGTTTATATCAGATAAGTTGTTTGTAAAACAATGTATTGTGAAAAGTATGTTATTTGTATAAAATGTTATATGTCTAAATTGGAATGATTCAAATAAAGCTACGATATGTAATACCATACAAGCAGTTATATATAGGAAGTACCAGCGGCGTATCCACCATGCTTGTATCATATTACACACGCCTCGTTACTTAAATCACTTACTCAAACCAAACCACCAAAGTAAAATGTTTATGTATAATCAAATGTCAAAATGTTTGTGTCAAAACCATGTCTAATGTCTATGTCTAATGTAAATCATGAATTGTGTATATCAATGTCAAAATGTTTATGCCTAATGTAAATCATGAATTGTGTATATCAATGTCAAAATGTTTATGTCTAATGTAAATCATGAATTGTGTATATCAATGTCAAAATGTTTATGTCTAATGTAAATCATGAATTGTGTATATCAATGTCAAAATGTTTATGTCTAATGCAAATCATGTAATGTGTATCCAAAATATCATGTATGGTAAGTGAAATATATCAACTAAACCATATGTAAAATGCACAAAAACAAGGTATTGAAGTAAAACATGGTTTAAATCAAAGTTATGTTTTGTGGAACAAATGCATGCTATACTGATATAAACATTTATGCGGTAATGTAAAAATGCATACATTCAAGCCTTGTGACTGTGTTGATAGACGTTTAAACAAATTAAAGGTTTATCTGTGTTATGTTTATCGAATTCGGTCATTCCTTCCATCCAAACATACCTAGGATGTTAGGAACGGGAGTTGTCAATTCCTATGGTACCACTACCTACTAACGAATGGCGTAGCTAATGTTAATGAATGTATTTTTGTCCCATTTAAACAAACCAAATGTCATACCAAAATGTAAGCATGTGAAAACAATGCACTAAGTATGTAATCAAATGAACATACATAGCATGAAATGTAATGTAAAACGATGTACTAAGTATGCACACAATGGACATACATAGCATGAAATGTAATGTAAAACAATGTACTAAGTATGCACACAATGGACATACATAGCATGAAATGTAATGTAAAACAATGTACTAAGTATGCACACAATGGATATACATAGCATAAAATGTAATGAAATCATGTACTATAAATGTACTAATGAACATAACAAGCATATGATATGAAAACATGAAAGCATGAAAGTAACAAGCAGGCACATGTGTTTCACCCCAAAACAGTTTGAAAATGGTAAAATAGGGATCTATGTACTCACTTGAGATTTGCTCAATAGTCCTAGGATAACCACCAATCAATGCTAGAAGATCACGGAATCAAACGGTACCTAATATAGGTAACTACATTAATAAACCGGACCTAAATCGGAGGATCGGATAGAATGAGGGTTTGTAAACCAAATGAGTGTAGGAACTCATGTAATATGGTTTAACAAAACCTGCATACTAAAATGAAACCTAACCTAAGTGCTTACGACCCATTACGACCCGTTTAGGTAGCTTATGCTACTTTAACGCGTCGTTTGCGTGAAACGCGTTCGGACCGCCTAACTAGTCCTATGACAAGTAGAATATGCCTTAACATGTCTAATATTGTTTCCAAATCAGTTTAGATGTCAAAAGTTATGTTACATATGTTTAAAATGAATTTGGCGTCAAAGGGGTATTTTGGTAATTTACCTAAGGCATATAAACTACCTATCATACAACTAACTAAATGTCGTGACCATAAGGTATATACTATGGTCACCTAATGTGTTTGGTCGGATCCTAATGATCGACCAAACGGGTCGGGTTCGAAAGTATAAGCGATTGTTTAGATCGCTTACCTTACGACCCTATATAAGCACTAAACTAAAAGTGACGAGCTAAGCATGTTAAAACATGCTTAACTAAGTTTAGAAAACAGGTTTGGTATCAAAACAACGGTTTTGATACCTAAGAGTAGTTTGGTTACAAAATACGCAAGAATACGCATTTTGGCCGAAACTACGACTCGTCAATGTGCCTAGATAACGTGGTAATCAGTAGGTATAGTCGCTAGGGACTATAACCATCGTGATTACGCTCACCTTATGAAGTTCAAACGAACTTTGCATTGACCATAAACTGGTCAATGCATAAAGTCAAACAAAGTTTGATTTTAACGCTAAAACGAATGAAAAGAACGAAAGAACACTTACAAAGGGTCCCCGGAAGTTTGATCTTCCAAGTAATCTCAGGTAGGAAGTGCATAAACACAACCACTTAGAGAAAAACTCAGAATTCAAGTGGGTTTTGCAAGTGAAAGGGGTTGGGTATTTATAGGATTCGGAGAGCCGTTAAGATCGTTCCTCGAAAACCGTGCTTCAATCTCCACCCTACACCTCAAGACCCTGGTTTTGCAAAACCATTTGAGCCCATAGTATTGCCCAAAACCATGTGCACAAGTGGGTAACAGCTGGATCAAGCTGTTAACCACATTCTGCTGTCTGGGAGGTCCTAACAGACCGTAAGGTTGAGGGCTTACAGTCCGTAAGCCAACAACTTTGGTGAATTGACAGTTTTGGTCCCTGTTATGCATTAAAGCCATTTTCGACACGTTTAAGGCCCGTTAAGCGAACGTTAAGGCCCTAAAATGATGCCTAAACATTGTGGACATGAAACAGGCTCAAAAATATGTCGGATGTTGGTTCGTTGGGTCGTACGATCGCGATGTTTGGTTAATTACGACGGAATGCGCATAAGCGCGAAAAACGATCCAAATTGCGCGACGAATGGATTTTTCCTATGCCAAACACTAAAATAAAATATTTTAGTGCTTACATAAATTTTTGGATGTCCGGATGTATTCAGAACGTAAGTTATGCGCGAAAATGCAAACTTATGCACTTTTTGACGCTTTTAGTCCCTGAATGACCAAAAAGTTTATTTAAGAGCACCGAACCCCTCAAAGCCTAATTCTAAGCTATGTAAAGGATCTTTATGGTATTTTTAACTTATGGTCATGTTCCGAAATGTCTATTACAGTTCAAATTGGCATACTTTCGCAGTTTGTCAAATTTAGTCCCTGTAAGCGAATTAAGTTGATTTCGGCATACCAAACCATCCAAAACTTATTTCTAAGTTATGTAAAGGTTATTTAAGGTATGTTAAGCCTATGTCACTATTCCGGAGTGTTTGTTGCATTAAACTGGTTATATTTACGCATCAGTACGCGTATAACCTTCCAGAAAACGATTTAAAGCTTGAAATCGAACAAGAATTGATATGTGCAAAAGATACACATATTTATACAAATCCCAAGTATGAAATACAATATTTCATTGGTTTGGTATTTGTTTGATGGTCACGGAGGCACAGTTGTCACAGTCTCCCCTACTTTAGGAAATTTCGTCCCGAAATTTATTTGTAGGAGTCTGTCTGTGACTTTGTGTTAAATAACCATCAAGGATAAGGCATAATCCTATTATTCCTCTTTAACGGACATTTTTTCAGAAATGGAAATGAAGGAAGAATCAGGGATATTCATTTCCCTTCGATGGAAAATTTTCAGAAACGAAAAATGCACGGAATGAGTCATTTTCCTTAATTTCTTCAAAAACGAAAATACACGGAATGAGTCATTTTCCACAATTTCCTCAGAAACAAAAATGCACGGAATGAGTCATTTTCCTTAATGGGTATTCTTCAGAAACGAAAATGAACGGAATGAGTCATTTTCCACACTTTCTTCAGAAACGGAAATGCACGGAATGAGTCATTTTCCTTAATGGGTATTCTTCAGAAACAAAAATGAACGGAATTAGTCATTTTCCACAATTTCTTCAGAAACGAAAATGAACGGAATGAGTCATTTTCCACACTTTCTTCATAAACGAAAATGAACGGAATGAGTCATTTTCCACACTTTCTTCAGAAACGAAAATGCACGGAATGAGTCATTTTCCTTAATGGGTATTCTTCAGAAACGAAAATGAACGAAATGAACTCTAGACACACGACCAAACTTGTTGTGGTTTCTGTGCACTGAATTCCATAATTATGTATGCATCCATAATTACGCAATTCCTTGCACAGTCCGCACAATTTGTTTTGTAATGTGAAGGGGAAGAAAAATTAAACCTGTGATGAGTGTGACTAGACTATCATAGGGTCCTTTTAATTTGATCGATAAATGATCTCTCTTAATTAGACCACCAAAGAGTCTTTTCAGCTATTTCATCACATGATATTCTCAACCAGATTTTCGGATCAATCTGTTTAACTAGACCACTCAAGGGGTCTAATTATGGAATAGTACAATATAATCCAAGGGTCTTTACTATTACGTAAAAGCCCATTGAGGATTTAATATAGTACCTTTGGATATCCTACTATGAATCCCTTATACGAAGATATGGAAGATTCTACGAGGATTTGGATAACAAAAATTTGGATCACACAAAAACATAAAAGGGAACACATAAGCACATAATCACATAATTGTTTATCTTGACCTTTAACTTGTTATCTTTGGATGCGGATACTTAAAGCACACCAGGAATCCAATTCGTGGATTTCATTTGGCACTTTAATCATTTTCAAGAATCTATCTATGAAGATAGGAAAATCTTAATAGGAATTCGGCTTTGTCCTTATTGAATCGTAATGTACGTATTGAATCATACAAAGAATTCAATTAAGGTCTCCGATGAATGATACCCATCCACAAGGATCTAATTATGAGGATAGAAAGATCCTATATGGATTTTGGAATTTGTGTAACGAGAGGTGTTCCGACACCTTGCACTAGGCGTGCTTAAGTCGATATACAAGATAGAAAGTTCAAGAGGTTGAGGCACTAGATATGCCAAGGCGACATATGAAGCAGAAATTGAAGGTTGAGCAGCAGCAGGATTTGTAACAGCTTTGCTTTGGATTGCAAAGCGGCACATGTTAACCAAATGTCTCCATCGTCCACCGTGGGTACATTTGAAACAGGGTATTTGATTCGGATGATGACGGCTACATTGATTGCACCAAGGAGCAGTTCCCTTATACGACTTCATCCCTGAGGCGAGTCATGGTGATAGCTAAATCAACGGTCCTCTGGAGTACGACGCCTATTTGCTGGGTAATTGCAGCACCTGGTTCGGACATTGTTGTTGCGATGAAGAGGCATCTTAAAGATAATGGAAGGCATAAGAGGAAACAAGTGAAAGATAGCCAAAAGAGAATAACAACGTACGAAGATTGTGACCATTTTTTGTTACCAAAGGCAAACAAATGAGACAGTGACTAATCAAAGTAAGCGGGTCAATATAATGTATCGCGAATACATGCTCGCCTATAAGTGGACACTCACCCCAAGAGTTCCCAGGTAAGAGTGATTGGTCCGATACTGCGGATTTGTACGAACACTCTAGCCTTAGACAAAATACCCAGGGTACAGGCACCCACTCTTCCAGTTTGCACGTGTTCACATTATTTAGACCCAAACTTTGACGAGATTTTGAAAACTCAGAAGGCACTAAGCCAAATATGAGTTAAACTGGAAGGGTTCAAAACCTTATAACAAAGGGTTCAAAACCTAGTAATCAATCATCCTAGAACAGATGATTAGTTTTCAAAGCGGATCCAAAATTTGTGTTCTTATTGTGGTTGTCACCTAAGCATAGGCGACGGTATTGTTTTATGACTAAACGCAAGTAAACTCGCATTAGGGTCCTAGAAAGGTTATAGACTAGGTCAAAGTATTACTAATAACCTAATTCCCTATAACCATTGGCTCTGATACCAACTTTTCTGTCACACCCCGACCACGTAAGACAACGAAACGTGGCGGAAACGTCGGGGAGTGTTGTAACAGAATCATTGTTTCATAACACATGGAAATTGAATTATTGATTTATTGATTAAAAGTGTTACAATGTCTTAACAAACAAAGAAGTACAACATAATTAACTAGTCTTGCATCTTTTATTGTCACTAAGGCCCAAGTCCGCCTAAGTAAATCTTGATCAATCCTATGCATCAATTCCTGAAACACATGTGAAAATATGTACGTCAGCATAAAAATGCCTGTGAGATACATAGGTTTTGTGAAAATAGGATTCATGACTTGAGTTTAAAAAAACTGTTTGATAAAAAGTAGCCATGAATCTTGTTGAGTGTTTTCTTTCATAAATCATTTGAAAAGTGATAAAAAGACCAAATGATATATATGTATAAAAGAATAATGTATGGTTAAGTGAATAGCCATGTAAAATGAGTTTTTATAAGTTAAGTTATTTGTAAAACGATGTTTATGTGAAGATTGTATTGTATGATATTACATGTCGTAGCGTTATTTAATTCATTTCAGTTTAGACATATTACATCTACAATACAATCTTCACATAAACATCATTTTACAAATAACTTAACTTATACAAACTCATTTTACATGGCTATTCACTTAACCTTGCATTATTCTTTTATACATATATATATCATTTGGTCTTTTTATCACTTTTCAAATGATTTATGAAAGAAAACACTCAACAAGATTCATGGCTACTTTTTATCAAACAGTTTCATTAAACTCAAGTCATGAATCCTATTTTCACAAAACCTATGTATCTCACGGGCATTTTTATGCTGACGTAGCTATTTTCACATGTGTTTCAGGAATTGATGCATAGGATTGATCAAGATTTACTTAGGCGGACTTGGGCCTTAGTGACAATAAAAGATGCAAGACTAGTTAATTATGTTGTACTTCTTTGTTTGTTAAGACATTGTAACACTTTTAATCAATAAAACAATAATTCAATTTCCATGTGTTATGAAACAATGATTCTGTTACAACACTCCCCGACGTTTTCGCCATGTTTCGTTGTCTTACGTGGTCGGGGTGTGACAGTGATTCTATTACAACACTCCCCGACGTTTCCGCCATGTTTTGTTGTTTTACGTGGTCGGGGTGTGACAGAAAAGTTGGTATCAGAGCACATGGAAATTGAAATATTGTTTTATTGATTAAAAGAGTTACAATGTCTTGACAATCAAAGGAACATAACATAAATAACTAGTCTTGCATCTTTTATGGTTGCTAAGGCCCAAGTCCGCCTAAGTGTATCTTGATAAATCCTATGCATCATATCCTGAAACACATGTGAAAATAGGTACGTCAGCATAAAAATGCCTGTGAGATACATAGGTTTTGTGAAAATAGAATTCATGACTTATGTTTAAGAAAATATTTAGTCATGAACCTTGTAATTTGCTTTGTCTTGTAAATCATTTGAAAAGTGATAAATAAACCAAATGATATATATGTATAAAATAATAATACATGGTAATGTAAATAACCAAGTAAAATGAGTTTATATCAGATAAGTTGTTTGTAAAACAATGTATTGTGAAAAGTATGTTATTTGTATAAAATGTTATATGTCTAAATTGGAATGATTCAAATAAAGCTACGATATGTAATACCATACAAGCACTTATATATAGGAAGTACCAGCGGCGTATCCACCATGCTTGTATCATATTACACACGCCTCGTTACTTAAATCACTTACTCAAACCAAACCACCAAAGTAAAATGTTTATGTATAATCAAATGTCAAAATGTTTGTGTGAAAACCAAGTCTAATGTCTATGTCTAATGTAAATCATTAATTGTGTATATCAATGTCAAAATGTTTATGTCTAATGTAAATCATGAATTGTGTATATCAATGTCAAAATGTTTATGTCTAATGTAAATCATGAATTGTGTATATCAATGTCAAAATGTTTATGTCTAATGTAAATCATGAATTGTGTATATCAATGTCAAAATGTTTATGTCTAATGCAAATCATGTAATGTGTATCCAAAATATCATGTATGGTAAGTGAAATATATCAACTAAACCATATGTAAAATGCATAAAAACAAGGTATTGAAGTAAAACATGGTTTAAATCAAAGTTATGTTTTGTGGAACAAATGCATGCGATACTGATATAAACATTTATGCGGTAATGTAAAAATGCATACATTCAAGCCTTGTGACTGTGTTGATAGACCTTTAAACAAACTAAAGGTTTATCTGTGTTATGTTTATCGAATTCGGTCATTCCTTCCATCCAAACATACCTAGGATCTTAGGAACGGGAGTTGTCAATTCCTATGGTACCACTACCTACTAACGAATGGCGTAGCTAATGTTAATGAATGTATTTTTGTCCCATTTAAACAAACCAAATGTCATACCAAAATGTAAGCATGTGAAAACAATGCACTAAGTATGTAATCAAATGAACATACATAGCGTGAAATGTAATGTAAAACGATGTACTAAGTATGCACACAATGGACATACATAGCATGAAATGTAATGTAAAACAATGTACTAAGTATGCACACAATGGACATACATAGCATGAAATGTAATGTAAAACAATGTACTAAGTATGCACACAATGGATATACATAGCATAAAATGAATGAAATCATGTACTATAAATGTACTAATGAACATAACAAGCATATGATATGAAAACATGAAAGCATGAAAGTAACAACTAGGCACATGTGTTTCACCCCAAAACAGTTTGAAAACGGTAAAAGAGGGGTCTATGTACTCACTTGAGATTTTCTCAATAGTCCTAGGATAACCACCAAGCAATGCTAGAAGATCACGGAATCAAACGGTACCTAATATAGGTAACTACATTAATAAACCGGACTTAATCGGAGGATCGGATAGAATGAGGGTTTGTAAACCAAATGAGTGTAGGAACTCGTGTAATATGGTTTAACAAAACCTACATACTAAAATGAAACCTAACCTAAGTGCTTACGACTCATTACGACCCGTTTAGGTAGCTTATGCTACTTTAACGCGTCGTTTGCGTGAAACGCGTTCGGACCGCCTAACTAGTCCTATGACAAGTAGAATATGCCTTAACATGTCTAATATTGTTTCCAAATCAGTTTAGATGTCAAAAGTTATGTTACATATGTTTAAAATGAATTTGGCGTCAAAGGGGTATTTTGGTAATTTACCAAAGGCATATAAACTACCTATCATACAACTAACTAAACGTCGTGACCATAGGGTATAACCTCGGAAGGTTATTCCCTATATACTATGGTCACCTAATGTGTTTGGTCGGATCCTAATGATCGACCAAACGGGTCGGGTTCGAAAGTATAAGCGATTGTTTAGATCGCTTACCTTACGACCCTATATAAGCACTAAACTAAAAGTGACGAGCTAAGCATGTTAAAACATGCTTAACTAAGTTTAGAAAACAGGTTTGGTATCAAAACAACGGTTTTGATACCTAAGAGTAGTTTGGTTACAAAATACGCAAGAATACGCATTTTGGCCGAAACTACGACTCGTCAATGTGCCTAGATAACGTGGTAATCAGTAGGTATAGTCGCTAGGGACTATAACCATCGTGATTACGCTCACGTTATGAAGTTCAAACGAACTTTGCATTGACCATAAACTGGTCAATGCAGAAAGTCAAACAAAGTTTGACTTTAACGCTAAAACGAATGAAAAGAACGAAAGAACACTTACAAAAGGTCCCCGCAAGTTTGATCTTCCAAGTAATCTCAGGTAGGAAGTGCATAAACACAACCACTTAGAGAAAAACTCAGAATTCAAGTGGGTTTTGCAAGTGAAAGGGGTTGGGTATTTATAGGATTCGGAGAGCCGTTAAGATCGTTCCTCGAAAACCGTGCTTCAATCTCCACCCTACACCTCAAGACCCTGGTTTTGCAAAACCATTTGAGCCCATAGTATTGCCCAAAACCATGTGCACAAGTGGGTAACAGCTGGATCAAGCTGTTAACCACATTCTGCTGTCTGGGAGGTCCTTACAGACCGTAAGGTTGAGGGCTTACGGTCCGTAAGCCAACAACTTTGGTGAATTGACAGTTTTGGTCCCTGTTATGCATTAAAGCCATTTCCGACACGTTTAAGGCCCGTTAAGCCAAAGTTAAGGCCCTAAAATGATGCCTAAACATTGTGGACATGAAACAGGCTCAAAAATATGTCGGATGTTGGTTCGTTTGGTCGTACGATCGCGATGTTCGGTTAATTACGACGGAATGCGCATAAGCGCGAAAAACGATCCAAATTGTGCGACGAATGGATTTTTCTTATGCTAAACACTAAAATAAAATATTTTAGTGCTTACATAAATTTTTGGATGTCCGGATGTATTCAGAACGTAAGTTATGCGCGAAAATGCAAACTTATGCACTTTTTGACGCTTTTAGTCCCTGAATGACCAAAAAGTTTATTTAAGCACACCGAACCCCTCAAAGCCTAATTCTAAGCTATGTAAAGGATCTTTATGGTATGTTTAACTTATGGTCATGTTCCGGAATGTCTATTACAGTTCAAATTGGCATACTTTCGCAGTTTGTCAAATTTAGTCCCTGTAAGCGAATTAAGTTGATTTCGGCATACCAAACCATCCAAAACTTATTTCTAAATTATGTAAAGGTTATTTAAGGTATGTTAAGCCTATGTCACAATTCCGGAGTGTTTGTTGCATTAAACTGGTTATATTTACGCATCAGTGCGCGTATAACCTTCCAGAAAGCGATTTAAAGCTAGAAATCGAACAAGAATTGATATGTGCAAAAGATACACATATTTATACAAATCCCAAGTATGAAATACAATATTTCATTGGTTTGGTATTTGTTTGATGGTCACGGAGGCACAGTTGTCACAGGATCCGCACCAACTCATGATTAGTTCGCGCATGGTTGATTTTAAGCCTCCAACTCCCAACTAACTTGCATTAAAACATTTCTAACACTTAACCCTAATCCCCAACTATATATAGACCCATTCCTACTGTCATTTTCACTTTCCAAACCTTCTAAACACTCTCAAATTCACTCTAAAATCCTCCAAATTCACCGAAGTTTGGCACAAAGTTCTAGGTCTTTGAAAGTGAGTTCTACCTCACTTCTTTCTTCAAACTTGCTTGTTTCTTCTTCTAAATCACTTGGATAACCTCTAGGAAGGTTTTCACAAGATTACAATGGTAATCTAAGGTGAAACCTCACCACATTTGAGGTCCAAAGTTAGTTTTATTTTCTGTTTTGTTCAACATCCTTGCAACTTCATTTTCATTGCTAAAACTTGGTGGAATCTTGTACCCACCAAGCTCACAACTTATCCTATGATTGTGGGTTTGTGTTGAGGTTATTTCCACCAAGTTATGAGTTCAAAAACTCTTTATTTTCAGTTTATACATATCATAATCCAAGTGTTGAAAGTAAGCATGATTCATCATCTTTCATATGATGAACTTGTGACTTGTGAAGTGTGAACCATGGGAGCTTGGGCTTTCCAATCTACTTCCACTCCTTCACTTGTTAACTTTGTCTATAAACACTCAAGTGGTTTCCTAGTATCAAAATAACATAACCCCGCCTAGCCTCCAACACTTAGGATTACCTTTCCATGTCGTATTGGCTAACCCGGGTTAAAGACTTACTTGGCCACTTGTGAATGTATTAGTTAGTTTATTTTTGTAATTCATGACCCTCTGAATCATCCTCATGATAGTTTGTGTAGTGGTGAATCATACAACGAGGTTAAAACCTCCATGCCTGACTTATATGATAATCTATGATATCTATGATGGACTTAGCTTATGTCAATATTATAACTATATATATATATATATATACAAGAACATGGCTGAATTTATGATGATAATCCGACCATGATTATTCAGCATAAACTTAGGCTACTTTATCTACAAACTAAGTCTCTCGTTAACGATTCTAATGGGCAAACTAGGACCCATGAAACCACATACAACATAGTGTCAAAAACGAGTACTTAGAACTAGATAATACTTTTGTAAATACATACTTTTTGTACTTTAAATTCCAAATCCGAATCTTCCATCTTAAATCCGTTAACTCACACACCTTCGTTTACCGTTGTAGGGTGACCTCGGTGTTCCATCCTCGAACTTATTAAAATCACAAACACTTATACTTTATGCACAAACAATCTAATACATGCATGCATACGTTATACTTGATTCGTTAATCTAGGTTTGTTCATTTTGTGATTAAACTTGTCATTAACTTTGTACGAGCCTACCCTTAACATGTATAGCGCTATAGGATTAACACACTGCCCGTGGACGTGAGGTCATGTTAAGTCTTTAAACATTTGCGTTAAAACTTGGATTGACTTGATTATTCACATGCTAGATTTACGTTAATCTTGATAACATAGTTTGCCATGTGGATTCGTTTAAACATTATTTTTATCCTATGCTATGTATTAAAACTTGTGTACTCGCCAATGCATTTTGTGTTGAATATACTTTTAAACATGTTGCAGGTTGATGATGGTTATGATTAAAACGAAACTAGTAGGGAAGACTTTAGAAACTCATAACGAAAAGCTAGATTTGTTATCTTATTTTGATTAAACTTGTTATATTTTGAATTTCCAAGTGTTGTACTTTAATTTCCATGTTGTACTTGACAATTTATGCTAGGCAATGAAATCGATTTTGAATAATTATTTTCACAAGTAGTGTTATGTGTGATGAGCAATCTATTTCGTCTCACTCCGATGTTTCTGCTATCGGTTGGGATTTGACACACTTGACTTGTTGAAAGGAGAGCTATTTCGGAAGCTATAAGTGTTGCGTAAACATAATATATCATGTGGTTTCCAGATGTGGATTAGTTGCAGGTTGCCATATGCTTGTTGGCTGGATAAGTACAAACGTGCATGTAATAAGTGTTACACAACCATTTTGTGATTTAGTATGATGTACGTAGCTAAAATACTGCATTGATTTAATCTTGTTCATCAACTCCTGAAGAAGAATTCCGTTGTCATAAAACTCTAAGATCTGCAACTCGTAGCCAGAACTTCTCTTCATTATAAACCATATACCATCCTTCATACATTTCTTATCAGTAAAAGCTCGGATCAGATGTTGAAACAGAGACTTCAAATTTGTTTGTTTCGTAGCTTCTAGAAGTTCGAAATCACCCATATATGCAGCCACCATACACAAAATACCAGTTATGATGACCAACATATATTCCTCTGCCATGAAATGCGAGAATCTGTATAGATGCACAATATCAAATGTTAGTCTAAACATAGACTCTAGCATTTTGATAAATTTATCAGAAAATCCAACACTTTTAGCAGCTTCAAGATCATCGAGCTGCTGTAGCATCTCTTTGTAACTGTAATTGCCGGCTCTACTTTTGACCAAAATTTGCTCCAGCGCTAACTTTACACTCAACCACCCATCATTTGTGACTTTCACCGACTGTACGAAATCATTGTAGAGTACAGATGCTCCAAGGTGGATTACATGGTAATCATTCAAACCCATTTCATAATACCTATTTACTTTTATAGAATTAGGTATACATTTAGTGATTTGGTAGATGGCTTACAAGGAATCTTGGTTGATTTCAAGTAGACCTTTAGTGATTTGGTAGGTGGCATCCAAGGAACCTTGTTGTCTTCAATGGTCAGAAATGAAATCTACTAACTTATGGATATGGTGGTCCATGTACGTATCTTCTTTACAAGTCAATAAATGGTTTTCGTAGAACTTCAGGCTTCCTTCTGAAACACGAACCATAGTATACCCCAAATGGATCATAAAGTCCTCATGTTGCTTTAGGATATATATTCCATATTTATAAAGCAGACACCAAATTTGGTCACCAGTAACTTACCATCTGCAATAAATAGATTCAAACTCATTTAGGGTACGTTAAAAATCTTTAGTTCCAATGTTTTGTACACCCATACTGGCACAATGACACATCATTTTCATGTGACTGACCTTCTGGCTCCATGCTAAATGAAACACCGAAATTGGTCTTTTGACTTGAACCTACAATTCTATGAAGATCATCAGCTACCGTCCAATAAAAAACCAATTGCGTCTCTGATTCTGCCACCAAGAAGTGTATGGGGACCGGAATTTTCCAATGTTTTTCCCCAAGATGAATATGAGTTGTTATTATGTATGACAAGATTAAAGAATACATGTTTGTCCAAATGAATGTATGTTGTATAGAAAGGAGTTTGAGGATCTACATGAATGTCTTATCTGCCATGCATCAAGGTATAAATGTAAAAAAGAATCGGATGAAGATGAATATGACAATGATGTGACGAAAAATGGACCACCGGCTAAAATGTTGTGGTAACTCCCCATTGTACCGAAACTCAAAAGATTATTTTCAAACAAAAAAGAACCAAAATTATTACGTTGGCATTCAGATGAGCGTGTAACTGATGGAAAACAAAGACATGTGGCAGATTCCCCACAGTGGACAAACATTGATGACATGTATTGTGACAACCCGTGTTTACGAAGTTAGCGCGGTTATACTTATCTTATGTTTATAAATGCATGAACTTGTGTGACGTTTTAATTAAACTTATCAAATTTATTTTATACAAACGAATACTTGAAGCCAAATCTTTTTTGTGCTGAACCGACCCGAACCATCCTAAACCGTTTAAACCACAACACCTATCTCACGTGTTGATCCAGCGCACTCGTTTAACTCGAAATTCAGGAGGTCCGAACCATAGAAAATGTTATACATGTGTATTATTGATTTAGTATGCGTTTAGATTAGTTAAAAAAAATAATAAAGTATATACTATAATCAACAGATCGTTACCTAAAGTATATAGTATATAATATAATTGTTATATATTATCATGCAAGACTATTACCTCTATTATCATGCATGACCATACATCCCACTTCTTGCGTTTTTATATGCAGCCCAACCCCCAAACCCATTTCCTTTATATTGTCTTTTGTTGTCTTTGGCCCCACCTTATAAGAAAACCCAACCGCCCCAAACCCCTATTAGCTTATGTACGAACTACATGATTTCTTCATAACACAACTTCAAAATAAAACCCTACCCTCCTCCCTCTTGGCTATCTACGGCAGTAGGTACCCCCATCACGTCGCAACCTCAACTCCATCGCTACTCTCCCTCTCGCACTAGCTCTCTCTCGTTTGAACTCTCTCTCTCTCTCTCTCGTCATATCTTGGTTAGTGATTGTTATATGATTGGGTTTTAAGTTATTGCACCATGGCTGCGTTTTTATCTTTACTATGATTCTTGGTGTTAAAGTGGATGATTATAAGTTAGGGTTTTTTCTAGAAATCATGCTCGAATGGTATTTTGATCATATAAATGTTTGATGATTAACTAGGGTTTGTTGCAGATTGAAACTTGCTGATTTGTGATAATATGTATAATGATCATGTATGTATTATTGTGAGTATCTCGGCTGTGACTATGTCTAACGTATGATTTGAAGTGTTACAGGTTAAAGTGTAGCCTAGGGTTTGTGGAAATCAAGTAGTGATGCGTAATATTGTCGAATGTGTTCGTATAGGCCTATGAATATGATTAGGGTCATATCTTTGATGTTTTAGCATGGTATACGTGATATAAATGACTTATAATGTGCTTTGATTAAAGTATACGTGCCACGGGTTTGTTAGATAATCGAATTGCGAGATCGGGAAACATAAACAGTAATCTGTCCGACAGTTACAGCTGACTTTAATCAGCTATAACCGGGTCATAAGTTAACGAAATCTAGACTTTCTCAAGTCTATGACGTGTTATTTCGAAATACACTTCTAATGGCGTTGGAATCATGATTTTTGGACATCGTTTGCTAGTTTAAATAAGTTATTTCATTTCAGCAACTGAAGCTACTTTTTTCTGCAGATTTTACGTGTTATGTTTTAAGTCATAACTTGATGAATAATTGGATTTAGACCACGAAATTTATACTATAGATGGTCTTAAGTGTTAGAGCAAACCTCCAACTGGAATTTCATCAATTGGATAAACGAGGATTTTTAAATGAATTTTTCCTTGAGCTGTTGTCAGAAAGTGACGAATATGATTACAGCTTAGCAAATGAATTTTTATAAACTTTTGGTGAAGAGTTAATCTCTAAAAATTTAACACAAGACCAACCCCTCAGAGGGGCACGTCACATAAAAAGATCGTAATTTTTTATTTCTCGTAAGTATGGTAAACGGACACCCCAAAACAGTCCATTTTTAGTAAATTGTGTTATGCCTGTTTGTAAGTTTTCAAAGCGTCGAATCTGCTATATTTGGTGCATATACATGCTTGGTGATTGGTTAAATGGTGTATCGCGTGTGGTAGTCTATATTACGAACATGTACCTAAAACTTACTCGGTAACATAGTTGTGACAACTTGTATACATGTTAATTGTTAGATGCGTGTAAGATTTGCGTGAATTACATAAACGACCCCCAATATTCTTGGTAACCATAATAGGACGTGGTTGACCATACTAGCTCAAGTAATTTATCTTCCGAGCTAAGCTAAGGTGAGTTCACACTTTTTGTAAAAGCATGTAATTCCCGGTGGATTGGGAATGGAACAAACAACAACTATCCCCCTTGGGTGGGATGCAACCTACGTATTCTCCTTTGGTAGAATACGGGCAACCTTGTTTCCTTGCGTGGGACGGAACGTTAATTTACTATTTATTTAACATGTCTTAAGCAGACTAGAGGGAACACTATTTGAAAGTCCCCACACATTTTACACCGATTAATCGCCGGGCCAATGGCGAATGGGGTATTAGTTGAATAGCGCTATTAGGTCTAACGAGCCTCACACTGTGCAGCGGAGGACGGGAGTGAACTAATATACCTGGGCATTAGTCAATGATGATAGACATTGACGCGGGGCACTAAACATAACCACAGTTAGTAGTCAGTATGGTACGGGTTTAGTAGCTTAAAACAATGGGGTAGCTCCCCATGACATGTTTTATAAAGAACAAAGTAATTTAACAAACTTGTGTTTTTGGAACAACAATAAACAACTGTGAACTCGCCAACTTTATGTTGACACCCTTCTGCATGCTTTGCAGATCTACAGGTACAGCTACAGACGTTGCAAACGGGTGGAGTGTGTGTGGTTTGGAAAATGGTATGTTTTGTACATTTGTTTAAATTGTGGTTTCTAACCGTGATAAGTTTATTTTACATTTCTGCTACAAACATAATGTACATTTTTTAAAATTTTAAACTAAATCACCAATCGTATCATTTGGAATAATTTACACATTTCATACACGGTTCAAAATAATTAGTGGCTGGATCCTTGGCAGTCGCATGTCTCGCGGTAATACTCTGGATGTGGAAATTTTGAGGTTGTGACAGATTGGTATCAGAGCCATTGGTTATAGTGAAGTAGGTTTAAAATATAAAATATTTGGTGGAGAAATAAAATATTTTCATATGGAAACTAGACTATAACCGTTCTTCTAGCAGAAACCACAACATCACACTCCAGATTTGCAAGGTTCGTTAGACTCAGCTGCTTACATGGTAATTATACCATTTGACCTTTACTTGTGTATGCTATAAGTATAGATGGTATGTATACTTAGTGTCTAACACCGTAACTCTTGTCACACCCTGACTTTTGCGGAAGCGTGGTTATTGGTGTGACTTCTTAATACCATAGCATTCAATCATAACAATGCTACATGATAAAACCAAAAGATATTCATCCATTAATTAAGTTTAGAAAATACCATAACATACTTGTCTGAAAACATCGACACCCAATTTAAGTTACAAACCATAACATGTTTAAAGGAGTTCACAAGGACTCGACAAAAGAACTTAGACAAACCCGAGCTTAGAAACATGTATCCCGTCCAGGAGTAGGATACATCCCCTAAACTCTACGACCTCGGATGACATCTTTTATTTAAACGCAGCTGGAAAACATGCAACACTTGCCAGATCCACTAGTTCCCTGAAATACATTTAATTTGAAAAACATCAACAAAAGTTGAGCGAGTTCATGTGTATGTGTATGAATAAACCTTTAAAGTATGTCTTGTATGTATGTATGTCCCTGGTATGTAGTAATAAGGAAAAAGAGATCACCAATGGTTTGCAAGGCCGTTGATATGTGTGAAATGGTGCAGGAAAACTCAAACCTAGCAAATTTTATACCGGGCCTCCGGCTGGAAGACATAGTCACCCTATGGGCAACCCTAGTCCCCATGGGTGTGGGCTCGCTACACCCAAATAGATCTATCACTCATGTCCCTCGGTCCTATGACGAGGATTAATGGCCTTAAGTGTTATACCCACCTTTCACATGATCTAGTAGTAACCCTCCTTAAGCTAATCATACCATGCATAAAACGTTTGTAATAATTGTAACATGTATTTCACCCCCGAAGTATAAAACTGAAAACAGTTAAAAGAAAAGGGGGACATGAACTCACAGTATTGCGTCTTCAGAATCGTAACCCAAATCTCCTCAGCAAACACGACTACCTACGGTGTACTAACGTCTATTAGACGAACGGGCGGTGCCTTGGCTTAGAGTTTAACGTTTTCGAGTTACGTTTCTTATGTTCCCAATATTATTCCAAGTTATAATTACTTGTTAAAATAATAATTATTTTAACGTTAAATTATATTTAGTTTTGGAATAATTGTTTAAGTAATATTTCTGTAATAATACTTCTCAAGTATTTTATTTTCGTATTTCCTTCCCAAGGATGGGGGTATTCTCATACATATATTTTCGTATTATTGTATTTGTAGTTCCAAATTAATATATTTTCAAGTCTCACTTTAGAAAATATATAATAACTTATTTTGTCCAAAAAATAATGTATTGTCCAGAAAATATACATATTTCCCAAAAATCATATATCTTCTAAATATTCAAGAAAATATATTTTAACTTCCCAAAAATAATATTTTCCCTTTTCGTCAAAGTATGATATAACTTGTAATTATAATAAAAATCATACTTTCATTTCTTGTATCCAAAATAATATTTACCAAAAATATATTTATAACGGTATATTCCGGAATATTTTGTAAGTTACGTTCTTGTGTTCGATTTCACAATATTAAGTGTGTAACTTATATACTTATCCCTTGATATTCTTGGTATTATTTTTTATAGTAAATTTCATGGTATTTTGTTAAGTTATATTATTTTACCCTAAAATAATATAACTATTTCACCAAGTATACAAATATTTACACAAGTGTCTTTAATGTAAATACCTATTCTAAATACATATTTATTCATTTTTACTTACAAAAACCAACCTCCAATACTTGTATTTTTGTAACAAGGTCTATGGCAAAGTTTATATTGAAAACCATAGTTAAAACACACTTGTTAATATTTGTTAGAAAATATTTTTCTAAGTGTTTATATTTTTAGGAAATTTTGCCGTAGTTTCCCTTAAAAATGGAGGTGTCCATGCAATTAAAGCATATCATTTTCTTTTCGAAAATCATCATAAGCAATCAACAATCAATCCCTAAACATCTTACACTTACCAAGTGCAAAAACTATACAATTTACATAACAACATGAACTTGATCTTTTGTTAAAAACTTGTAGGAGCTTGGTAGTGTGTTTAGTAGGTTTAGTTACCCTCCAAAATGTATTTACTTCTTGATAAACTTCATTCTTGAAAGTTTTAGGTGTTTACAACTTGTAAACATATTTTACAAATATGTTTCTTTGTGAGATCTTCTTGTTTCATGAGTGTTTATACACTTGTTTTACCACTAAAAATAGTGTATATTTAAGTAAAACCAAGATCTTCTAATAATCACATTTTAAACTTGGTTCTTTTGGAAAACTATTCATAAATCTTAGATTCATAAGATTACTAGCTTAATTTGTTTATTATTTTTCAAGAAATCGTCTTTTTATTCAAGTTCATGCTTATATATTAGGATGATCTTTTTGTGTTAAGAAATAATCATCCTCTAACTTGATAGATCATGTGTTTAATTACAATCTAGCAAGCTCCTTATGATGATTAACATCATAATCTCAAGTAAACAACAACTAGTATCATACATGCACTAAACAACATAGTTTCATCATGATTTCATCACATATCAAGCTTTATGTTCATGATTCATGTTCATGTCTTTTAGTGTTCTTGTGATTTACAACATAATACATCTTTTAACCAACTAAAATAGAAGTAACAAAGGGTTGTGAGAGTCTTACTACTAGCTCTAAGCTAGGGAAGAACACAAGATGATGGTGATTACAAAAGTGGAGGATAATAGCAAACAAAAGAGGTCCTTGATGATCCACAAGCTTCACACTTCGTTAGACACCTTCTTACATCAAGTAGTGACTTTGGAATGGTTGGATGATGGATGAAAAATGGTGGTGGTGGTGGCACGATGTTCGGCCGATAGGAGAGGGAGAGAGGAGAAGAGGTGAGTTGGTGTGTTTGTGTAGAAGATGAAGATGCTTAAGTGTTCTTATAACCACTAATCCCTTTTGTCCAATGGTCCTTATGTTCCTCAAAGTACACTACACAATCCTTCATAAATCCAAGGGAAGATCATTAGAGATTTAGGAGGATTATGCAAATCTTGAGGGTGGGACCACTTCTTGTGACCGTAAGTGTGAAGGGGGGGGGGGGGTAAGTGTAAGTTTGAATGATCATGTAAGTAATTAGTTGGAGTTTAAGTGTAAAAATCTAGTGTTTTAAGTGTAGGGTGTATTATGTAGTGTATTAGGGTGTTCGGGAACCATAACTAGCCAAGAGATCGTAAAACAATGCTTCTAGCAATATTTTGGTGTTTCGGGTAATGTCCGGTTGTTCGGTTAGATACTGGTTCGTTAAAGTGCTAAGTTATTCCGTATAGTGTCCTTTATGTATCTTTTTGTGACACTTTTAATTCCCGACACTTAGGAAAGCATTCAGGACCATTTAGTCAATTTTCTGCATGTTACCAACTTGTTAAATTGCTTAATTTTGCTGAAAAAATGCAGAATTCTGCACTTTAAGTGGGTTTTAGGCACTTTCCGGCACTTTATCTATCCCCTAGAAAAGCAGTTTTATGGTCCTTACTTCCCTACACACCATACTAGTGTAGTACCTTGTCTTTGGCCTATACTGGGTCTTAAAACACTGTCTGTCTATGTACTGAACATCGTCATCATTATTTTTCTGAGTTATCCGCTAACTGTGCTAACTGTGCTTTGTGCATCATTTATGTCACTAAAGTCTGTATGTGAAATGATGTGACAGTATGTAATATGTGATGCACATGGAATGTATCTTACAGAAATCAGAAAGCAGTTAATTGTGTAATTCAGCACAGTCATTAAGCACTTAATCATAGTTAATTAATCGTATGGATACCTGGATTTATGAGGGTTGTCACATTCTCCCCCTGTTAAGAAAATTTCGTCCCGAAATTTAAGTTCTGCAACTAGCTGCAGAGGTCTTGGGGAACAAATGTGGGTATTTTGCCTTCATGCGATCCTCACGCTCCCAAGTAAACTCTGGGCCGTGTCACGCATTCCAACGAACCTTGACGAGTTTAACACTACTCTGTCGCGTCTTGTTAACCTTCCAATCAGTAACCACAACAGGTTCTTCAGTAAAGTGGAGTGTCTCGTCAATGTGAACTTCGTCGGCAGGAATGACCACTATTTCTTGAGTTGGACTCTTTTTCAGATTAGATACATGAAATGTATCATGAACACCATTCAGTTATGCGGGTAGATCCAACTTGTAAGCTACAAGACCAATCCTCTCCAGGATTTTGAATGGTCCAATGTATCTCGGGTTCAACTTCCTACGCTTCCCAAAGCGTGCTACATCCTTCCAGGGTGAAACCTTTAACAAAACCATATCTGCTACCTCAAACTCCAGAGGTTTCCTTCTTCGGTCCGCGTAACTCTTTTGTCGATCACGAGCCGCCTTTATGCGCTCTCGGATCTGTGTAATCTTATCAGTCGTCTCTTGAACCAATTTAGGACCAACAAGTTGTCTATCACCCGCGTCTGCCCAGCATAGCGGCGATCGACACTTGCGTCCATAGAGAGCCTCAAATGGTGCAGCTTGGATACTCGCATGGTAGCTGTTGTTGTACAAAAATTCTACCAAGGGTAAGTGAGTGTCCCAACTACCACCCAAATCCATTACGCAAGCTCGTAACATATCTTCCAAAGTTTGAATCGTTCGCTCGCTCTGGCCATCCGTCTGCGGATGGAATGCAGTACTCAGATTCAACTGAGAACCAAAGGCTTCTTGGAAGGATTGCCAAATCCTTGACACGAACCTTCCGTCTCTATCAGAGATAATCGAGAGAGGCACTCCATGTCGTGCAACTATCTCTCTCAGGTATAGCTCAGCAAGCTTACTGGTGTTTTCTTTTTCTCTGATTGGCAGAAAGTGTGCAGATTTCGTCAGACGGTCTACGATTACCCAAATCGTATCATGACCTTTGGGCGTCCTTGGCAATTTCGTTATAAAGTCCATTGAAATCTGCTCCCATTTCCACATGGGTATTTCGGGTTGTTGCAGAAGACCTGAAGGCTTCTGATATTCGGCCTTTACTTTGGCACAAGTCAAACATTTGCCAAGATACGTTGCAACATCGCCTTTTAATCTCGGCCACCAATAAAAATCCTTTAGATCTTGGTACATTTTATCCGATCCTGGATGGATCGAGTACCGTGACTTGTGAGCTTCATCGAAAATAACGTCTCTCAAACCACCAAAGAAAGGAACCCAAATTCGTTTCATGAAGCACAACGTTCCTTCATCATTGGGTACTAACTGCTTCTCCATCCCGCGGAGATATTCATTCTCACGATGTTCTTCCTTAAGAGCTTCTCTCTGCGCGGCACGAATGCGTAATGAGAGATCCATTTGAACAATCATTTTCAAAGCTCGAACCCTTATAGGCTTGATTCTTTCCTTCCGACTCAAGGCGGCTGCGACTACATTAGCCTTCCCTGGGTGATACTTGATTTCACAATCATAATCATTTAACAACTCTACCCCATCGTCTTTGTCTCATGTTAAGCTCTTTCTGATCGAATATATGCTATAAGCTCTTATGATCAGTAAAGATTGTGCATCGCGTGCCATACAAGTAATGTCGCCAGATCTTTAATGCAAACACCACCGCGCCTAGTTACAAATCATGTGTGGTGTAGTTTTTCTCGTGTACCTTCAACTGGAACGAAGCACAGGCTATAACCTTCTTTTGCTGCATCAGCACGCAGCCTAAACCTTGACGCGAGGCGTCGCAATATACCACGAAGTCGTCAGTGCCTTCGGGTAGGGATAAGATCGGTGCATCGCAGAGCTTGTTTTTCAACAACTGAAATGCTTCTTCTTTCTTGTCTCCCCATTCGTACTTCTTGTCTTTCTATGTGAGGGAGGTCAAATGTTGAGCGATTTTCGAGAAATCCTCAATGAATCTGCGGTAGTATCCTGCCAAACCTAGGAACTGTCGGATCTCTATGGGCGTCTTTGGAATCTCCCAATTCTTTATCGCCTCAATCTTTGTAGGATCCACACGGATTCCATCTCCGTTCACCACGTGATCAAGGAACTGAACCTCGCGCAACCAAAATTCGCACTTCGAGAACTTCGCGTACAATTTCACTTTCTTAAACAACTCTAAAATAGCTCTTAGGTGTTGTTCGTGCTCTTCCTTCGTTTTGAGTAGATCAAAATATCGTCAATAAACACAATCACAAACTTATCAAGGTACGGCTTACAAACTCTATTCATCAAATCCATGAATACTGCTAGCGCATTTGTCAGGCCAAACGGCATTACCAGGAACTCGTAATGCCCATATCGAGTCCTAAAGGCCGTCTTTGGAATACTCTCCTCTTGAATTATCAACTGGTGGTAACCTGATCGAAGATCGATCTTGGAGTAAAAACTTGAACCTTGCAGTTTATCGAACAGGTCATCAATCCTTGGCAAAGGATATCTATTCTTGATAGTCAACTTGTTAAGCTCGTGGTAGTCGATACACATGCGGAAACTACCATCTTTCTTTTTAACGAACAAAACTGGAGCTCCCCAAGGCGAGAAGCTTGGCCTGATAAAGCCCTTATCCAATAGCTCCTGAAGTTGTGTTGACAGCTCTTGCATTTCTGAAGGCGCAAGTCGATAAGGTGTCGTAGCTACAGGCGCAGCACCTGGAACTAAGTCAATGTGAAACTCGACTTGCCGTTGCGGTGGTAGTCCTGGCAAGTCCTCAGGAAAGACTTCAGGATACTCCTTCATGACTGGAATGTCTTCTAGCTTTGGCTCAGTGGCTTCCTTGTCCACAATGTGTGCCAAAAAGGTGACACATCCTTTCTGCAAACACTTACGAGCCTTCAAACAACTGATGATCCTTAGGGGTGTATCGTGTTTCTCTCCATGCACTACAATTGTTTCTCCATTCGCCATCGGAATGCGAATGACCTTCTCGTGACATACAATCTCTGCTCGATTGCTTGACAACCATTCCATCCCCACTACCACGTCGAAGCTTCCCAACTCGACCGGCAGCAGATCAAGTGTAAACTCGTGCTCCCCAAGCTCTATTACGCAACCACTAATAACTTCATTTTCTTCTAGTAGCTTTCCATTAGCTAGTTCTATCGAATACGGAATGTCTAACTTACTGGCTACCAACCCAAGTATATTCTTAAATTCTAGCAGTACAAAACTATAATCGGCACCGGTATCAAATAGTACAGATGCAAATCGTTGGTTGATAGGGAACGTACCAGTAACGACATTTGGATCTTGGCGAGCTTCTCTCACTCCGATGTTGAACACCCTTCCTATAGCTTGATTGAGCTTTGGGCATTCTCTCTTGAAATGCCCCACGTCTCCACAATTAAAACAACCTGGTCCTTGACCGTTACCATTCCCATTACCACCTTGATTGTTATTTGCTCCACGGTTTCTATTACCAGCTTGATTCCCAACATTACCACAATTCCCATTTCCTCCTTGCGGACGGTTTCCATTACCACTTCCATAACCTCTCTGACCACCACGACCTGTACTAGCCCAACATGTTTCCTTCGAATGACCAACCTTTCCACAAGACTCACATTTCCTGAATCTGCACTGGCCGGAATGATGGTACTGGCATACACCACATTTGGGCAGAGCGCCCATGTAACCCTTTCCTTTGTTTTCAACCCCAGTCTTGGCTTCAGCTGGTAAGTTCGCATCCTTTCTCTTATTAGCACTGCTAGTACCCTTCTTAAAGTTTGAGAACTTCCTCTTATTCTCACCCGATGACTCCACGTGAGTCTCCTTCTTCTCCTGGTCAGAGATCGAAAACTTGTTTAACCTGATAACTTCTTCAGTCAGTGACACACTCATATCGATAGTCTTAGTAATTGTTGCAGGCTTTGACGTCGTCACCATACTCATAATCTGAGGTGCCAACCCCCAAATGAAACGCTCAACGCGCTTGAATTCCGGACTAACCATGTATGGTACCATGCAAGAGAGATCGTGAAATCTCTGCACATACTCCGCAATTTTGGGGCCATCCATCTTGAGGTTCTAGAATTCAGTTTCTAACTTTTGGATTTCAGCCCTGGAGCAGTATTTCTTTCACATGAGCTCCTTCATTTCATTCCAAGTTAAAGCGTATGCTGCTGCCTCTCCCAGAGTTTGGACTTGGAGATTCCACCATGAAAGCGCTCCGTCTAAGAACAATCCGGAGATGTAGGTGACTTGATGTTCCGGTGCACATTTACTCATTCTCAACACAGAATCGTTCTTCTCCATCCATCTCACAAAAGCCACAGCACCCCCGGTGCCGTCGAAATTCAGCGGTTTACATTCTAAAAACTGTTTATAGGTACAGCCTGTACAAGTAACGTCATTCACAGAAAGCATTAGCAAACGCACATGGAATATCCAAATGTAATGTAATGTGTCTCAAGTGACTTAAACATTACCATGTGGTGGGTTGTTCCTCGAGGTACCCCCGCTAGTTTCGGCGCGTGAGGCCTCGTAATCTACTATCGCTCGTGAGATCCTTTCTTGTAATTCGGCCTCAGTAGTGGGCAATCGAGTTTCTCTTCGTGGAGGCATCTTCTATAAGAAGTTTGTATAGGTCAGGTATTTATGTATATAAGTATGTAGTATGCGTATGTAATAACATTTATCAACGCAAGTAAACACATAACATCCCATGTCATAATACAAACAAGTAATTCAACAATGTATGTAATGAGAATGTTGCGATTGAGCTTTCATATATCAATGACCACAATTACAGTTTTAAAAGTTCACCAATTGTATCATATCATAACCAAAAAGGACTTCAGGGTCACATCACCCTTGTCCAAACTATCCATCAAACTACAAAAATCAAGAGTCAAAAGGAATGTGGTCTTTAAAAAGCTGTGCAATCTGGCTCAATAGCTGCACTCTCACCAAAAGTATGCTACCTGCATAAAACCAAAAACTGCTATGCTGATGGTGGAGGAGGAGGAGGTGGAGGAACAAATAGCAAACTGCACAGACGCGCTAGCTCCTCCTCGGGGGCATGAACGATATGCAACAGGTAGCTAACATCCTTCTCCATAGTAAGAAAACGGAAGTCAAAATCTGGGTATGGCAGGAGAGGAGCGGGTGGAGTCGAGAATGGTGACTGACAAGGACAAGGCGGAGGACGCGGGATCCTCTCTAACTCCATGACTCTCCTACACAGCATCTCATGTTGGAGCTGCAGCGACAAAAGCAAATCATCCCTCGTGTATCCAATGTGGAAGGGATGGTATGGATCAGATACAGGCATCGTGTTGGGCAGAAACCAGATCAGAGGCTCGCCCGATGGTGCAGAAGCAAAAGGTGCAGTATGTGTAGCAGGTGCAAACGATGGCATGAAAGGAAAGGCTGCTGACACAGGTGGTACAGGACCAGATGGCTGGCTCGATGGACCTTCCCCTGGTCGGGGAGGAGGGATATCCTGTAAAAACGTGACCGGTAAATCTGTACGGTGAATGTCAGATACGTGTGGGTGAAACGGGGCGATATTAACGGGTGCATGTGTGGGTGCAGGTGGGGGAGTAACAGGTCTAACAAAAGGAGGCAAGTCGTCATCGTCCTCGATCCACCCATTGCGGGTGTGAGCATATCTGGGTCAATTTGGGCTGTAAAAGGAGCACGATCAACAAGTACAGGGATCGGGTCAGGCAAAGGTGGTGCAACAACTGGAATATCAACGGGTGCATGCTCAGGCAAAGGATCGTGAGCAGGTATAGGCTTGGGTGCAATCAAAGGCTCAGGGTCAGCTGGTGTATGCTCAAGATCAGTGGGTATATCAAAGAGCTGATTGTCAGGAATGACAGGTGCCTCAAAAGGCTACTCATCGAGGACAAACTCAATCTCATGCTCAGGGTTGAAGTCGTGTGGAAAGACAGGATCCAACTCATTATCAAACTCAAAATCGTGATCAACACCGTGTGGAATATCAGGTGCGGCAGACATAGCTGTGTCAGAATCAGTATCGGTGGGATATCGCTGTAATCCCAGTGCGTGTAAAGTAGAAGATGACACAGACTCAAATGAATCAGGACCAGAATGGTCAGAAGAAAGTTCAACGGCAGGAATCTCGACAAGTGGAACAACAATGACATCATCGACTGGAATCTCGACAAATTGAGCGACAAAGACATCATCGACTGGAGCTCCATCATCCTGGGCACCCTCAGGGGGACCCTCAATAAAAAGATCGATGTCGTCGTCAGACATAACGTCTAGAGGCAGATCCTCAAGAGGAAATGCAGCAAGAGGAAAAGGAGCAGGGATCTGAACAAGAAGTAGATCCTTGCCAGGAACACCATCAGCTAGCGGTATATCATCTCCAAAATCTGGTAAAGCAAATGGCTGAAAATCATCATCGTCGTCACTCGTAGTGTCAGATGTAAAAACCTCAGGGTCTGTGGCTATCTCATCATCCGAGACTATGGCCATAGGGTCTATGGTATCTGATACTCCGCTATCAGAAGAGGACATGGTGTCTGTAACAAAACAATCACACATATGCACATATATCAACAATCATCAAATAAGCATATAAGTAGTAACAATGTAAGCATGTATGCAATCCTAGTCTTCCCAAGACTATCCCACCCAGCCTCTCAGACTGAACTACTTAGTCTCTCAGACTAAACCTCCCAGTTTCTCAAACTGAACTACCCAGCCTCTCAGGCTAAACCTCCTAGTCTCTCAGGCTACTCTACCCAGCTAGTCTCTCAGACTAACTCCCCAGTCTCTCAGAATGAAAATATAAATGAATTCTTTGAAATGTATTTTGTGCCTTTTATTTGTAAAAAATATTTGTTTCCTGGATCTGGAAATTTTGTGTATGCAATGAAAACATTTTTTGTGAAAACAAATTTTCGTGAGAGCCCTAATGATCGTAGTCTAGACTCGAGAAAGAATCCTAGTTCGCTACGATCGAAGCTCTGATACCAAGCTGTCACACCCTGACTTTTGCGGAAGCGTGGTTGTTGGTGTGACTTCTTAATACCATAGCATTCAATCATAACAATGCTATATGATAAAACCAAAAGATATTCATCCATTAATTAAGTTTAGAAAATACCATAACATACTTGTCTGAAAACATCGACACCCAATTTAAGTTACAAACCATAACATGTTTAAAGGAGTTCACAAGGACTCGACAAAAGAACTTAGGCAGACCCGAGCTTAGAAACATGTATCCCGTCCAGGAGTAGGATACATCCCCTAAACTCTACGACCTCGGATGACATCTTTTATTTAAACGCAGCTGGAAAACATGCAACAGTTGCCAGATCCACTAGTTCCCTGAAATACATGTAATTTGAAAAACATCAACAAAAGTTGAGCGAGTTCATGTGTATGTGTATGAATAAACCTTTAAAGTATGTCTTGTATGTATGTATGTCCCTTGTATGTAGTAATAAGGAAAAAGAGATCACCAATGGTTTGCAAGGCCATTGATATGTGTGAAATGGTGCAGGAAAACTCAAACCTAGCAAATTTGTACCGGGCCTCCGGCTGGAAGACATAGTCACCCTATGGGCCACCCTGGTCCCCAGGGTGTGGGCTCACTACACCCAAATAGATTTTTCACTCAAGTCCCTCGGTCCTACGACGAGGATTAATGGCCTTAAGTGTTATACCCACCTTTCACATGATCTAGTAATAACCCTCCTTAAGCTAATCATACCATGTATAAAACGTTTGTAATAATTGTAACATGTATTTCACCCCCGAAGTATAAAACTGAAAACAGTTAAAAGAAAAGGGGGACATGAACTCACAGTATTGCGTCTTCAGAATCGTAACCCAAATCTCCTCAGCAAACACGACTACCTACAGTGTACTAACATCTATTAGACGAACGGGCCGTGCCTTGGCTTAGAGTTTAACGTTTTTGAGTTACGTTTCTTATGTTCCCAATATTATTCCAAGTTATAATTACTTGTTAAAATAATAATTATTTTAACGTTAAATTATATTTAGTTTTGGAATAATTGTTTAAGTAATATTTCTGTAATAATACTTCTCAAGTATTTTATTTTCGTATTTCCTTCCCAAGGATGGGGGTATTCTCATACATGTATTTTCGTATTATTGTATTTGTAGTTCCAAATTAATATATTTTCAAGTCTCACTTTAGAAAATATATATTAACTTATTTTGTCCCAAAAATAATGTATTGTCCAGAAAATATATATTTTTCCCAAAAATCATATATCTTCTAAATATTCAAGAAAATATATTTTAACTTCCCAAAAATAATATTTTCCCTTTTCGTCAAAGTATGATATAACTTGTAATAATAAAAAAAAATCATACTTTCATTTCTTGTATCCAAAATAATATTTACCAAAAATATACTTATAACGGTATATTCCGGAATATTTTGTAAGTTACGTTCTTGTGTTCGATTTCACAATATTAAGTGTGTAACTTATATACTTATCCCTTGATATTCTTGGTATTATTTTGGATAGTAAATTTCATGGTATTTTGTTAAGTTATATTATTTTACCCTAAAATAATATAACTATTTCACCAAGTATACAAATATTCACACAAGTGTCTTTAATGTAAATACATATTCTAAATACATATTTATTCATTTTTACTTACAAAAACCAACCTCCAATACTTGTATTTTTGTAACAAGGTCTATGGCAAAGTTTATATTAAAAACCATAGTTAAAACACACTTGTTAATATTTGTTAGAAAAATATTTTTCTAAGTGTTTGTATTTTTTGGAAATTTTGCCATAGTTTCCCTTAAAAATGGAGGTGTCCATGCAATTAAAGCATATCATTTTCTTTTTTCAAAAATCATCGTAAGCAATCAACAATCAATCCCTAAACATCTTACACTTACCAAGTGCAAAAACTATACAATTTACATAACAACATGAACTTGATCTTTTGTTAAAAACTTGTAGGAACTTGGTAGGGTGTTTAGTAGGTTTAGTTACCCTCCAAAATGTATTTACTTCTTGATAAACTTCATTCTTGAAAGTTTTAGGTGTTTACAACTTGTAAACATATTTTACAAAAATGTTTCTTTGTGAGATCTTCTTGTTTCATGAGTGTTTATACACTTGTTTTACCCCTAAAAATAGTGTATATTTAAGTAAAACCAAGATCTTCTAAGAATCACATTTTAAACTTGGTTCTTTTGGAAAACCATTCATAAATCTTAGATTCATAAGATTACTAGCTTACTTTGTTTATTATTTTTCAAGAAATCATCTTTTTATTCAAGTTCATGCTTATATATGAGGATGATCTTTTTGTGTTAAGACATAATCATCCTCTAACTTGCTAGATCATGTGTTTAATCACAATCTAGCAAGCTTTTTATGATGATCAACATCATAATCTCTAGTAAACAACAACAAGTATCATACATGCACTAAACAACATAGTTTCATCATGATTTCATCACATATCAAGCTTTATGTTCATGATTCATGTTCATGTCTTTTAGTGTTCTTGTGATTTACAACATAATACATCTTTTAACCAACTAAAATAGAAGTAACAAAGGGTTGTGAGAGTCTTACTACTAGCTCTAAGCTAGGGAAGAACACAAGATGATGGTGATGACAAAAGTGGAGGATAATAGCAAACAAAAGAAGTCCTTGATGATCCACAAGCTTCACACTTCGTTACACACCTTCTTACATCAAGTAGTGATTTTGGAATGGTTGGATGATGGATGAAAAATGGTGGTGGTGGTGGCACTATGTTCGGCCGAGAGGATAGGGAGAGAGGAGAAGAGGTGAGTTGGTGTGTTTGTGTAGAAGATGAAGATGCTTAAGTGTTCTTATAACCACTAATCCCTTTTGTCCAATGGTCCTTATGTTCCTCAAAGTACACTACACAATCCTTCACAAATCCAAGGGAAGATCATTAGAGATTTAGGAGGATTATGCAAATCTTGAGGGTGGGGCCACTTCTTGTGACCGTAAGTGTGAAGGGGGGGGGGGGGGTAAGTGTAAGTTTGAATGATAATGTAAGTAATTAGTTGGAGTTTAAGTGTAAAAATCTAGTGTTTTAAGTGTAGGATGTATTATGTAGTGTATTAGGGTGTTCGGGAACCATAACTAGCCAAGAGATCGTAAAACAATGCTTCTAGCAATATTTTAGTGTTTCGGGTAATGTCCGGTTGTTCGGTTAGATACTGGTTCGTTAAAGTGCTAAGTTATTCCGTATAGTGTCCTTTATGTATCTTTTTGTGACACTTTTAATTCCCGACACTTAGGAAAGCATTCAGGACCATTTAGACAATTTTCTGCATGTTACCAACTTGTTAAATTGCTGAATTTTTCTGAAAAATGCAGAATTCTGTACTTTAAGTGGGTTTTAGGCACTTTCCGGCACTTTATCTATCCCCTAGAAAAGCAGTTTTATGGTCCTTACTTCCCTACACACCATACTAGTGTAGTACCTTGTCTCTGGCCCATACTGGGTCTTAAAACACTGTCTGTCTATGTACTGAACATCGTCAGCATTTTTCTGAGTTATTCGTTAACTGTGCTAACCGTGCTTTGTGCATCATTTATGTCACTAAAGTCTCTATGTGAAATGATGTGACAGTATGTAATATGTGATGCACATGAATGTATGTTACAGAAATCAGAAACCAGTTAATTGTATAATTCAGCACAGTCATTAAGCACTTAATCATAGTTAATTAATCGTACGGATACCTGGATTTATGAGGGTTGTCACAACTCTAACGTAAACTAAGATTGCAAACATGATATATCATAGGAAAGCACGAATTCTCCTAACCTTGATTCGACATCACAACACGCAAAGTATGAGAAACCAGTTGTTCATAACCTTGTCCACACCTTTTTCGATCTCATCAGAGGACAAGGACGAACCGATGCGATGGTTATTTTGGACCCTGCTATGGATCCTAGAAGGAAGTCACGAGAGCGAAACGACCAAGGAGATCCATTCCTATATCACGTTCTATTAGAGGAACAACTGTTAAGGTGTGACAGCATGTGTTAGGATCTGAGGCTCTCATGATTGTGCTTGTTTGCTTTATTTAAACATTAAGTGCAGCGGAAATGAGCAACAAACTTTGTAAACACAATCAAGGAAGAAAATAGTTTTGATAAACACATGATTTGCATTAGTCGAAAGATTACAAAGTCAATCAAAAGATTACAAAGCATGCTTACAAACTAAACTCCCCCTCAGCCTAATGCTTCAAGGTTGGATTGCACAAGATGAAAGGATTGAATTGAGGAGAAGAACTCACTCAAAACGATCAAATGTAACAGTACAGAGTACCGTTCCATTTATAGACATTCCAAACCACTGAGGCATCTCAGCTGACGTCACCATGAAAGTGACGTCTAACAGCCTAACAACCTGTATCTACTGTTCTTATACAAACACTGCTAAACTTAACCACTGACTTTACATAAAAACAGATAACATACTAAACTACTGTTCTCTCTTTGCATCAGTGCTTTCCTCAAGGTTAATCAGTCCTTGATTAGGCAGTGCTTTGTCATCAGCAGATTGTACCAGCAGTGCTTAGTTCTCAGCAGTCTTTTGGGATTCGTCAGTAGTTATGAAGAACAGCAGCAGTTGTATACGGGCAGTGGATAGAAGACCATCAGATGTTATAATCACTTTCAAGGGGAAAGCCTAATGTAAACAGTTGTTTATTGTGAATCCACTGTCATGATCCGGTTTTGGCTTTCATTATCTGTTCCTCTGGTAGGGTTCAATCCCAACAATCTCCCCCTAGAACAGATAATGCCAAAACCCTTCATTATTCTGGATCTTTATTCCTCATCAGAAGTTCCCTTGCTTGTCTTTGAAATTCTTCTTCAAATTCTTTGGAACTTGTGTCATCCTCATCCCTGCACAATGAAAGTTCAAGGAGATCCTGCAAATCTTCACCACTAAGGCCTAGTGCTTCTTTCCTTGATATGTACTTCATCTCACCATTGGATCTGACCAGGGTCAATACATGGGTCTTTTGATCAGAGAGCCACTTTAGTACTTTTGAACCCAATGGGTTTCTTGGGAGAGATTTATTTCCTGATGAGCTTGGAGATTTTGGCCTTGAGAAAAATTGTAAAGCAGTATCCTGAACTTCAGACATTCTTTTGAAAGCTTCTTCTATGACTTTATTCGCTGCAGCTATGTCTTCTGCAACTTCTTTGTCAATTTGCTCTTGTATCTTTTGTTGATCAAGCTCACTGTCTGGGATATCTGCTGAAATGTTTGGTGATGCAGGTTTGGTTAATACCTTTTTGAAAAGGTTTTGAAGGCTCACTGAACTATCTTCTTTTAGACCCATTTTCTTGATGGCTTCTGTGAAGTACTCAGCTTCCTTTTCTTTTTCTTCTTCACTGGTCAGCAGTTTTCCCTTTTCCTGGTTTTTCACAAGGATAGGGTTATCTGCTGATGTGAGCAGTGTTTTAAGAGTGTCAAGCTTCTATTCTAGCTTTTTGTAGTCAGGCCTTTTTGAAGTGTCTGGGACTGTTGTCCTTCTTTTCTTCAGCCTTTCATAAGCTTCGTCGGTATACTGCTTTGTCCATTTTGCTATGGCTTCAGCAGTATCCACCTTAGCATCTATCAGTTCCTGTTTCTTCTTTTTGTATTCAGAAGTAAGATCAGCAATTAGCCTTTTATATTTATTCCAATTTGGAGCCGTCTTCTTCTTACTTGGATCATTTTTAATCCTTTCAATCCTGTTTGCTTCATGCTTCAAAGCAACCAGTGGCCACTCTTCAAATTGGTTTTCTTCAGCTTGATAGAATTTTTCTTTCATTATATATGCAAGATATTCTTTTCTCATTGCTTTTCATTGATCTGTCTTTTCTTTGATCAGATCTTGTGCATAGTTTTCCATCAACTTGACTTTTGTGAGCAAAAATTCCAATTTTTCAGAAATGGCTTCATCACCTTGATCTTTGCATTCGAGTTTAGCTCTGATCTTTGCTTGCCTTGCTTTCATCTCAAGATATTCATCCATGTCTTCTGGAACTACGAAGCCTATGAGAGAAGGAAACCTTCTTTTTGAAGGATCATCCTCAGTGTAAAATTGTTTCATCTCATTTTTCACAGCTTCTAGTTCCAGTGGATATTTAGCAGCAACAGGATCATACTTTTCATCCGTAGGCTGAGTTGTTTCTCTTTTTTCTTTTGTGAAGCTTTACGGATGAAGAGAATTTTGGTTGTGATGTGGGGATGATGAGAGCAGTGGTAGATGGTTGACAAACAGCTGTTGAAACAACTGGTGTTTCAACCTCTGTTGTCATTACAACTACTGATGTGTCAGTAGATGTCTTCTGCTTTTGAGAAGGGGTTGAAGATGGTGAAGTAGTTTTTGATGGTGGTGATGGTGGTGGTGAATCATAAGGTATGAAGATCCTTCTCCTTTTTATTGTAGGAGAGGCAGATGATGTTTTGGGTGGATCAGTGGTGGTGATTTGAGTGGCAGTGGTTTGTGATTGACAAACAGCTGTTGAAACAACTGGTGTCTCAACCACTGTTGTCATTACAGCAGATGTTGTAACAACTGTTGTCTTCTGCTTTATGGGAGGAGGTAATGATGATGATGATGTGATTATAGATGATAATAGTGGTAGGGCAGTGGTTTTAGTAGTGTGTGGTGAAGTTGTGTGTGTTGATGAGATGACAGCTGTTTTGCTAGCAGTAGTTTTTGTAACTACTGCTGTATCAGCTGTTTGGATGGAAGTTTGAGATTTTGTGGTTTGAGGTTTGAAGCCTTTGGGAGGTGGTTTAGATGTCTGTTTTTCTTGTTCTGGTTCAATATACAGCCCATCTTCTATTCCCTTCTTCTTCAACTTGATTTTCTCCCCCTTTTTGGCATTATCTGGAAGGGGGTTATCCATGAAGAGTATAGTGGAAGGAACTTTTCCAGAGGTGCTTTGGAGATGAGCCTTGATATCTTTGATGTCTGCTTGAGTATCTTTAAATCTCGACTCCACCATGTTTGTCAGCATTTTCACATGTATTTCATGCTGCTGATCAGCCATCTGTTTTTGTTTTTCAAGCAAGGGTTGGAATATATTCCACAGCTCATTTGCAGCAGGTGCAGGTTGTGCAGGTGCTTGAGCTGGAACAGCAGTGGATTGTGCTTTCTGAGCTGTTAACAGCTGTTGCACCATATCCTTTATTTCAGCAACTGATGTTTCAAGTTTCTCAACTCTGCCCGTCAATTCCTGATATTTTGAATCATCATCCAATTTAATGGAATCATCTGTTTCCCCACCAGCAGTGGTTGTATCAATGTGTGACTTAGGAACTGAGTCCCAAAAATCACCCATTGATGCCCCTTGTTCTTGGTACTGAGGACTTCTTTCTTCAGCACTTGATAACCTTGTTATTTTACCAGTGGTCAAAATGATCTCACTAGTGGTTACCAGAGGTGCTATGGAAGAAATTGCCTTCAAGGGAGTCTTACTAATGAAACAACTGTCCAAATGAAGATCTGTTGATCCATCACTTGTAGTTGCTGCTCCACTTGAACTACCACCGAGAGTTACTTGTAACTCAGGGGGTGTAACCTCCTCATTTGTTGCTGGGATAGCAGGAGTAGTAGCATCAGACCCAATCACTTGTGGGAGTATACTCTCAGTGATAGGTGATATAGAGGAACTGGTTTGTGTCTGAGCTATAGCAACTGCATGCAACAAGGGTATTATTGATTGTGGCATTATGATTGGTGAGGGTATGGGTGTTGAAAGAGACATGTCCTTGGGATCAGGACTGAGGAAGATGGAACCGAGTGGATCCAGAGCTTCATAATGTGGTGTCCCTGTGTTTACAACCTGATCCTTTTGTGAGGATGCAGGAGGAGTTTGAGGTAATGGTGGAGATCTTTCTACCAACTGCTGTGAGGAAGTAGCAGCAGTGGTTTGTGGTGACATTTGTGTTGTCACAGGCAGTTGCTCTGGGATCTCATCTTCCAGAGTTGCCTTTTTCTAGGGTTTGGTGGGCTTTTTGTATGATTTCTTTTTGGTCTTTTTGGAGATGTCAGGTGTGGGTTTCAAAGCAGTGGTTGTGGTGCTCTGATCACCTGGAGCAGTGGGCTCAACAGTAGATGCCTAAGGAGCAGTGGTGGCTGCTAAATTCTGCTCAGGCACCTCTGCTTTTGTTTTTATTGGTGCCATCATTCTAGAGAATGTTTCATTTGTTAAACCTTTTATTTGACAATAAGCACCTTGTTTGAGCAAATTTTCATTTTCCTTTTTGAATTTTTGTTTAAAATAATAGCTTAGAAACCTTGGAAAAAGTAAAAATGATTTGCTATCAACATTTTTTACCAAGTCATTAAAGATCTCCTGGGAATAATTGTAATTTTCATTATTTAAAATAGCATAGCCCAGACATTGAATCTTTAATGGTATTTCATTAAACGCTGTTGTTTTATTTGAAACACACATCAAATGTGTGTGAAATAAAAATCTTGGTGCAGAAGGGAAGTAACCTTTTTGTAAGGTATCTACCTTTGATTGTTCTGCATACCCTCTTTTCAGAAAATCAGTTTTCAACTCGGTTTTATCAAAAGAAGTTTTACCTTTCTGATCATCGAGCTTAAAGACTTCTGAAATTGATTGTGGGGTAATTTGTATTGCTTTGCCCTGTATCGAGGAGTTGATGGCTATGACTTTATCGTCTTGTTTTTCAAGCATCGCCTTTTTCCAAAACTCTCTCTGGGTTTGCAGGTAGATGGGAGCATCTGCTGTCAACAAAGTTTTGTACTTTGATGCAGACATTATATCAATGATGGAGTCGAAAGTGTGGTTGTCTTTGAGTTTTGTGAGTAGACCCAAGTAGTTGTGCGGAGATTTGTACGGAATTTCAATGGGTTCTTCGGCCGTTTGAGCGACCTCTTTGGAAGATGGTGTTGATTTTGGTTTAGATTTTGATTTTGATTTCGTCATTTTGGAGAAGAAGAGCGAAAAATGATTTGAGAAGAAGGGTTAGAAACTGCTTTGAGAAGAGAATTTTTGAGAATTCAATTCGACAGTAAAACCCTGTTTTGGGGTTTTGATCAGGGTTTTATTTAGGGGAAAAAATGGACGCTGATGTGGCAGCAGTTATAAAGATCTGAAGGCTAAAAACTGACCACGTGCCAACCTCTGGTGAAATGGATGAAAACAGAGGACAGTTGTTTTGAGAGCCACTTATGAAGCAAGCGTCAGTGGTTACAACGGTAATAATGTGATAACAGTGGATGATTTTTACTATCAGTAGATAGCACATCAGTGGATAGAACACTGATTTTGAACAACAGTTTTTACCAAGTAAATGAGAGAACAGAGATTGACTTTCAGCAGTGAACAGAATTTAGGAATCAGACGTTTGAGCACGGCAGTGGTTAGGGGTAATGGTAAAGATTTGAAAGACTAATATATCAGCAACTGTTTTGAGAATTTTCATTCAAGGTTTTGCCACATGTCAATTATACATTCCTGACAGTGGTATAGTACCCCAGATGATGTAAACTTTTTACTAAGGCTACTCGTTCTTGCTATAATATTTAAATTAAAACAAGAGTACCCCAGTATTTCAAGGTCTTTTGGCAATCAATCTTTGATCAGTTTTAAGGCACGCTTGAGTTAGATATGACCTTGACATATGTACCAAATTCCTTTTGATCTGTTTTTGAGGATAGTATAACAAAAAAAATAAAGGTTATACATCCTGACAGGAGATTGAAAATTTTACTATCAAAAACCAGTAAAAGTTCAAAATATATTATTCTTAAAAAAATGAAGAATGATATATCCTGCCTTATTCGAGAGAATCCTTTTACAGAAAAATAAATAAAGGATTTTCTGAAAACAACATCAAAAAGAATCTGACATAATTCTCCACTGATCCTCCTAATCATATCAACCTCAAGCTTATGAAAATGGTCAATGGTTTGACAGCAGTGGTATAAAATTTTAAATATATTTTGACCACTGTTTGGTACCATTCTCTTGTTGATTGATTGTCAAATAGAAAAATGAGGACACAAGATCACATGAGTTTTCGAAAACCCTAGTGTAGATTTTGTTACCATGTGATGATTCTGAAAATGTCTAGTCCTTTAGAAAGTTTATTCTCTGGAGATACTATTTTTACTTGAACTTTCTTGACTCAATGAATGCACACAGTTGCTTAATTACCATTTTACCCTTATTTTTGACTCTTAAGTGTTTTATGTTTATACTCTTTTCTTTTGACTTCAAAAGTTTTGAGATAAACACACTTCTGAGTTTTTGTGATTTTCCTTCTTCCCTTTTTACCCTTCCCATTCATAAGTAATGAAATACTTACTGGGAGGTCTTTATTGAGAGAAACCTTAATCCAAAATCATTTTGCAGTAATGTTTTGAGAGAATTGGTCATGTTTGCACAATTTTTTCAACCATTCTCACATTACATATGATACGGACTATGTTGACCCCTGATTTTCTGAATGTATTTTAACATAGTTGATTTTGTCCTCTTGAGGATCCTCAACCTGTTTTTCAATACACTAGATCTAATAACTAAAGTGTTAATTTCCCTCTTTCTACATTATCAAAACACTAATGCTTTTAAGAACATAGGTTTTGTTAATCTGAGGTTCATACTTTAGTATTAATCATGATGAAACAGCACAAATCTCATAACAACAGTTGAAATCAATTTTGACAAGAAATGATTATACCATAATTAGCAGACATATTTTCACATCTGAAAACTATGAGGGACTTGTGTATGACATCACTTGTTGTGTGAAATTTGTGTGTCTTATGACATCTTGGTTGTTTTACAGAGTTTTTTGGAATAACAGTTTTGAACTAATTACTCGTTACTCTGTTTTTCAACTGGATACAACCAACCTTAGTATCAATGAATTTTTGAGCTGAACTGTTACGTCAAATTGATTGTTAGATCGAATTTGACTGTCCAGGCTCTGATACCAATTGTTAGGATCTGAGGCTCTCATGATTGTGCTTGTTTGCTTGATTTAAACATTAAGTGCAGCGGAAATGAGCAACAAACTTTGTAAACACAATCAAGGAAGAAAATAGTTTTGATAAACACATGATTTGCATTAATCAAAAGATTACAAAGTCAATCAAAAGATTACAAAGCATGCTTACAAACTAAACTCCCCCTCAGCCTAATGCTCCAAGGTTGGATTGCACAAGATGAAAGGATTGAATTGAGGAGAAGAACTCACTCAAAACGATCAAATGTAACAGTACAGAGTACTATTCCATTTATAGACATTCCAAACCACTGAGGCAACTCAGCTGACGTCACCATGAAAGCGACGTCTAACAGCCTAACAACCTGTATCTACTGTTCTTATACAAACACTGCTAAACTTAACCACTGACTTTACATAAAAACAGATAACATACTAAACTACTGTTCTCTCTTTGCATCAGTGCTTTCCTCAAGGTTGATCAGTCCTTGATTGGGCAGTGCTTTGTCATCAGCAGATTATACCAGCAGTGCTTAGTTCTCAGCATTCTTTTGGGCTTCGTCAGTAGTTATGAAGAACAGCAGCAGTTGTATACGGGCAGTGGATAGAAGACCATCAGATGTTATAATCACTTTCAAGGGAAAATCTAATGTAAACAGCTGTTTATTGTGAATCCACTGTCATGATCCGGTTTTGGCTTTCATTATCTGTTCCTCTGGTAGGGTTCAATCCCAACAGCATGATAACTTGGTCCCATATACGAAGCAACTATAGACATTAGCGATTGAAATGTCAAGTGGTTTACGACACACACAAAGCTAAGAATCGGACGTGAAGCAATTAACAGGGATTAGAAGGGTCGACGACGTCATTCACATCCTTTTTATTCACGCAATACTTTCCCAACTTGAGTGGTGAGGCTCGTTCTCTCATTCGACTGATTATCTGGATTCTTGATAATTGTCTGGAAGTGTCCTAGTAGGTCTACACTCCTCAGATTCCTGTTTTCATGCCTTGAATACGAGAAGCGTACGCGGTGTATACTTCTCATGGCAGGGCTAACACTCACATCGCATTCCCATCGATCACGAAGCTGTTTCTCCTAATTCCCTGTTACGTGGTTAATTCGGAGTCGAACCTAACCTACCTCAACTCAACAAAGTGATATCGTTCTTATAAAACAACGGATTTGGAGAATATATGAGGATGAAGACACGGACTAGTCAACTCACAGATGAGCTCAATGATCTAAACGTTTACTCTATTGAAAGAACCGTCATCCCATGAAAACTTTTCTGGTTATGTAAATCTTATCGCTAGCTTTGGTACAAACCAACGTTTATTGTTTAAGGTGATGCCTTAATTCTGTTGCTAACTTGGGCAAGTTTATCATTACTTTATCGCGATACCATGATGTCCTTACTTCTTCACATGGAAACCCTAATAAGTTTTCTCTCTAGTTTAGGGGATTCGGCAAGCTCGACTCCCGGTTGATAAACCTCTTGAACCTCGAAATTGGTGACTTGTTGATTCGATCATACCCTTTCAAACATGTTTTCGCATTCTCAGATTGAAACTCCTCGACGACACAAGCACTACTTCGGACTTATCTGCATGACCTAGATAGTCCATCTAAAATTGGTTACTTGCTGGTTGGAGAATCACAAACTCATTTAGAGATCATGAATCAAGATGAACTACTTCCCTTTCGTACACGATCCCGCTCAAAACATCCTGTCGAACATTTCAGTGAACCTTAGCCCCTCAAACCCATACGACGACCTTTCTTCTCTAGTTAGTTCTTGTTATGCTAACCACATCGACGTAACACTTCTTATCGACAAACGTCATTCTTTATTTTAACCTCATACAACTTGCATACGACCAGCTATATCCTCGACATCAGGTAAACCTTTGCTACCGATCCTTAAACGTTTACGCATCGATTGCGACTACCCTTTTTGCATGTTTTCACATCTATTCACGATGTACTTCTTGAATTCTATGATTCTTATCACAACGACATTCTGCGCGAACCCTCGCTTGGACGAGTTACTCTCTACGAACGTTACTCGAGGACTAACGAGCCATAGATACCACAGATATGAAGATATAACAAGCATTGTCCTAAGAACTCAATAAGACCAATACAAGTTCCCAGTCACGACATTCGAATTTACCCTGCCTTGACAGATTTGTCACTTGTTTTCTTCGATGACATCAGAATCTACTTCAAGAATCAGTAGGAATCTGATCGACACATACGCCTTACCCTGGAACTTCAACAACACAAAAAACCTCATGTTAAGTTTTCAACATACGGCTTTTAACATCACAAAGCCCGCTTTCCTCGATCGCATACACAATCCCCCACGGCTTTAACTCGAAAGATGCTCAGGAATTCGCAAGTCCAGCAATTAAAAGATAAGCTATGAGGTGCTTCTATCCTATCCTATCCTGTCTGGGGCATTGACGAATTTAATGCTCGCAACGGTACACCCATTCAAGTGCTCGATCGCAAGCTGAAGCAATGTGGGAATAATCGTTGCCTACGTAACTCGACAACTCAAGGTTTGCAAGGAAAACTACACTACCCACGACTTGGAACTGGAATCTGTAGTCTTAGCACTCAAGATATGGAGATGGGAACAAATTTCCATGGATTGTGTCATACCCCGACGGCGTAAAACAACAAACCGCGGCGGAAACGTCGGGGAGTGTCGTAACAGAATCATTGTTTCACAACACATGGTGATTAAAGATTTGTTTTATTCCATTAATGAACTCATCGTTTTATTACAAATCAGATAAATATAAATAATCGTCTATCAAGTTTTAAAGTCTCTAGAGCACGAGTCCATCCTATGTGTAGCATGCATCAACAATCATCACATAGCAGCACCTGAAACATATGTGAAAATAGGTACGTCAGCATAAAAATTCCTGTGAGTAACATAGGATTTTTGAATTAGATTCATGGCTTTGGATAATGTAAGAAAAGGTTTTATGTTTACAAAAAATAACCATGAATCCTTTTAAAAGTTTTTGTAACATCTGTGCTTGTAATCATTGTGAACAGTTCAGTTATCAATAAAACAATCTTATTTGATCCCAATGTTTGTTCAATTTTAAACTCTACATCGCTTTCTGGAGAGTTATACGCAAAATGGTACGTAAACGTAGTCAGTTTAATGCGACAAATACTCTGGAACATCAACATATACTTAACATACCTTAAATAACCTTTACATAACTTAGAAATAAGTTTTGAAGGCTTTGGTATGGCAAAAACAAGTTAATTCGCCTACAGGGACTAAATTTGACAAACTGCGAAAGTATGCTGATTCGCACTATAACAGACATTCCAGAACATGACCATAAGTTAAACATACCATAAATATCCTTTAAATAGCTTAGAAATAGGCATTGAGGGGTTCGGTTTGCTAAAATAAACTTTTGGGTCATTCAGGGACTAAAAGCGTCAAAAAGTGCACAAGTTTGCATTTTCGCGCATAACTTACGTTCTGAATACATCCGGATACCCAAAAATTTATGTAAGCACTAAAATATTTTATTTTAGTGTTTGGCATGAGAAAAATCCATTCGTCACGCCATTTGGATCGTTTTTCGCGCTTATGCGCATTCCGTCGTAATTAGCCGAACATCGCGATCGTACGAACAAACAAACCGACATCCGTGATGTTTTCAAGCATATTTCATGTTCCCTATGTCTTAACATCATTGTGGAGCTTGAAATTGGGTTTGACGGGTGTTATAAGTGCCGTTACGCAACGAAACAAGGTGCAGGGACCAAAACTGACATTTCTGCATAGTTGATGGCTTACGGACCGTAAGCCATCACCCTTACGGTCCGAAAGGCATCCCCAGAACATCAGAATGTTCTAAACCATCTGTTAACAGTTGTTACCCACTTCTAATCCCAATGCCACATGTTAATCCCTGATGGTGGGGGGCCAATTGATATTCCATAACATTCCAACAAGTGTACGGATGAGATTCGATCACGGTTTTCAAGAAACGATCCTAACGGTGCTCCTAATCCTATAAATACCCAACCCATCACAACTCAAAACCCACTTGAAATCTGATTTTCTCTAAGTTGGGGTGTTCTATCATTTCATACCTGAGAAATATTTGGAAATCAAAGCTTTCGGGGACCCTTTGTAAGTGTTCCTTCGTTCTTTTTATTCTTTAGCGTTAAAAGTCAAACTTTGTTTGACTTTCTACGTTGACCAGTTTATGGTCAATGCGAAGTTCGTTTGAACTTCATAATGTGAGCGTAATCACGATGGTCATAGTCCCTAGTGACTATACCTACTGATTACCACGTTATCTAGGCTCAGTGACGAGTCGTAGTTTCGGCCAAAATGCGCATTCGTGCGTATTTTGTAACCAAACTACTCTTGGGTATCAAAACCGTTTGTTTTGATACCAAACCTGTTTTCTAAACTTAGTTAAGCATGTTTTAACATGCTTAGCTCGTCACTTTTAGTTTAGTGCTTATATAGGGTCGTAAGGTAAGTGATCTAAACAATCGCTTATACTTTCGAACCCGACCCGTTTGGTGGATCTTTAGGATCCGACCAAACACATTAGGTGACCATAGTTGTATAGGGAATAACCTTCCGAGGTTATACCTTATGGTCACATCGTTTGAGTAGTTGTATGATAGGTAGTATATATGCCTTAGGTAAATTACCAAAATGCCCTTTGAACGCCAAAATTCATTTTAAGCATATGTAACATAACTTTTGGTATCTAAACTGTTTTGGTAACAATATTAGACATGTTAAGGCATATTTTACTTATCATAGAACTAGTTAGGCGTTCCGAACGCGTTTTACGCGAACGACGCGTTAAAGTAGCATAAGCTACCTAAACGGGTCGTAATGGGTCGTAAGCACTTAGGTTAGGTTTCATTTAGTATGAAGGCTTTGTTAAACCATATTACATGAGTTCTCATACTCGTTTGGTTTAAGAACCCTCATTCTATCCGATCTTCCGATTTAGGTCCGGTATATTAACATAGTTACCTATATTAGGTGCCGTTTGATATCCGTGATCTCTAGCATTGTTTGGTTGTTACTCAAGGACTACTAAGCAATCTCAAGTGAGTATATAGACCCCTCTTTTACTGTTTTCCAAACATTTTGGGGTGAAACACATGTGCCTACTTGTTACTTTTGTGCCTTTCATGCTTTCATATCATATGCTTGTTATGTTCATTAGTACATTATAGTACATGATTTCATTACATTTTATGCTATGTATGTCCATTGTGTGCATACTTAGTACATTGTTTTACATTACATTTCACGCTATGTATGTTCATTTGATTACATACTTAGTGCATTGTTTTCACATACTTACATTTTTGGTATGACATTTGGTTTGTTCAAATGGGACAATATACATTCATTAACATTAGCTACGCCGCTCGTTAGTAGGTAATGGTACCATAGGACTTGACAACTCCCATTCCTGAACCCTAGGTTTGTTTGGGTGGAAGGAATGACCGAATTCGATAAACACAACACAGATAAACCTTTAATTTGTTTAAAGGTCTATCACCACAGTCACAAGGCTTGGATGTATGCATTTTCACAATACCGCATAGATGTTTGTATCAGTATAGCATGCATTTGTTCCACAAAACATAACTTTGACTTAAACTATGTTTAATTCAATACCCTGTTTTTGTGCATTTTACTTATGGTTTAGTTGATATATTTCACATGCCATACATGATATTTTTGGATACACATTATATGATTTACATTAAACATAAACATTTTGACATTGATATACACATTTGGTGATTTACATTAAACACGGACATTTTGATATGGTTTACACAATAACACTTGACAATTGATTTATACGTGAAAGATTTACATTGGTGGTTGGTTTGGGTAAATGTTTTGAGTAACGAGGCGTGTGTAATATGATACAAACATGGTGGATACGCCGCTGGTACTTCCTATAGATAAGTGTTTGTATAATATTACATATCGTAGCGTTATTTAAATCATTTCAGTATAGACATATTACATTCTACACAAATAACATATTCTTCACAAGACATTGTTTTACAAAACAGTTTATTTTATACAACTCATTTTATTTTTTTATTTCATTAACCATACTCCTCTCTTTTATATAATCTGATTTCTTATCGAGTTTTCATATGATTTATAAAAGAAAACACTTAACAAGATTCATGACTAATTTTTATTAAACCTTTCTTCTAAAACCCAAGTCATGAATCCTATTTTCACAAAACCTATGTATCTCACAGGCATTTTTATGCTGACGTACCTATTTTCACATGTGTTTTCAGGAGCTGTCGCTTAGGATGATGATCGTGACACTAGGGCGGACATGTTAAATAAAATATAACTTTGTATGCCATGGTTGTGAAACAATAATTCTGTTACAACACTCCCCGACGTTTCCGCCACGATTTGATGTTCTATGTGGTCGGGGTGTGACAGAAGAGTTGGTATCAGAGCCAATGGTTATAGGGAATTAGGTTATTAGTAATGCTTTGACCTAGACTATAACCTTTCTAGGACCCCAACACAAGTTATCTTGTGTTTAGATCTTAAAACATGCACTTCACCTATCCTTAGGTGATAACCACAACGGGAACATCAAGTTCGAATCCGCTTTGAAAACTAATCATCTGTTCTAGGATGATTGATTACTAGGTTTTGAACTCTCTGTTATAATGTTTTGAAACCCTTTGAATTTTCAAAATATCATCAAAGTTTTGGGTTTTGAATAGTGTGAACACGTGCAAACTGGAAGAGTGAATGCCTGTACCCTGGGTTTTCTGTCTAATGCTAGAGTGTTCGTACAAATCCACATAATCGGACCAGTCACTCTTACCTGGGAACTCTTGGGGTGAGTGTTCACTTATAGGCGAGCATATCTTCGCGATACATTATTTTTCACCCATTTACTTTGATTAGTCACAATGTGTCGTTTGTTTGCCTTATGGTAACAAACAAATGACCATCATCTTTGCTTTTGTTGATTTTGTTTCATCTCATTATTTTCATCTAATCATCTCACTCGTTTCCTTTCATGTTTCCTCTTTTAGAATGCCTCCTCGATGCGAGAATCAGATAGCGACTGCCGAACTGGCAGAAATCATCGCACAGCAAATGGCTGCTGCTTTCCCAAATTTCATTGCTCAAATGAACCAAGCCAACAACAACAATCATGCTCCATGCAATTTCAAGAGTTTCAACTCGGCTAAACCACTCAAGTTTAGTGGTACTGAAGGAGCAACTGGGCTTCTTCAATGGTTCGAGAGCATTGAGAACACTTTCCGTCACGTTCAGTGTCCTGATAATCGCAAGGTCGAGTTTTCTTTGAGTGTGTTTCAGAAGAGGGCTCTTACGTGGTGGAACGGGGTTATGAGAGACCGGGGTGCAGAAGTTGCTCTAGCACAGACTTGGGCTGAACTTAGAGCTCTTATGATGAGGGAGTTCTGCCCTCGTCATGAACTGCGAGCTTTGGAGAGAGAGTTTGATGATTTGAAGCAAGATAGTGGTGAGCATCGGGCGTATACTGATAGGTTTGAGGAGTTGAGTCTGCTATGCCCAACAATGGTCACCCCACTCGACAAGGCTATCGAAAGGTACATCGATGGTCTACCTGACTCAGTACAAGACATCATTACTGGTAGTAACCCTACCACACTCCGTCAGGCGATCGAGTTATCAGCGACATTGACTGAGTCGCAGGTTCGAAAGGGAAAGCTGCACAAAAAGGGTGACAAGGGTAAGAAGCAGGCGTCTGACAAAGAAGATAGCAAGAAAGGTCAAAACAAGAAGGGAAAGGATTATGGTTCGTCAAGGGGGTCAAGGAAGCGTAAGGCTTCCCAAAATTTTGCTGTCACTGCCCAAGTTAACCAGGCAGCTCCCAACCAACCCGCACAGCCTCCAGCGAAGAAACCTTATGTAGGAAATGCACCTTTGTGCAATAGATGCAACAGTCACCATCAGCCGCAATTTCCGTGCCGTTTCTTTACTAACTGTGGGAAGTCAGGTCATCTTGCTGGTGTTTGTCGTTTTGCTCAGAATCAGGCAGTTCAGAACCCGGCTCAACGAGTTGCTCAGCCTCCTGCTCAGCAACAGGGTCAAGCTGCACGACCACACTACCCTCCAGGTTCTTGTTACAACTGTGGGGATCTGACCCACTACCGTAATCAGTGTCCAAGATTGGTGAATGCTAATCCAAATCAGAATCAGGCTCAGGCTCGAGGTCGAGTCTTCAACATGAATGCACAAGAGGCACAAGCAGACAATGAAGTGTTGAACGGTACGTTCTTTATTAATAATCAGCCCGCATCTGTTCTTTTTTAATTCGGGTGCCGATAAGAGTTTTGTGTCATTATCTTTTGAGCCATTACTTCGCGTGTCTAGAACGAAACTAGGTAAACCTTTGACAGTAGAAGTTGCTAGTGGTGAACCCATTGTTCTTAATTCTATTCTTCGCAACTGCCAGTTGAACCTTAACGACCATCTTTTTCCTATTGACCTCACGCCTATGCAACTTGGAAGCTTCGACGTTATTGTGGGTATGGATTGGTTAGCCAAGCATCGCGCAGAGGTAGTTTGTTTTGAGAAGATTGTTCGTGTGCCGCTTTCGACAGGTGAGATCCTACAGGTTCGTGGTGAGAAACCTGCTGGTGGTCTCAAACTCATGTCTTGTTTTAAAGCTCGGAAGTATCTGCGAAAGAACTATGTGGCCTTTTTGGCACATGTTGTAGCAGATAAGGGCAAAGGTAAGTCTATTCAAGATATCCCTGTTGTTCGGGATTATCCTGAAGTATTTCCTGAAGAGTTACCTGGTCTACCCCCAGCACGCCAAGTTGAATTCCGAATTGATCTCGTACCTGGTGCAAATCCCATTGCCAGATCTCCATATCGTCTTGCACCATCTGAGATGCAAGAGTTGGCTAAGAAGCTTCAGGAACTTTCTGACAAAGGCTTTATCCGTCCTAGCTTTTCACCTTGGGGTGCTCCCGTTCTTTTTGTCAGGAAGAAGGATGGATCTTTTAGGATGTGTATCGATTATCGTGAGCTTAACAAGCTTACTATCAAAAATCGATATCCCCTACCTCGCATCGATGATCTATTTGATCAGTTACAGGACGCTTCTTATTTTTCAAAGATTGATCTGCGATCTGGATATCATCAACTTCGTGTGCATGAAGAAGATATTCCCAAGACAGCGTTCCGCACTCGTTATGGGCATTATGAGTTCACAGTTATGCCATTCGGATTGACTAATGCTCCTGCTGTTTTCATGGACTTAATGAATAGGGTCTGCAAGCCTTATTTGGATCAGTTCGTCATTGTTTTTATTGATGACATCTTGATATACTCTAAGACGCGAGCTGATCACGAGCAACATCTTCGTCTTACTCTGGAACTCCTAAAGAAAGAGCAACTTTTCGCCAAATTCTCCAAGTGTGAATTCTGGCTTAAAGAAGTTCAATTTTTAGGACATATTGTCAACGAACAAGGTATTCATGTAGATCCCTCCAAGATCAGTGCGATTAAGGATTGGGATACGCCTACTACTCCTACTGAAGTTCGTTCTTTTCTTGGTCTTGCGGGTTATTACCGTCGCTTCATTGAAAATTTCTCGAAGATTGCAGTTCCTCTAACTGCTCTAACTCAGAAGAACAAGCCCTTTGATTGGGGATTCAAACAAGAGGAAGCTTTTCAAAACTTGAAGCAGAAGCTTTGTGACGCGCCTGTTCTGACTTTGCCTGAGGGCAATGATGATTTCGTCGTTTATTGCGATGCATCTAAATTGGGTCTTGGTTGTGTTCTGATGCAAAGGAACAAAGTCATAGCATATGCATCGAGGCAGTTGAAGATACATGAGAATAACTACACCACTCATGATCTTGAGTTGGGTGCAGTTGTCTTCGCTCTTAAGATCTGGAGACACTATTTGTACGGTACAAAATGTGTGGTTTTCATGGACCACAAAAGTCTTCAGCATATCTTCAATCAGAAAGAACTCAACATGAGGCAACGACGTTGGGTGGAGCTTCTAAACGACTATGACTGCGAAATTCGCTACCATCCTGGTAAGGCGAATGTCGTAGCCGATGCATTGAGTCGTAAGGAACGTACTAAGCTTCATTGTGTTCGTGTTCAATCTGTTATTCAAGCTCGATCCGATATCCAAGCACGCATTTCTCAGGCTCAACAATCTTGTGTTTCACAAGGTTTGATGGATAAGGAATTTCCCTATCACATAACACCTGATCTTGAACTGAAGGACAATGGATCGTATTACTTCATGGGCCGTTTGTGGGTCCCAAGCCAAGATAACCTTCGCACCTTTCTTATGGATGAAGCCCATAAGTCTCGTTATTCCGTTCATCCTGGCTCAGATAAAATGTATAAGGTTCTTCGTATTCGGTATTGGTGGCCTGGTATGAAGAAAGACATTGCCTTATATGTATCAAACTGCCTTACTTGTCTTAAGGTTAAGGCTGAACATCAACATCCTTCGGGTTTATTGGAGCAACCAGAGATCCCAGTTTGGAAATGGGAAAACATTACTATGGATCTCATTACCAAACTTCCACGCACAAAGAAAGGTCATGATGCCATCTGGGTAGTTGTTGATCGTCTTACTAAGTCAGCGCATTTCTTGCCAATCCGTGAGGATTTTTCTGCTGACAAACTTGCTAAAATCTATGTGGATGAAATTGTAGCTCGACATGGTGTTCCTTTGAACATCATTTCTGATAGAGATGCTCCTTTCACTTCTCATTTTTGGAGAACCATGCAATCTGCTATGGGGACCCAACTTAATCTGAGCACAGCTTATCATCCGCAAACGGATGGTCAATCTGAAAGAACAATCCAGACTCTGGAGGATATGCTTAGAGCTTGTGTGATCGATTTTGGTGGTAGTTGGGATTCACATCTTCCGTTGATTGAATTCTCCTACAACAACAGTTATCACTCCAGCATCAAAATGGCTCCTTTCGAGGCTCTCTATGGTCAAAAATGTCGTTCACCAGTCTGCTGGAATGAGATCGGTGAGGCTCAGCTTACTGGACCTGCCCTCATTTTAGTGACAACTGATAAGGTTAAGAAAGTTCGTGATAACCTTCAGACAGCTAGAAGCCGTCAAAAGAGTTACGCGGACCCAAAATGCAAGCCCATGGAATTTCAAGTCGGTGATCGAGTATTACTTAAGGTCTCACCTTGGAAAGGTGTGATCAGATTTGGAAAGAAAGGAAAACTTACACCTAGATACGTTGGACCATTCAAGATCGTCGAAAGAATCGGTAAGGTAGCCTACAGACTTGAGTTACCTCCTGAACTTGGAAATGTTCATCCAACCTTTCACGTGTCCAATCTCAAGAAGTGTTTAGCTGATGAGAACCTCCACATACCGCTTGACGAAATTCGTGTTGATAAAACACTGAAATTTGTTGAGAAGCCAGTGGAAATCATGGAACGTGAAGTCAAGTGGCTCAAACAAAAGCGCATTCCTTTGGTCAAGGTTCGCTGGGAATCTAAACGTGGACCCGAGTTTACTTGGGAACGCGAAGATCAAATGAAGGCAAAATATCCGCACATATTCCCACGAGTTTCCTCTAAATAAATTTCGGGACGAAATTTCCACAAGTAGGGGAGACTGTAACATCTGTGCTTGTAATCATTTTGAACAGTTCAGTTATCAATAAAACAATGTTATTTGATCCCAATGTTTGTTTGGTTATGTTTTACATTTTTCATGTTTTGACTTTTGTTCAATTTTAAACTCTACATCGCTTTCTGGAGAGTTATACACAAACGGGTACGTAAACGTAGTCAGTTTAATGCGAAAAATACTCCGGAACATCAAAATATACTTAACATACCTTAAATAACCTTTACATAACTTAGAAATAAGTTTTGAAGGCTTTGGTATGGCAAAAACAAGTTAATTCGCCTACAGGGACTAAATTTGACAAACTGCGAAAGTATGCCGATTCGCACTATAACAGACATTCCGGAACATGACCATAAGTTAAACATACCATAAATATCCTTTACATAGCTTAGAAATAGGCTTTGAGGGGTTCGGTGTGCTAAAATAAACTTTTGGGTCATTCAGGGACTAAAAGCGTCAAAAAGTGCACAAGTTTGCATTTTCGCGCATAACTTACGTTCTGAATACATCCGGACATCCAAAAATTTATGTAAGCACTAAAATATTTTATTTTAGTGGTTGGCATGAGAAAAATCCATTCGTCACGCTATTTGGATCGTTTTTCGCGCTTATGCGCATTCCGTCGTAATTAGCCGAACATCGCGATCGTACGACCAAACGAACCGACATCCGTGATGTTTTCAAGCATATTTCATGTTCCCTATGTCTTAACATCATTGTGGAGCTTGAAATTTGGTTTGACGGGTGTTAGAAGTGCCGTTACGCAACGAAACAAGGTGCAGGGACCAAAACTGACATTTCTGCATAGTTGATGGCTTACGGACCGTAAGCCATCACCCTTACGGTCCGTAAGGCATCCCCAGAACATTAGAATGTTCTAAGCCAGCTGTTAACAGTTGTTACCCACTTCTAATCCCAATGCCACATGTTAATCCCTGATGGTGGGGGGCCAATTGATGTTCCATAACATTCCAACAAGTGTACGGATGAGATTCGATCACGGTTTTCAAGAAACGATCCTAACGGTGGTCCTAATCCTATAAATACCCAACCCATCACAACTCAAAACCCACTTGAAATCTGATTTTCTCTAAGTTGGGGTGTTCTATCACTTCATACCTGAGAAATATTTGGAAATCAAAGCTTTCGGGGACCCTTTGTAAGTGTTCCTTCGTTCTTTTTATTCTTTAGCGTTAAAAGTCAAACTTTGTTTGACTTTCTGCGTTGACCAGTTTATGGTCAATGCGAAGTTCGTTTGAACTTCATAACGTGAGCGTAATCACGATGGTCATAGTCCCTAGTGACTATACCTACTGATTACCACGTTATCTAGGCTCAGTGACGAGTCGTAGTTTCGGCCAAAATGCGCATTCGTGCGTATTTTGTAACCAAACTACTCTTGGGTATCAAAACCGTTTGTTTTGATACCAAACCTGTTTTCTAAACTTAGTTAAGCATGTTTTAACATGCTTAGCTCGTCACTTTTAGTTTAGTGCTTATATAGGGTCGTAAGGTAAGCGATCTAAACAATCGCTTATACTTTCGAACCCGACCCGTTTGGTCGATCTTTAGGATCTGACCAAACACATTAGGTGACCATAGTTGTATAGGGAATAACCTTCCGAGGTTATACCTTATGGTCACATCGTTTGAGTAGTTGTATGATAGGTAGTATATATGCCTTAGGTAAATTACCAAAATGCCCTTTGAACGCCAAAATTCATTTTAAGCATATGTAACATAACTTTTGGTATCTAAACTGATTTGGTAACAATATTAGACATGTTAAGGCATATTTTACTTATCATAGGACTAGTTAGGCGTTCCGAATGCGTTTTACGCGAACGACGCGTTAAAGTAGCATAAGCTACCTAAACGGGTCGTAATGGGTCGTAAGCACTTAGGTTAGGTTTCATTTAGTATGAAGGCTTTGTTAAACCATATTACATGAGTTCTCATACTCGTTTGGTTTACGAACCCTCATTCTATCCGATCTTCCGATTTAGGTTTGATATATTAACATAGTTACCTATATTAGGTGCCGTTTGATATCCGTGATCTCTAGCATTGTTTGGTTGTTACTCAAGGACTACTAAGCAATCTCAAGTGAGTACATAGACCCCTCTTTTACTGTTTTCCAAACATTTTGGGGTGAAACACATGTGCCTACTTGTTACTTTCGTGCCTTTCATGCTTTCATATCATATGCTTGTTATGTTCATTAGTACATTATAGTACATGATTTCATTACATTTTATGCTATGTATGTCCATTGTGTGCATACTTAATACATTGTTTTACATTACATTTCACGCTATGTATGTTCATTTGATTACATACTTAGTGCATTGTTTTCACATGCTTACATTTTTGGTATGACATTTGGTTTGTTCAAATGGGACAATATACATTCATTAACATTAGCTACGCCGCTCGTTAGTAGGTAATGGTACCATAGGACTTGACAACTCCCATTCCTGAACCCTAGGTTTGTTTGGGTGGAAGGAATGAGCGAATTCGATAAACATAACACAGATAAACCTTTAATTTGTTTAAAGGTCTATCACCACAGTCACAAGGCTTGGATGTATGCATTTTCATAATACCGCATAGATGTTTGTATCAGTATAGCATGCATTTGTTCCACAAAACATAACTTTGACTTAAACTATGTTTAATTCAATACCCTGTTTTTGTGCATTTTACATGTGGTTTAGTTGATATATTTCACATGCCATACATGATATTTTTGGATACACATTATATGATTTACATTAAACATAAACATTTTGACATTGATATACACATTTAGTGATTTACATTAAACACGGACATTTTGATATGGTTTACACAATAACACTTGACAATTGATTTATACATGAACGATTTACATTGGTGGTTGGTTTGGGTAAATGTTTTGAGTAACGAGGCGTGTGTAATATGATACAAACATGGTGGATACGCCGCTGGTACTTCCTATAGATAAGTGTTTGTATAATATTACATATCGTAGCGTTATTTAAATCATTTCAGTATAGACATATTACATTCTACACAAATAACATATTCTTCACAAGACATTGTTTTACAAAACAGTTTATTTTATACAACTCATTTTATTTGGTTATTTCATTAACCATACTCCTCTATTTTATATAATCTGATTTCTTATCGAGTTTTCATATGATTTATAAAAGAAAACACTTAACAAGATTCATGACTAATTTTTATTAAACCTTTCTTCTAAAACCCAAGTCATGAATCCTATTTTCACAAAACCTATGTATCTCACAGGCATTTTTATGCTGACGTACCTATTTTCACATGTGTTTTCAGGAGCTGTCGCTTAGGATGATGATCGTGACACTAGGGCGGACATGTGCCTTAGAGACTTAAAATAAAGATAGAACTAGTTTAATTATGTTCTGAACTCTTTATTTCCTATTTTGAGACAATGTAACACGCTTGTTTGATAAATAAAATATAACTTTGTATGCCATGGTTGTGAAACAATAATTATGTTACAACACTCCCCGACGTTTCCGCCACGATTTGATGTTCTACGTGGTCAGGGTGTGACAGTTTTGTTTCTAAAATGCGTTGTTTTGGTAAAAGGTTTATAGTATATACAAAAATATACTTTGGTTTTGAGAAAAGTGGATAAGTAGTATATCTAAATATACTTTAGTTATAAAATAGTTAAACAGATAGTATACCAAAATATACTTTGGTTTCTGAAATAATAGACTTGGTATTTTATCATAAGTGTACTTTGGTTTAAGAATATAAGCATTTGTAGTATATCAAATCATACTTTGGTTTTGGAAGTAGCATATCAACTATGCTTTGGTAATATATCAACTTATACTTTAGTTTATGAAATAGCAAAGTCGGTAGTATATCAAACCATACTTTAGTAAATAATATCACGTTGGTAGTATGTCGGAACATACCTAAATCGTCGTTTGGTAGTATATATCAAATTATACTTTAGTAAACAATAGCATATCCAATTATGCTTTAGCAAAACAGTATCACGTTGGTAGTATATATCGCGATTTGGTAATACATTCAAACCTTAGTGCATCAAACTACACTTTAGAGACTATAGAAATACCACAAAGGCAAATTATATTTGGTTAAAATTTTGGTTTCTGACATTCCATACAACAGGAATGGGGTGTCTAGTCCTATAGCGCTATATCATACTACCAATCGGCTTGATCATTGTTAATGAATGTATATTAACAACATGAACGAACAAATAGTCTAAAAAACTTTGAAAATCAGTGTTTAAGTCATGGACAATAGTTTAATTCGTCAAAAGATAGTACTATGCATGTGTAATCATATAGTCGAAATCATAAAAATAGCGTATCGGCACATATGTATCACCCCAAAACATTTGAAAACAGTAAAATAGGGGAACTATGTACTCACTTGAGATTGCAAGTATCCTTGATTAAGTGTCCTAACGAAGCTCGGGAAAATCAAGGAATCAAGTGGCACCTAGTATGGAATCACTATGATAAATAATCGGTACCTAAATCGGGAGATCGGGTAGAACGAGGTCTTGTAAACCAAATGAGTATTGGATGTCACACCCCAACCGATGGCGGAAACATCGGGATGTGGCACTAAGCGAAACAGATTGCTCAAAACAACATAACACTAGATGTGACAATATAATTTAAAATTCCATTTCATTAAACTCCAAATGTCATACAAAGTCTCAAAAGAAATAACATGAATTCAAACATTTATTAATTTGCTAAGATGTGTATCTAAGCCATCCTAGCTCGATTACTTGAAACCTTGAATAATTCAACCTGCAACATGTATTAAAATAAAATCAACAAAAATGTTGGCGAGTATACAAGTTTGATACATAGCATAATAAGTTGATAAAAGTTGCTCATATCCAATGTGAATAACATGATCATATTAACAGTATATACTCGAAACGATGTTACTCTACGTGTCCAAACCAAAGTTTAACGCAATTAACATGCCTATCCCAATGAATGAGATGGTTTTAACATAGTTTAACCTAACAATACCCGCCAAAACAACGGGAGGGGCGTTTCTCAACCTATAGCGCTACCATTGTTAGGGGAGGCTTGCAAAGTTAATGAACGCATAGTCATGAGAGTTTACAGTAGCATAACATGTATAACATGAATCAAATGTATCACGTGCAATTTGGATAGAGTGTGCATAAAGCTGTTTGAAGTGAATAATGTGATTGATATAGAATACATATTGCACCCAAAAGTGTTAAAATGGAAAATGGGTCATGTATACTCACATTGATTGCGTTGCGATTTCTTGTAAGTACGCACGAGTAAGATTGGGTAGAATCCAAGAGAATGAACAAGAGCGATTATCCTAGATGTTTAGAATAACACATAACGAACTCATTAAATAATATTCCTAGTATTTAATGTTTACCATTTAATTAATTAGATTTTAGCAAAGGTTATAAAAGAATCATCATAATTTATTAGGATTAATGTGATTATTAGTTTTTATTTAAAAAGGAAAATAAAATTTTAAAAACATTTAGAAGCTGTTAAAAGGAAAATAAGTTTAATTTTATAAAGAATTGTTTTAGTAAATAAAGGAAAAGCCAAATAACTAAATCTAATAAAAGAAACCGAAATATGTGTTTTTAACAAAGAAAAGAATTTGTTTTGAGTTCCTATATCATATAACTACTTATTACTTATCCTTCTTCTTTATGAAAACATTATAACGACAGTTTATGCAATATAAATGTCAGACTTAGACACATAACAATAGGGTATTAACGAAAACAATAGAAAGGGCGAGAAGTTATACCGAACACGTCGAAGGCTTGAATCCGACGCAACTCCAGCGAAACCGTTCTCCGGCGATGTTCCGACGAAACTCCGAACTCCGGTGGTTGGTTATCGAATCAGAGAGAGTGAAAGGGTATCGAAACAGGTTGTGGGATTGTGTCGAGACGTGTGGGTTTGTGAGGGTGTTGAAATGAAAAAGCTTCGGTTTTATAGAGTTCGAAAACGCGTTTCTGAAATCCCGTTTTGGTGATTAAAGTTTCCGAAAATCATGCGAAAGTTTAAAAAAAAAAATAATAGCGACAGTTACCCGGTTTCTTTGGTGCTATAATATGTCTAGGTTCTTGATGAGTTCAAAATGGAAATGCCTTAATGATAATAATCACCGAGAAAGTAACGAAGGTTTTAAAAGGAAACTCAGAAATGGAATGATATGTCGGTGAAAAAAAAAATACAAATTAGGTTCTACAAATTATGTAAATGAAAGTTGTCATGCACCATTACAGTTGGCGGCATTTGCATTGGTTTCAAAGGGATTTCAAAATGAAATATTATATATATTTTATGAGTGTAAGACTTGCACCAAAACTGTGACTTGGTTACTAACTAGGTTGATTGAAATTAACTTTAATATTTAACGAGACTAACTAGATTGTTTTTACAAAAAAAATAAAAGAATAAAACTTTTAAATTGTAAAATTTATTTAATTTAATTAATTAAACAATAAATAAATAACCATTATAACGAATTAGATTAGGATAAAATCTTTCGACGATTATTCATTTCGCGAAAATTTTGAGGTTTCAAAGGTTAGGATTCAAAATTCAAAACGGGTCAGATTTTGGATATCCGTTTTTGACAGATGTTACAGTCTCCCCTACTTTAGGAGATTTCGTCCTCGAAATCTAAGATGAAAACGTTTTGAAAAGACGACATCTAAAGATTTAAAAGAGAGAATAGATGAGACTTGAACATGATGTTTTGTTTTAGAAAATTATTTTCTTGAATGCATCACATAACATGTAGTTTCACATAGCATATAGTTTCACATAACATATAAAAGGTTCAATTAGTTTCACATAGCATAATCATGAATTTAACGCAGTGTAATATAGATAATGAAAGCAACGTAAATTTAGTTTGTTCGCAAGAGGATATTATTATTTGTTTTAGATGGCGAAGATAATGTGTAACGTGTCTCCAAGTTTGAAATGAAAGTAACGTTCAAATATAAAGTTTCGTTGAGAAAGAAGAAGAGTTGGTAACTACCTCCGAGGTAAGGAAATCACCCCTAGCTCATTGGTGAAGTTGAAAAGTGAGCGGAGCTAATCGTCAAGGTAAGGAAATCACTCCTATCTTGATGATGAGCTTCTTTTTTTTTTTGGAAAATATGAGTATTAGCATAAAATTTTAGACCAATCCACATGACATGCTTAGTTAACAAGATTAACGTATCACTGGCATGTGAACAAACAGGTCAACCCATCGTGTACCGCAATTAAAAGACTTAACATGACCTCTCGTTCACGGGTGGTGCGCTACTCCTATAGTACTACGCATAGTACTATACATGTTAAGGTGTGGGTTCAAGGACAAGTTCATCACATAAGAATAACCCAATGACACGAATCCAATATAACATACTAGCATGCATGTATTAATTTGAAATGATATAGCGTACAAATGTAAAACACATTAAAATTGAGATAGCATAAAAGAGATTTAACGTAAAACATGGATTGTCACGGAACGTAACATAAGACTATTCCAAAGTAAATCGAAGTCCTTTTCGAATTAAGGAAACATGCTTTGGCCTAATAGACAAATACTCTCATCGAGGAGCGATTAACGATATTTGTCCTTCCAGTTACTACACGTCCTTAGTCGATTAGGAAAATCGAAACTTTGGCGAGAGCGAAAATCGAGGAGTGGGACTAGTTAACAAGATGCGAGTTTCACCTCTAACTTGATAACATCATACCCTAACGTGGTTGGTACTTATCAAAAGATAAGGGTCCACTAGAGTATGAAATGGAAATTCCCTTCAAGATTTGGATATCACTCCTAACTTGAGGGTAGATTTCGTGGAAAATTCAAAGTATAGCTGAGTGAAAGTCTTCATCAAATGTAGGAATCACCCTTATTTTGATGAGTCGTTTCGATTGTGTTATAAGAGTGTCTTCAAAACTTCCAAGTGTGTATTGTGTTATGCCTTAGGGAAGGCATGTATATTAAGAGTCCAAGAAAATAGAGGGAAGCAAAGAAGATAGAAATGAAGTTGTTTTAAGCAACACATAGTGAATAAGCTCTTAAACTATAGACTAGGCAAGGCATTCCTAATTCCCTACTATGGACTAGGGAAAAGTGTAGCAATTTACCTAATTCCCTATAGTTATGGCTCTGATACCAATCTGTCACACCCCAACCGATGGCGGAAACATCGGGATGTGGCACTAAGCGAAACAGATTGCTCAAAACAACATAACACTAGATGTGACAATATAATTTAAAATTCCATTTCATTAAACTCCAAATGTCATACAAAGTCTCAAAAGAAATAACATGAATTCAAACATTTATTAATTTGCTAAGATGTGTATCTAAGCCATCCTAGCTCGATTACTTGAAACCTTGAATAATTCAACCTGCAACATGTATTAAAATAAAATCAACAAAAATGTTGGCGAGTATACAAGTTTGATACATAGCATAATAAGTTGATAAAAGTTGCTCATATCCAATGTGAATAACATGATCATATTAACAGTATATACTCGAAACGATGTTACTCTACGTGTCCAAACCAAAGTTTAACGCAATTAACATGCCTATCCCAATGAATGAGATGGTTTTAACATAGTTTAACCTAACAATACCCGCCAAAACAACGGGAGGGGCGTTTCTCAACCTATAGCGCTACCATTGTTAGGGGAGGCTTGCAAAGTTAATGAACGCATAGTCATGAGAGTTTACAGTAGCATAACATGTATAACATGAATCAAATGTATCACGTGCAATTTGGATAGAGTGTGCATAAAGCTGTTTGAAGTGAATAATGTGATTGATATATAATACATATTGCACCCAAAAGTGTTAAAATGGAAAATGGGTCATGTATACTCACATTGATTGCGTTGCGATTTCTTGTAAGTACGCACGAGTAAGATTGGGTAGAATCCAAGAGAATGAACAAGAGCGATTATCCTAGATGTTTAGAATAACACATAACGAACTCATTAAATAATATTCCTAGTATTTAATGTTTACCATTTAATTAATTAGATTTTAGCAAAGGTTATAAAAGAATCATCATAATTTATTAGGATTAATGTGATTATTAGTTTTTATTTAAAAAGGAAAATAAAATTTTAAAAACATTTAGAAGCTGTTAAAAGGAAAATAAGTTTAATTTTATAAAGAATTGTTTTAGTAAATAAAGGAAAAGCCAAATAACTAAATCTAATAAAAGAAACCGAAATATGTGTTTTTAACAAAGAAAAGAATTTGTTTTGAGTTCCTATATCATATAACTACTTATTACTTATCCTTCTTCTTTATGAAAACATTATAACGACAGTTTATGCAATATAAATGTCAGACTTAGACACATAACAATAGGGTATTAACGAAAACAATAGAAAGGGCGAGAAGTTATACCGAACACGTCGAAGGCTTGAATCCGACGCAACTCCAGCGAAACCGTTCTCCGGCGATGTTCCGACGAAACTCCGAACTCCGGTGGTTGGTTATCGAATCAGAGAGAGTGAAAGGGTATCGAAACAGGTTGTGGGATTGTGTCGAGACGTGTGGGTTTGTGAGGGTGTTGAAATGAAAAAGCTTCGGTTTTATAGAGTTCGAAAACGCGTTTCTGAAATCCCGTTTTGGTGATTAAAGTTTCCGAAAATCATGCGAAAGTTTAAAAAAAAAAAATAATAGCGACAGTTACCCGGTTTCTTTGGTGCTATAAAATGTCTAGGTTCTTGATGAGTTCAAAATGGAAATGCCTTAATGATAATAATCACCGAGAAAGTAACGAAGGTTTTAAAAGGAAACTCAGAAATGGAATGATATGTCGGTGAAAAAAAAAATACAAATTAGGTTCTACAAATTATGTAAATGAAAGTTGTCATGCACCATTACAGTTGGCGGCATTTGCATTGGTTTCAAAGGGATTTCAAAATGAAATATTATATATATTTTATGAGTGTAAGACTTGCACCAAAACTGTGACTTGGTTACTAACTAGGTTGATTGAAATTAACTTTAATATTTAACGAGACTAACTAGATTGTTTTTACAAAAAAAATAAAAGAACAAAACTTTTAAATTGTAAAATTTATTTAATTTAATTAATTAAACAATAAATAAATAACCATTATAACGAATTAGATTAGGATAAAATCTTTCGACGATTATTCATTTCGCGAAAATTTTGAGGTTTCAAAGGTTAGGATTCAAAATTCAAAACGGGTCAGATTTTGGATATCCGTTTTTGACAGATGTTACATTGGAACTCATGTGACCTGGTTTAACAAAGCCTACATCCTAAATCGGAACTTATCCTAAGTGATTACGACCCGTTAAGGTAGTCTACGCTACTTTAACGCGTCTTTCGCACGAATGCGCGTTTGAGACGCCTAACTAGTCCTATGACAAGTATTATATGCCCTAACATGTTTAAATATGTTGCATAATCAGTTTAAGTGACAAAACTTAGGTTACATATGCTTAAATTCAAATTATGCATGAAAAGGGCATTTTGGTCATTTTCCTAAGGCATATAAACTACCTATCATACAACTAATTAAACTAAGTGACCTTAAGGTATAACCATGGAAGGTTATTCCCTATACAACTATGGTCACAAAATATGCTTGGTCGGATCCTAACGATCGACCAAATGGGTCGGGTTGGAAAGTCTAAGCGGTTGTCAAGACCGCTTGACTTACGACCCTATACAATCACTAGACTAAAAGTGACGAGTTAAACATGTTAAAACATGTTTAACTAAATTCGAAAACAGGTTTGATATCAAAACAAAGTGTTTTGATACCCGAAAATAGATTCGGCGCAAAATGCGCATAATCGGCATTTTGACCGAAACTTTGACTCGTCACTTCGACTACTCGGCGTGGTAATCAGTAGGTATAGTCACAAGGGACTATAACCATCGTGATTACGCTCACGTTGCAAAGTTCGATTGAACTTTGACTTGACCAAATCGTGGTCAAAGCAGAAAGTCAAACACTGTTTGACTTTTATGCTTAAATACATAAATAAGCATGAAAGGAGCTTACAAAGGTCCAAGCTAGGAGATAGAACAAAGAAAACTGAAGATTTGAAGCCCTCAACAAGTGTGATAGCTTCAATGAGCAGATTTCAAGTGAATGAGCAAGGAACTTGGTAAAAACCCAAGCTATTTATAGATTTCTTCGATGAATTAGATCATTACAAGTGTTTTTTGAAACTCAATCTTGGCCATACACTTGTGGCACATTGTTTAGAATACTAGGGGAGCTTAAAACAAGTCCATTGTATGCTAAAACCATTGTAAAATCAAAGAAATCAGCTGCTGTTTACCAGGTTCAATGTTTCTGCCCAGATAGGGCTGTCGTGTGGTGCGACAGAGATGACTGAGGTCGTCGCGTGGCGCGAGCAAGTTTCAGAAATTGGCAAAACAGGTCCCTGCAAGCATTAAACTTGATTTCTGACGCGTTTAAGCCCCGTTAACCCATTTTCAAGGCTCAATAATGAAGTTAAAGTATAGGGGACATGAAATATGCTTGGAAATATCACGAATGTCGGTTTGTTTGGTCGTACGGTCACGTTATTCGGTTAATTACGATGAAAACTCGAACGGACGCGAAATCGATCCAAATTACGCGACAAATGGTATTTTTGCATTCCAATCACTAGAATAAAATATTTAATTGATTACAAAAAAAATTTGGATGTCCGAATATGTTCAGAACGTAAGATATGCGCGTAAATGCAAACTTATGCACTTTTTGAAGCTTTTAGTCCCTGTTGATCAAATAAGTTTATTTTCGCTTACCGAACCCCTCAAAGCCTACTTCTAAAGCTATGTAAAGGATATTTATGGTATGTTTAGCTTATGATCATGCTCCGGAATGTTCGTTACTATAAGAATCGGCAGACTTTCGCCGTTTGTCGTAAATAGTCCCTGCGATCGAATAAACTTGTTTTCGACACACCAAACCCTCCAAAACTTATTTATAAGTTATGTAAAGTTTACTTAAGGTATGTTAATCCTATGTCACTGTTTCAGAGTGTTTTTCGCGTTAAACCAATTACGTTTACGCATCAGTTCAAGTATAACTATTTAAAGCTTGAAATTGAACTAGGATCGATATGTGCAAAAGTCACATGGAATTGTACAAATTCCTAGAATGAAACACAAGATTTCATTGGATTTGCATTTGTATGATGGTCGTAGAGACACATATGTCACAGTCTCCCCTACTTTAGGGAATTTCGTCCCGAAATTTAATTTTAGAGGAAACCTGTGAAAACAAATGTGTTTGTTTCGCTTTCGAATGAATCCTCCGTTCCCTATGTAAAACTCTGGGCCACATTTGCATTTTCAGTGTATTTGTTAACTGTCAAAGTGATATCCTTGTTGCAAAAAAAAATAGTATGAACTTTGGAGTTTCGAACAATGGATTGAAGAATGTTTCCTATGAAGACTATTATAGGAAACTTGTGTGTGTTCGAAATTGGAGTTGGAGAGTGTGAGATAAAATAACATTGGTCAAGGTCCAGCACTTCTAGTAATTTAAATAACGCTACGCTCGTAATTTAATGAGAAACACTTATATATAGGAAGTACCAGCGGCGTATCCACCATGCCCTTTTTACATTGTTCCTGTCTCGTTATTCTTATTACTATAGGTCTTAACACATGACAAAAATTGATGTCGTTTCTGTGCACTGAATTCCTTAATTATGTATGCATCCATAATTACGTAATTCCTTGCACAGTTCATTTCATAATGTGTAGGGGAAAAATCAATCGAACAAACATATAATGACTTGACTAGACCACCAAAGGATCTTTTTAACTAGATCAACACATGATCTCCTTAACTAGACCGTCGTACGATCTCTTTAAATAGACCACTAAAGGGTCTTTTTAATTTTGAATCAAATAATAGTTTTGAAATGACACTTTAGAATCCAAGGTTCTTACTATTTGCATAGAAAAGTCCCTTAAGGAATTTAAGATAGTACTTTGAGTATCCTTCTGAGAATCTAACATATGAAAATACGGAAGATTCTACCAGCACTTAGATAGCGATCTTTAGAATTACACATAAACATGTAATCACATAATCACATAGTCGTCAACCTAGTTATTAGCTCGTTCATTAACTTGTATAAATGCATTTAAGTTATACCAGAAATCCAATCAAGGACTTCAATTGGTACTTTAAACATCCCCAAGAATCTAACTATGAAGATAGGAAGATCTTATAAGGATTTGGTTTTGTCTGGGTCGTATCGTACCATTCGTATTAAAGCACACAAGGAATCCAATTAAGGACTTTTGATTTTGCGCTTCAAACATCCACAAGGATCTAACTATAAAGATAGGAAGATCCTGTGAGGATTTGGAATTTGTGTAGTGAGAATGTTTTGAAATTCACGTACTAAGTATGTTAGGTCAACATACGAAGTGAAGTATACATGGAATCAAGGTGCTAGATATGTTAAGTCAGCATATGATGCAAAAAGGGTCCTTGAAATCAATGTGCTAGGCACGTTAAGTCAACATACGGAGCAAAGATGTTCTTGATAATCGTGTACATAGTCATATAGCATAGGTCCAATTAAGGATTTATGAAAGTACCTTTAGATATCAAATCAAGGATTTGAAATGGTATTTCAAGTATCTGTTTAAGAATTTTGTAACTTGTAACTTGTACCTTGTACTTTGTTTCTTAAAAGAAACGAGTACTTAGGATTTTCGAGGAGATCACGAGTGATCATAAAAATGAAAGAACCACATGAGTAGTTTGTTTTGCAAGGAACACAGTTCCTTGGCGTTGGCATCGTAGGGGTATGTCACACATACACACAATCGTATCAGTTTTGTAAATAAAAGTGAAACAAAAAATTTATTTATATATCAACTAAATTGTTTCAAGCGTCAAAGATAACAACAAGGAAAATACAAAAGTTTAATTTTTCTCTGGTGATTGTCATTTGCGTTTACCTCTTTATGTTAAATACTCGTCCACGTACTGGATTCGCGTTAACAAGCCTTGGACAATTGTTCCGATAGTGAGTAAGATCCCCACAGTTGTAGCACGATCCAGGTGGATATGGTGCTTGAGCAGCAGCAGGATTTGCAGCAACTTGGTTTTATATAGCATGATGGCATGTATTGACCAAATGTCCCAATCGCCCACAGTGAGTACACTTGTGACACGGTGTTTGTTCCAGATGATGACGGTTGCATTTGTTGCACAAAGGTGTAGTACTAAGGTAGTTTTTCCTAGTACGAGGTTGTACTGGCTGGTTTGGTGCAACCTGATTATTCTGAGCAACTACTGAGAAGTTTTGTAAAGCCTTACGCTTCTTCAACTTTTTGGAGGACTCAGTCTTTTTATCCTTTGGTTTTTCTTGTGCAGACTCGTCAGATGGTTTATGGTCGCCTTTTCAGAAAAACTTACCCTTCCTGATTTGAGATTCAGTCAGGGTAGCGGACAATTCAATGGCCTGTCTGACGGTAGTAGGGTTGCTACCAGTAACAATGTCCTGAACTGGGTCAGGGAGACCATCAATGTATTTTTCGATCACCTTATCCAAAGGCGTAACCATGGTAGGACATAACAGGATCAGTTCTTCATAATGGTCAGTGTAGGCTCGATGTTCACCGCTGTCTTGCTTAAGATCGTTGAATTCCCTTTCCAATGCCCTGAGTTGATGACGAGGACAGAACTCCTTCATCATTAGAGCTCGAAGCTCTTCCCAAGTTTGTGCCATTGCCACATCGGCACCCCTATCCCTCATTACACCGTTCCACCATGTAAGTGCTCTTTTCTGGAATACGCTCGATGCAAACTCAACCTTTCACTCGTTTGGGCATTGTACATGATGAAACATACTTTCGAGGCTCTCAAACCACTGTAGGAGCCCAGTGGCCCCTTCAGACCCAGTAAATGTGAGTGGTTTAGCTGAGTTGAACTGCTTATAGTTGCATGGAGCATTGTTGTTATTGTTGTTTGCTTGGTTTATCTGGGTTATCAGGTTTGGGAGTACAGTAGCGATTTGCTGAGTGATTAAGGCTGCCATGGCGGCATCCTGTGTTGGGTCACATTGAGGAGGCATTCTAAAAGAGCAAAGAAACATGAAAAGAAACGAGTGAGATAATATCGGATAGTAAAAATTGAATGCTTAAAAGAATATCGATAAGGCATAAGGATTGCGTTCATTTATTCGTTAAAAACAAACAAACGATAAGGTGGCTAATCAAAGTAAATGGGTCATAATAATGTATCGCGAAGACATGCTTTAGCCTATAAGTGGACACTCACCCCAAGAGTTCCCAGGTAAGAGTGACTGGTCCGATTATGTGGATTTGTACGAATACTCTAGCCTTAGACAGAAAACTCAAGGTACAGGCATCCACCCTTCCAGATTGCACGTGTTCACATCATTTAGACCCAAACTTTGACGAGATTTTGAAAACTTTGAAGGTTCAAAACCTTATAATAAATCATCTAAGAAGAGATGATTGGTTAAAAACGGATTTGTAATTTGTGTTCTTGTTGTGGTTGTCACCCAAAGATAGGATTCGGTATTGTTTTAAGACTAAACACAAGATAACTTGTGTTAGGGTCCTAGGAAGGTTATAGTCTAGGTCAAACATTACAAATAACCTAATTCCCTATAACCATGAGCTCTGATACCAACTTTTTTGTCACACCCCGACGGCGTAAAACAACAAACCGCGGCGAAAACGTCGGGGAGTGTCGTAACAAAATCATTGTTTCACAACACATGGTGATTAAAGATTTGTTTTATTCCATTAATGAACTCATCGTTTTATTATACATCAGATAAATACAAATAATTGTCTTTCAAGTTTTAAAGTCGCTAAGGCACGAGTCCATCCTATGTGTAGCATGCATCAACAATCATCACATAGCAGCACCTGAAACATATGTGAAAATAGGTACGTCAGCATAAAAATGCCTGTGAGTAACATAGGATTTGTGAATTAGATTCATGGCTTTGGATAATGTAAGAAAAGGTTTTATGTTTACAAAAAAAGCCATGAATCCTTGTAAAAGTTTTTTTTTTCCTAAAATGCGTTGTTTTGGTAAAAGGTTTATAGTATATACAAAAATATACTTTGGTTTTGAGATAAGTGGACAAGTAGTATATCTAAATATACTTTAGTTATAAAATAGTTAAATAGATAGTATACCAAAATATACTTTGGTTTCTGAAATAATAGACTTGGTAGTATATCGTAAGTATACTTTGGTTTAAGAATATAAGCATTGGTAGTATATCAAATCATACTTTGGTTTTGGAAGTAGCATATCAACTATGCTTTGGTAGTATATCAACTTATACTTTAGTTTATGAAATAGCAAAGTCGGTAGTATATCAAACTATACTTTAGTAAATAATATCACGTTGGTAGTATGTCGGAACATACCTAAATCGTCGTTTGGTAGTATATATCAAACTATACTTTAGTAAACAATAGCATATCAAATTATGCTTTAGCAAAACAGTATCACGTTGGTTGTATATCGAAATATACCATATATCGCGATTTGCTAATACATTCAAACCTTAGTGCATCAAACTACACTTTAGAGACTATAGAAATACCACAAAGGAAAATTCTATTTGGTTAAAATTTTGGTTTCTGACATTCCATACAACAGGAATGGGGTGTCTAGTCCTATAGCGCTATATCGTACTACCAATTGGCTTGATCATTGTTAATGAATGTATAATAACAATATGAACAAACAATAGTCTAACAAACTTTGAAAATCAGTGTTTAAGTCATGGGAAATAGTTTAATTCGTCAAAAGATAGCACTATGCATGTGTAATCATATAGTCGAAATCATGAAAATAGCGTATCGGCACATATGTATCACCCCAAAACATTTGAAAATAGTAAAATAGGGGAACTATGTACTCACTTGAGATTGCAAGTATCCTTGATTAAGTGTCCAAACGAAGCTTGGGAAAATCAAGGAATCAAATGGCACCTAGTATGGAATCACTATGTTAAATAATCGGTACCTAAATCGGGAGATCGGGTAGAACGAGGTCTTGTAAACCAAATGAGTATTGGAACTCATGCGACCTGGTTTAACAAAGCCTACATCCTAAATCAGAACTTATACTAAGTGCTTACGACCCGTTAAGGTAGTCTACGCTACTTAAACGCGTCGTTCGTGCGAATGCGCGTTTGAGGCGCCTAACTAGTCCTATGACAAGTATTATATGCCCTAACATGTTTAAATATGTTGCATAATCATTTTAAGTGACAAAAGTTAGGTTACATATGCTTAAATTCAAATTATGCATGAAAAGGGCATTTTGTTCATTTTCCTCAGGTATATAAACTACCTATCATACAACTAATTAAACTAAGTGACCATAAGGTATAACCTCGGAAGGTTATTCCCTATACAACTATGGTTACAAAATATGCTTGGTCGGATCCTAATGATCGACCAAATGGCTTAGGTTCGAAATTCTAAGCGGTTGTCAAGACCGCTTGACTTACGAACCTATACAAGCACTAGACTAAAAGTGACGAGTTAAACATGTTAAAACATGTTTAACTAAGTTAGAAAACAGGTTTGATATCAAAACAAAGTGTTTTGATACCCGAAAATAGCTTCGTCACAAAATGCGCATAATCGGGATTTTGACCGAAACTTTGACTCGTCACTTCGACTAATCGACGTGGTAATAAGTAGGTATAGTCACAAGGGACTATAACCATCGTGATTACGCTCATGTTGCAAAGTTCGATTGAACTTTGACATGACCAAATCGTGGTCAAAGCAGAAAGTTAAACACTGTTTAACTTTTATGCTTAAATACATAAATAAGCATGAAAGGAGCTTACAAAGGTCCAAGCTAGGAGATTGAACAAAGAAAACTGAAGATTTGAAGCCCTCAACAAGTGTGATAGCTTCAACGAGCAGATTTCAAGTGAATGAGGAAGGAACTTGGCAAAAACCCAAGCTATTTATAGATTTGTTGGATGAATTAGATCATTACAAGTGTTTTTTGAAACTCAATCTTGGCCATACACTTGTGGCTTTTTTTTTTTTAGAATACTAGGGGAGCTTAAAACAAGTCTATTGTATGCTAAAACCATTGTAAAATCAAAGAAATCAGCTGCTATTTGCCAGGTTCAATGTTTCTGCCCAGATAGGGCTGTCGCGTGGCAGGACAGAGATGACTGAGGCCGTCGCGTGGCGCGAGCAAGTTTCAGAAATTGGCAAAACAGGTCCCTGCAAGCATTAAACTTGATTTCCTACGCGTTTAAGCCCCGTTAACCCATTTTCAAGGCTCAATAATGAAGTTAAAGTATAGGGGACATGAAATATGCTTGGAAATATCACGTATGTCAGTTCGTTTGGTCGTACGGTCACGTTATTCGGTTAATTACGACGAAAACTCGAACGGACGCGAAATCGATCCAAATTATGTGACGAATGGTATTTTTGCATTACAATCACTAAAATAAAATATTTTAATGATTACCAAAATTTTTGGATGTCCGGATATGTTCGGAACGTAAGATATGCGCGTAAATGCAAACTTATGCACTTTTTGAAGCTTTTAGTCCCTGTTGATCAAATAAGTTTATTTTCGCTTACCGAACCCCTCAAAGCCTACTTCTAAAGCTATGTAAAGGATATTTATGGTATGTTTAGCTTATGATCATGCTCCGGAATGTTCGTTACTATAAGAATCGGCAGACTTTCGCAGTTTGTCGTAAATAGTCCCTGCGATCGAATAAACTTGTTTTCGACACACCAAACCCTCCAAAACTTATTTATAAGTTATGTAAAGTTTATTTAAGGTATGTTAATCCTATGTCACTATTCCGGAGTGTTTGTCGCATTAAACTGATTACGTTTATGCATCAGTTCGTGTATAACTTTCCAGAAAGCGATTTAAAGCTTAAAATTGAACTAGGATTGATATGTGCAAAGTCACATGGAATTGTACAAATTCCTAGAATGAAACACAAGATTTCATTGGATTTGAATTTATATGATGGTCGTAGAGACACAGATGTCACAGATTTTGTCACTAGTTTATCCAGATCTCAAGTGGGAATGACATCATTTGGGTGATCGTAGATCGCCTGACTAAACCTGCGCATTTCCTAGCGATCAAAGAAATCGACAAGTTTTCGATACCCGCATATATCTATTTGAAGGAAGTAGTAGCTAGGCATGGAGTGGTAACTTCCATCATCTCTGATCGTGATCTGAGTTTTGCATTTGAATTGTGGCAAGCGATGCACAAATCCTTTGGCTCGTGTCTAGACGTGAGCACTGCTTATCACTCTCAAACAGATGGTCAAACAGAACGCACATCCAAACCCTTGAAGACATGATGCGAGCATTTGTTATTGACTTTGGTAAAGGCTGGCAAAGAAACCTACCCTTGGTGGAATGCTCTTACAGCAACAGTTACCACACCGGCATTTAGGTTGCTCCGTGCGAGGCGTTCTACAGACAGAAATGTCGATCACCTTTATGTTGGGCTAATGTTGGAGATAGTCAAATAACTGGCCCTGAACTTGTACTAAAAACATTGGAGAAGGTCGCTCATATCAGAAACCGAATGACAGTAACTCGTGACCGTCAGAAAAGCTACTCTAATAAGTGTAGGAAACCGTTAGAATCCCAAGTTGGTGACGAGGTCTTGTTAAAAGTCTCACCTTGGAAAGGTGTTGTTCGTTTTGGAAAACTGGGAAAGCATAATCTGCGTTACGTCGGTCCATTCGAAATCACGGAAAGAATTGGCACCGTGGCTTACAGACTGAACTTACCTGAAGAACTTTGTAGTGTACACAATGTCTTTCATGTATCTAATATGAAGAAGTGTCTATCTGATGAGACATTCGTAGTTCCATTTAGAGAACCCAAGATTGATGATCAACTCTGTTTCATTGAGGAACCAATTGAAATCATGGATCGAGAGATCAAAACACTCAAGTGCAGTAAGATACCTATAGTTCGAGTTCGTTGGAACTCCGGTTGTACCCCAGAGTTCACCTGGGAACGAGAAGATCAAAGGATGCACAAGTATCCCCAATTTTTTATGAACAATGCATCCAGTGCTAAAGCTACCCTGAATTTCGGGACGAAATTCCAAACCAACGTGGGGATGATGTGATACCCCGCGAAAACGTGCGACAATACTAGCTTCTTTAGCCACTGTTTGAAAATTTCAGGACGACATTTCTTTCAACTTGGGGATGATGTGACAACCCGTGTTTACGAAGTTAGCGTGGTTATACTTATCTTATTTTTATAAATGCATCAACCTGTGTGATGAATTAATTAAACTTATCTAATTTACTTTATACAAACGAAATACTTGAAGCCAAATCCTTTTTGTGTTGAACCGACCCGAACTGTTTAAACCACAACACCTGTCTCGCGTGTCGATCCAACCCACTCGTTTAACTCGAAATTCAGGAGGTCCGAACCATAGCAAATCTTATACATTTGTATTATTAATTTAGTATGCATTTACATTAGATAAAAAAATAATAAGGTATATACTATAATCAACAGATCGTTACCTAAAGTATATGGTATATAATATAATTGTTATATATTATCATGCAAGACTATTACCTCTATTATCATGGATGACCAAACATCCTACTTCTTGCGTTTTTATATGTAGCCCAACCCCCAAACGCATTTCCTTTATATTGTCTTTTGTTGTCTTTGGCCCCACCTTATAAGAAAACCCAACCGCCCCAAACCCCTATTAGCTTATGTATGTACTACATGATATCTTCATAACACAACTTCAAAACAAAACCCTACCCTCCTCCCTCTTGGCTATCTACAGCAGCAGGTACCCCCCCCCCCCCAATCACGTCGCAACCTCTACTCCATCGATACTCTCCCTCTCGCATTAGCTCTCTCTCGTTTGAACTCTCCCTCTCTTGCACGTCATCTCTCGGTTAGTGATTGTTATATGTTTGGGTTTTAAGTTATTGCAACATGGCTGCGTTTTTATCTTTACTATGATTCTTTGTGTTAAAGTGGATGATTATAAGTTAGGGTTTTTTCTAGAAATCGTGTTCGAATGGTATTTTGATTGTATAAATGTTTGATGATTAACTAGGGTTTGTTGTAGATTGAAACTTGCTGATTTGTGATAATATGTATAATGATTATGTATGTATTATTGTGAGTATCTCGGCTGTGATTATGTCTAACGTATGATTTGAAGTGTTATTGGTTTAAGTGTAGCCTAGGGTTTATGGAAATCAAGTAATGATGCGTAATATTGTCGAATGTGTTTGTATAGGCCTATGAATATGATTAAACAACTTATAATGTGTTTGTATAGGCCTATGAATATGATTAAACAACGTATTTTAGCATGATATACGTGATATAAACAACTTATAATCTGTTGTGATTAAAGTATACGTGCCACGGGTTTGTTAGATAATCGATTGCGAGATCGAGAAACGTAAAAAGTAATCTGTCCGACAGTTACAGCTGACTTTAATTGGCTATAACCAGGTCATAAGTTAATGAAATATGGATTTTCTAGAGTCTATAACGCGTTTGACCTCTTTGAAATCTTTGCTGACCCAAATTGACCCGATTCTGACCTCTTTGAATAAACTGCTATTGTGGAGGCACAACATCATTATATTCTTCACATCCAAATTGGTCATGATACCCGTTCTCTTCATCTATATCATATCTAGCATATCGGTTTTGAGTAGGTGATTGTCTGTTTTGAAAGTTCATTTGTTCATGCATTGGTCGGTTATGTTGTGAGAAATCAACACCCTCAGAGTCATTAAACTCGGGCTGATAAGCTAGATCCATGATTCAAATACCTGCACAAGCACAAATAAAATACCCGAGCGTAATATCGAGCTAACAAAAATAATAAGAAGAAAAAAATATTTTTGTGTTTTTTAGATTTAAAAAAAAAAAACAAGAACAACTAACTACTAACTAACTAACTAAAAACACTAAGCGCACTAATTCCCCGGCAACGGCGCCATTTTGATGACTGTCGTAAGGGTCATGCAAAAACCTAATTAAACTAAGTAGATAGCGTAATTAGGGTATGGTATCCACGGGGAATATGTGGTTAGTGTTTTGCTAAATTATTTAATTAACTACTACTGCTCTAGAATTGGGGGTATTGATTGATTTGAAAGAAACTAAGAAACTAACTACAAGAAAAGATATCAGATTTATAAAACGTAACTTCCTCCAAACTTCAGGTTTTAGGTTTCACAAAACTCAGTTTACTCAGTTAATTGGCCATCACATAGACATGATGTTGGAAAGTTGGTTAATTTAAATGGTAATCAACAATAGGTCTTTGTCATCAGATCTTTTATAATTTGATTAACCCTATTTACTAGCGTGAGTCAACCTACTCTATGTCACTCACAAGTTACTAGGTTTTGTCATCAACTGAACAAGTTGTAAAGCAAGAACTCAAAACACATGCAAATAGTTCAAAGAAACCAACACATCAATGTATTCATACAACTTTGTCAAGGTCAAAAATACATCCAAACCTGAATATAAACTGAGAAACGTAAAACCTAACTGAACCGTCTGTCTGGAGGAAGCCACGAGAGAGCCTAGCCGCTCATGATAGTCTTCACCGCATCAGTTGTCATCCCAAATTAGTTGGACTTCATAATCAGGTTTGAGAGATGTGTGCAAAGTAATAAATTCGTCCTTTGTATTAATCCTCACGGCTGTGCTGTTTTTATTGTTCTCAAACATATATTAAATTTCCCCAAAGTCACCGACTTCCCCCTTTTTTTAGTCAACTTGTGGTCCAAGATTGATATATTCCATTCAGCCCACTATCTCGTACATCATTGTCTTTCAAAAGACCCATTATGGGCTCATGACATGTAACTGGCCCACCAACATAAAATCTAGACAAATGATGGCATGTTTTTTTCTATTTGGTCAACTTTTGGAATCCTCGTTCAACTGAAACAACACAAATAAAATCCATTTGTTTGTTTTGTCATTTAAGATTTGAATTAATTTCACTTTCAACATGTGGCGATTCTAGTCCTTCGACTTTCATGAACTATTTTTAAACAGCTTTCATTCTTCTGCACTTCAAGCCCTTAAGTTTATTTCACAATCCTAGTTCTTTGTTTATTTATAAGTTTAAGCTCGTTTATATTCATTTTCTCCTGTTTACACCCGTATCACCTGTTAAACATTTATAAGTTTAAGCTCGTTTATATTCGTTTTCTCCTGTTTACACCCGTATCACCTGTTAAACAACAAAATAACTACGCACAATATATATATATATATATATATATATCTATACTATCTATACTATCTATACTTCTATAATATATCTATATCTATATCTATACTTCTATTCTATACTTCTATAATATACATATCCAAAGGACTTCTTAAGATCATTAAAATTTCCTTAAAACACCCCTAAAGCATGATGTACAAGTCTTTTAAGCACAGAAAACTTCACTTTCCACTTATACCCTTTCACCTAAACTTAACACGCGGACACACAAAAACTAGGGTTTCTCTCATCTCTCATTCTCATTTGGTCCGCCGCTCATCCTCTCATCCTCTGCTCTCTCTCTCTCTCTATGGCGACTTCATCAGCCTCTCTCTCGGATCTCGCCAGATCTGTGAGGATTTCACCATGTTCCTCTCTCTCTAGCGATTCGGGATATCTTTGTTCACCGATCTATGAAGTTTCAACAGATCGATGAAGATGGTGATGGTGGTGTTGGTCTGAAGCGGAACGATGACGGAGAAAGGGGTTGATTTAGGGTTTATCCTACGGTGGTTCAAGGTGACGACGGTAGTCTTAGCAGATGCTAAGATTCTAGCAACATTCAAGGTGAAAAACAAAGATCCAGGTATGTTTTCTTTTTACTGATTTTGCTCAGTACTGATCGAATTTCTAACGAAACACTTCATGCGATTCAAGAAGACCAAGGCGATTCCAACCACTCGACAACCCTAAGGTATGAATATTCAAGATTTGATTCAAGTTAACTGATTTTATATGGTTTTTTAGGGGTCTTTTGCTAAATCTTGATGTAGGTTGAATTCGGTATACTATATACTTAGCATTTAGTTTGAATATTTAAGATTTGCTCTAAATCAATTGATTTTATATGGGTTTTTAAATGTTTTTTTGTTAAATCTTGTTGCAGGTTGAAAAAGATATTCTGTATGCTTAGCCTTTGGTTTGCATATTCAAGATTTGCTTCAAATGAACTCATTCCTGATGGCTTTTTAACGGTTTTTTTTTGTTTGAATCTTGTTCAATATATGGCTGTTAAAAAGATCTATACTTTACTTGTTGTTTGTGGGGTTTTTTTTCTTTTTCTTTTAGGACTCTCTTGGGGGAAACAGCAAAACTGTTATGACAGGTATGATGCTATGAAACTTTATCATGTTTGACTATTAGAATAAGTGAAGGCTATTTAACATATCAGATTATGATCTATTGCATTGCATACTGTAATTAATTAACTTTTATTACTTTATTTTTTGGTTTGAGGTAGCTTGCCTAAGTCCAGCTGATACCAATACAGAAGAAAAACTAAACACCTTGAAGTATGCCAATCGACCTCGTAACATACAAAACAAAGCTATTGTAAGACTAATCTTTTTTATAGTGCAAGAAATCTCTCTTAATTTGCATTCATGTTGATTTCGTTCCTTCAATATTTAGGGACAATCATTCTAGGATTTGTGTGATGTTAGGGTTTTGAAGTTAATAATAATCATGGCAAAATACTAATGATGGTGTTTTTGTTATAGGGTGAAGCTACATGGAGCCAATGTACGTGTCCGGTATCTCAGCCGTACAACAACAACCATTCCCAGCTTGTACCAGTGAGACGTCTTTTAAACCACGCAGGTGCATCTTGTTTATTTTTAAGTTTTGAGCACAATGTTGACTGACGGGCGTGTTTCAAAGATTTGTCACTAATATGTTTGTTGATTTGTGAATATTGATGAGTGGCTAGAATATGCTCCAAACTTTTCCTCTGGTTCTTGGTGAAGTCAAAGAAGTACTCAAATCTTGTGAGTTTAGCTATAGAGATGATGGGTTGTTCTTCTAATGGCCTTAGCAAAGGACTTGAGAAAATGTGATCTCTAATTGGGTATGCCACTTGTGAAATTGTGATTTACTTATATGTATACTGGATTGAACAAGTCTGCTATTTTTTATAGAAAGACAAGTGGGCCTACAAGTCGTTCGACCAAAGGGCAGTGGTTTGTAGAAGAGGTAACTAGGGCTGTGGGAACTATCATATCATTGACTCAAGTTCTTCAGAAGATGAGGGTGAATCCCCAAGTGTGATTTTACAAGAAGCCATGGATGAAGCTTGTGCTAGATCCTTGCTTGAATTAGGGGAACAATTTGATGAGTTCCTCGTAACAGAATTCAATGCAACTACTAATTTGAACAACAAGACATTGATCCTTTTAAGATAAAAGGTACAAATGATCAATTGTATAGAGCAACTTCGATATTATAAGTTTTTTTTTTATTTTTTTTGTTGGTTTTATGTGCAGGAATTCTTAAACCTAACTAAAGCACATTTTTTTGAATCTTGTAGCGGTTGGGCAAATCTCCCGTCTGAACTGTTAAGTGATGTGATAAAGAGATTAGAAGCGAGTGAAAGTACATGGCCCGCGCGAAAAATGTTGTTGCGTGTGCCGCAGTGTGTAGATCATGGAGGGAAATGTGCAAAAAAATCATTGATTCCACTGAATCTTCAGGGAAGATTACATTTCCAATCGCTTTGAAACAGGTAGATTGTTAATTAATCAGATGGTTTTGACTGTAGGGGTATGCATGGAACAGTTAAATGCTGAATAGATAATCCTGCTAACCCTATGGATCTAAGTACGTCTATGATAAAATTCTTGGCTGAACCGTACGGTTCTGAAAAAAAAGAAAACCAAACCCGTGACGGGCCAAAATGATTCTGTTTGGTGATTTGAATGATGTCGTAGGTTCCAAGTTCCAAACCTTGAACCAAACTGTTAAAAGATAAATTATGAACGCATCACTGCATGTTCTAAATAGAAAAAAAAAAGTTGAAAAACAATGGTCCTCGGCTCCAAGTTCCAAACCGTGAACCAAACTGTTAAACTCGGTTTTCCAAAACCATGCACTGAACCATATAAATCTCTAACTGGGTGATTTTCTTCAATTTGTGTGGTTCAGTCAAGTTTCAACAGTTTATGAACACCCGTAAATTGTAGCAGAATATAGTCAATATCTGGCAATAATATACCATTAGTTTTTGTGAAATTTGCAGCTTTGATGGTCGAAAATGGTAAATTTCTTTATTCTGCGAAACGAAAGTGGAGAAGTACATGTACAGAGTATACCATTTCAATGGCTGCAAATAACATATCAAGATCAAACAGCAATTACTTTGGTAAAGTCGGGTAAATATATAATAACTTTTGCGTATATATATATAATACCATTTTGTAATGTCACACTTACAAAATCTGTTACCTTTCAGATCCAATTTTCTCGGTACACAACGATTTTGAACGGTTAATTGTTTAGTTCTTGCAGTTTAGTTTTATGGATAATGATTCTGTTTTTTGTATGATATTTGATCTGATGATTACATAACGATTTGTGGTTTTATATTATGATTTTTAAACAGAGATTCGTTAAGAATTTTCACTCCTATTTGTTATGATTCTGTTTTTGGTTGAAATTCTGTTGTATAGCTGTGTTTAATTCGATTAATCAATTACACAGCTATTTAGGCGTTTTTACTTGATTTTAAATAGCGTATTGTTGTGATCTGTTGTTATGTTTAAAACGATGATGTTGTTTTGGTATTGTTACTCATTTTCTGTTTGTATGCTTTCCAACAGATCCAAATCTTCGTTAAGACTCTCACTGGTAAGATCATTACTCTCGAGCGAGAGTTCCGACACCATCGACAACGTCATGGCTAAGATCCAAGATAAGGAAGGAATCCCCCCAGACCAGCAGCGGTTGATCTTCGCCGGAAAGCAATTGGAAGACGGTCGTATCTTGGCTGATTACAACATCCAGAAGGAACCAACTCTCCACCTTGTCCTCCGTCTCCGTGGTGGCATGCAGATCTTTGTCAAAACCCTAACCGGCAAGACCATCACTCTTGAGGTCGAAAGCTCTGACACCATTGACAAGTTAGAAACGAAGATTTATGAGGGAGGGTACAAGTTCGTCACTTAAGAGGTCACATGCACTATAAATATACTTTGAGGGACCTTGGACTCAATTAGTTTGACCAATCTAATGTAGTTGATTTCAACTTATGTGTAGTTCATTTATAGCTTGAATGTAGTTCATTTCAACTTATAAGCTGCCAAGAAGCACCTTCAAACAGCACTACCTCTGAATGTATTTCTTTCTTTTTAATTTTTTGCATTTAAACCCATCGCAAGTTCGAAAACTTTGCTTTTTTACATTGGCATTCAAGACCTTTATAGGTGATTTTCATTCTTTTATAATACTTATACATTGATTTTTTTTTTTGGGTTGATGCTAGGGGTGTTAATTGGATCGGGTTAATTGGGTTTTGAAGATGTAACCAAAAACTGACCCATATAAGCTCCGTTCACTTGGTGTTCTGGTTTACCAAATTGGGTCGGTTGTGTATTTGGGTTGTTAAATGGGCTGCTAAAAAGTCTTTGGAAGTTTGGCTTAATCATGTCGTGTATGGTACTTCATCTAATGGAACAAGTAGTTTAACTTATTCTTCACACGTTCGAAAAACAAAAGTTCGAGTCGGCTTGGTGCAACCTGACCCATTTCCAGTCATATGTACACACAATTTATTTAAGTTTCATTTTTCAGATAACCAATCTTACCCGACCCAACCATTCGTGTGTTGTGGCGAGAGCTGCTCGGTTGCAGGTTTGTGTTTGGCTTCAAATCTCGATTATGGTCTGGTTCGAGAATATCAAAGATCTGCTGGAATATGTAGCGAAGTAGAGAATTACCAAAGCAAAGAGAAGATTAAGCGAGGCAGTGTTTACGTTAACATGTTGGAGAATATGGATGAGCCGCAATGAAAAGGTCTTTAAAGGAATTACTATTTGTCTACTTGTCAAAAGATGGTGGTACATAGCCCTAAACTCACCAACCTAAGTGATATGTTTTCCGCCGCATCGCCATTGAAGTAATATGGCTCAAAACGAACCACCCCGTACATAGCCCTAAACTCACCAACCTAAGTGATATGTTTCCCGCCGCATCGCGCGGGTAAACGACTAGTATATATATATATATACGACACAATTTAACTTATTTCACACACTAAAAAACCACGTAATTTACTACGAAACACACATATTTCAACCCGACATCACATCCCCACACTTATCTTTTTTCGTCCCAAAAAAATTATTTGCAATGGAATCACAATTAGAACATTAGCAATCAATATATTCAATTAGTTTATTTAACAAATAAAATCACATGTTAACGAAGATTGCAGGTCTACGGTCCACTTAAACCCAACCGCCAGCTTTCAAGACCATATTCACGATTCATTTAAGTTCAAGTAAGTTATAGTTATCTATGGATCTCACACTCAAAAGACTACAACTCCACCTAATCCCGTTTCAACTTTATGAGACTAAAAGATTTTAAATCTACCGTCTTATATAAAAAACCCTTATGCTATGCTGATTAAATTTAGGATTGATGATATTGCGAGCTTTACATGTTTTTGCTTATGATCAGTTTAGCGGACATACGCCACCCGAGTCACCATCCCCATGGTTAATGCCATAAACTTCACATATTTTTTATAACTCCACCTAGAGGGTATGTACCGCATGAGTCATTATCCCCGCGGCAATAACATAGGCTTCGTTTTTTTTTTTTTTTTCTCAGGTAGCTCAAATGAATAGATGGAATATTTTTTTCGGGCGCCACACTGTTTCGGATTTGTTTTCACAAACAGAAACAGGTGTGCCAATTTAATCAGAAAAACTTATAAATTTTTTACTTATGACGTACCTCTTATACTCTCTACAGTTTCAGTTTTGCCACAGCTCCTAAGGCGAGAACCCACAAGATTCCTAATTTAAGTATTTTATATCAATCCTAAGGAACTCTTCAACTGGCTGGGCCTACTCACATATCCTAAGTTAGACGCATAACCGACTGTCCATTATCTCATATATCTAGTAATCAAATGCCAACGATCCAATTAGACCTATCATCTTCCATTTATTGCAAAAACTTTCTCGAAACATTTTCAATTTTTTTTCTTTTTTTTTTGGATTTTTATTTTTTTCAATTTTTTTTCATTTTTTTTTATATTTACAAGACGACACGACACTAACACACTTAAACGCCAGTTTCCCCTCCCCACACTTACTTCCTTCATTGTCCTCAATGGAGCGAGAAACTATCTACGACACAACTAAAAACAAATAAAAACACATAGATAATGGAACACACTCCCCTGATTTGACGCGGTTAATCCTCTGTGGCTTGTTCCACCACAACCGTATAGCATTTCTTTCGCGGCTGCATTCAACACGGGATGCTTGTCTTGAAATAGTTCGAACCACTTTCGTCCAAATGGTGATTGAGTATGGACAAAAATAATCAAAACCTGCAAAATAAATCTCAAAAGCTCCCAAACAAGTTACGGGTCAGTAACAAAGAGAAACGGGAGAAAAACAAGTTCGACGAGCAACCAAACCTCCTCAGACTTCCCCACACTTGTCTGGTTCATAAAAAAAACAAAAAACAAAAACAAATGAAATTAAAACAAAACCTGGGTTGCCTCCCAAAAAGCGCTAAGTTTTAGATCTTCAGCCATATCATACCTACCAAATCATGGTGGATGTGTAGAATGTATGCAATCTCTCATTTTCATCAACCTATTTATCCACAACTTCGAAACACCATCCAGCTTGTTCAACAACCAGCAACTATTCAACTCACACTTTTCTTCTTCTCCATCCATCTTGTGTGCCTCCTTCCTTTTCTTTCTCCTACTCCTCCTCAATTTCTTCTTCTTTTTCTTAACCTCTACCAATATGTCAATCATAAAACATTCTTTCTCGTTCACACGACTCTTCTTTTCAGAAGTTTCACACTTGTTAGCAACAGGTTTGGTTGAGTTTGAAAATACTTTTAAAATCGATTTTTGATCCCCAAACCTAAACCTAACCATTCCCTCAACACAATGAATGACAACATGAGAAGTAGCTAGGAACGGTCTACCCAATATAACGGTTGGTTAGTTATTTTTAACACAATCAAGTACCAAGAAATCGACAGGATAATAAAATTCACCAACTTTCACAATCACATCCTTTACAATCCCCTGAGGACACGTAGGAGTTTGATCAGCCATCACCACTATGGTTTCTACTTTTTGCAATGGCCCAAAATCATACTGATCATATAAACTCCCGGGTAATATACTCACACAGGCTCCAAGATCCAACAAAGCCCTGTGCAATTTAAAATCACCTATTTGTATTGAAATAATAGGTGCTCCTGGATCTTGGAGTTTCGGTGGAAGGGTACCCATCAAAATGGCGTTCGCATGAACTGTTTCAAGTTTTTTAGGCAACTTGTGACGTCGTTTCGGGTACTCAACTCTTCAAAGAATTCAACGTGATCAGGACTTTCTTTAATTTGTTCAAGCAACGGTTGATTTATTTTTACCTTTTCAAAACTTTCCGAACTTTCACCCTTAGATGGTTTCCGTTTATTTAAATTTTTAAGTGCAAGTAAAGCCAAGGGGAATGGAACCTTTACATTCCCATTATCACTATCAGAAAATGTTTTATTTAAACCATGCTTAGATTTTATAAAACTTCCAATTTCCTGATCACGTTCACTCTCATCCTCAGACTTAGTCACATCCTCTACCATACCCTCAACATGTTGTGGTGACTGAGTTTCAACATTATAAATTTTAGAAAGAGAAGGAGTACTTACCTCATTTATGTGGACACTCGGGTGAGAAGAATTGTGAGCTTGATTTTTCTGACAATCACTAAGAAGCTGATCTTGATTTCTTCTGATGATAGCCACTTCTTCAGCTAATTGTCCAACCTGCTGGGACAATGCCTTAACATCCCTATCTCTAACCTCATTGCTTTGCTTTTCTGAATATCTTTCAAAAACTCCATGATCGTGTCAAACTTTTCATTGATGGAGTTACCATCCGACTCATGTTGACCCGCTTGCTCATTCTCTTGAGTCTGCCAGTTGCTTTCATAGTTATCTTGATCTCTTTGATAGCTCGAATAATTGCAGAATCCTTGCTTTATATGTTTCAACAGTTCCATAATCTCATTATTCGAACCTTCAGCTGGACCACTCGATCTTCCATAACTATTATGTTGAGCATTATTAAATCTTTGATGACCTAAATTGACCCGATTCTGACATCTTTGAATAAACTGCTGTTGTGGAGGCACAGCATCATTATATTCTTCACATCCAAATTGGTCATAATACTCGTTCATTTCATTTATATCATATCTAGCATATCGGTTTTTAGTTGGTGATTGTCTGTTTTGAAAGTTCATTTGCTAATGCAATGGCCGGTTATGTTGTGAGAAATCAACACCCTCAAATTCATTAAACTCAGGCTGATAAGCTCGATCCATGATTCAAATACCTGTACAAGCACAAACAAAATACCTGAGCGTAATATCGAGCTAACAAATATAATAAGAAGAAAAAAAATATTTTTGTGTTTTTTAGATTTAAAAAAAAAACAAGAACAACTAACTACTAACTAACTAACTAACTAACTAAAAACCCTAAGCGCATTAATTCCCCGGCAACGGCGCCATTTTGGTGACTGTCGTAAGGGTCATGCAAAAACCTAATTAAACTAAGTAGATAGCGTAAGTAGGGTATCGTATCCACGGGGAATATGTGGTTAGTGTTTAGCTAAATTATTTAATTAACTACTATTGCTCTAGAATTGGGGGTATTGATTGATTTGAAAGAAACTAAGAAACTAACTACAAGAAAAGATATCTGATTTATAAAACGTAACTTCCTCCAAACTTCAGGTTCTAGGTTTCACAAAACTCAGTTTACTCAGTTAATTGGCCATCACATAGACATGATGTTGGAAAGTTGGTTAATTTAAATGGTAATCAACAATAGGTCTTTGTCATCAGATCTTTTATAATTTGATTAACCCTATTTACTAGCGTGAGTCAACCTACTCTATGTCACTCACAAGTTACTAGGTTTTGTCATCAACTGAACAAGTTGTAAAGCAAGAACTCAAAACACATGCAAATAGTTCAAAGAAACCAACACATCAATGTATTCATACAACTTTGTCAAGGTCAAAAATACATCCAAACCTGAATATAAACTGAGAAACGTAAAACCTAACTGAACCGTCTGCCTGGAGGAAGCCACGAGAAGCCTTGCCGCTCATGATAGTCTTCACTGCATCAGTTGTCAACCCAAATTAGTTGGACTTCATAATCAGCTTTGAGAGATGTGTGCAAATGAATAAATTCGTCCTTTGTATTAATCCTCAGGGCTATGCTGTTTTTATTGTTCTCAAACATATATTAAATTTCCTCAAAGTCACCGAATTCCCCCTTTTTTAGTCAACTTGCGGTCCAAGATTGATATATTCCATTCAGCCCACTATCTCGTACATCATAGTGTTTCAAAAGACCCATTATGGGCGCATGACATGTAACTGGCCCACCATCATAAAATCTAGACAAATGATGACATGTTTTTTTCTTTTTGGTCAACTTTTGGAATCCTCGTTCAACTGAAACAACACAAATAAAATCCATTTGTTTGTTTTGTCATTTAAGATTTGAATTAATTTCACTTTCAACATGTGGCGATTCTAATCCTTCGACTTTCATGAACTATTTTTAAACAGCTTTCATTCTTCTGCACTTCAACCCCTTAAGTTTATTTCACAATCCTAGATCTTTGTTTATTTATAAGTTTAAGCTCGTTTATATTCGTTTTCTCTTGTTTACACCCGTATCACCTGTTAAACAACAAAATAACAACGCACAATATATATATATATATATAGTGCGGTTAACATACATTACGCGTTATCGTACTTCACGTACTCGACGTTGGAAACCGCCGGATCAGGCAATAATCACGCATGGGACACAAAATAACGCATGGGATCAGTTTTTTGGTGATAATCACGCATGAGAAGTGATAATCACGCATGGAAATTATAATCACGCACGTTGAGATGGTCAAAAAAAATAATCACGCACGTTGTGTATCTGGTCGCGTACGTTAATGTAGGTGAAGGCGTGAAGTACATTATACTTTCTCTATATATATATATACACACGACACAATTTAACGTATTTCACAAACTAAAAAACAACATAATTTACTACGAAACACACATATTTCGACCCGACATCACATCCTCACACTTATCTTTTTTCGTCGCGAAAAAATTATTTGCAATGGAATCACAATTAGAACATTAGCAATCAATATATTCAATTAGTTTATTTAACAAATCAAATCACATGTTAACGAAGATTGCAGGTGTACGGTCCACTTAAACCCAACCGCCAGCTTTCAAGCCCTTATTCACGATTCATTTAAGTTCAAGTAAGTTATAGTTATCTATGGATCTCACACTCAAAGGACTACAACTCCACCTAATCCCGTTTCAAGTTTATGAGATTAAAAGATTTTAAATCTACCGTCTTATATAAAAAACCCTTATGCTATGCTGATTAAATTTAGGATTGATGATATTGCGAGCTTTACATGTTTTTGCTTATGATCAGTTTAGCGGACATACGCCACACGAGTCACCATCCCCATGGTTAATGCCATAAACTTCACATATTTTTTATAACTCCACCTAGAGGGTATGTACCGCACGAGTCACCATCCCCGCGGCAATAACATAGGCTTCGTTTTTTCTTTTTTTTTTCTTAGGTAGCTCAAATGAATAGATGGAATTTTTTTTCGGGCGCCACATTGGTTCGGATTTGTTTTCACAAAAAGAAACAGGTGTGCCAATTTAATCGGAAAAACGTATAAATTTTTTACTTATGATGTACCTCTTATACTCCCCACAGTTTCAGTTTTGTCACAGCTCCTAAGGCGAGACCCACAAGATTCCTAATTTAAGTATTTTATATCAATCCTAAGGAACTCTTCAACTGGCTGGGCCTACTCACATATCCTAAGTTAGACGCATAACTGACTGCCCATTATCTCATATATCTAGTAATCAAATGTCAACGATCCAATTAGACCTATCATCTTCCATTTATTGCAAAAACTTTCTCGAAACATTTACTATTTTTTTCAAATTTTTTTTTGGATTTTTAATTTTTTCAACTTTTTTATATTTACGAGACGACACGACACTAACACACTTAAACGCTAGTTTCCCCTCCCCACACTTATTTCCTTCATTGTCCTTAATGGAGCGAGAAACTATCTACGACACAACTAAAAACAAATAAAAACACATAGATAATGGAACACACTCCCCTGATTTGACGCGGTTAATCCTCTGTGCCTTGTTCCACCACAACCGTATAGCATTTCTTTCGCGGCTGCATTCAACACGGGATGCTTGTCTTGAAATAGTTCAAACCACTTTCGTCCAAATGGAGATTGAGTATAGACAAAAATGATCGAAACCTACAAAATAAATCTTAAAAGCTCCCAAACAGGTTAAACGGGTCAGTAACAAAGAGAAACGAGAGAATAACAAGTTCGACGAGCAACCAAACCTCCTCAGACTTCCCGACACTTGTATGGTTCATAAACAAAAATACAAAAACAAAAACAAAAACAAATGAAATAAAAACAAAACCTGGGTTGCCTCCCAAAAATCGCTAAGTTTTAGATCTTCAGCCACATCATACCTACCAAATCATGGTGGACGTGTAGGATGTATGTAATATCTCATTTTCATCAACCTATTCATCCCCAACTTCGAAACACCATCCAGCTTGTTCAAAAACCAGCAGCTATTTAACTCACACTTTTCTTCTTCTCCATCCATCTTGTGTGCCTCCTTCCTTTTCTTTCTCCTACTCCTCCTCGATTTCTTCTTCTTTTTCTTAACCTCTACCAACATGTCAATCATAAAACATTCTTTCTCGTCCACACGACTCTTCTTTTCAGAAGTTTCACACTTGTTAGCAACAGGTTTGGTAGAGTTTGAAAATACTTTTAAAATCGATTTTTGATCCCCAAACCTAAACCTAACCATTCCCTCAACACAATGAATGACAACATGAGAAGTAGCTATGAACGGTCTACCCAATATAACAGTTGGTTGGTTATTTATAACACAAACAAGTTGTAAAGCAAGAACTCAAAACACATGCAAATAGTTCAAAGAAACCAGTTGTCATCCCAAATTAGTTGGACTTCATAATCAGCTTTGAGAGATGTGTGCAAAGTAATAAATTCGTCCTTTGTATTAATCCTCACGGCTAGGGTTGTAAACGAACCGAACGTTCAGCGAACAGTTCGTGAACCGTTCGGCGGGAAGTTCGTTTATGTTCGTTCGTTTAATAAACGAACGAACATGAACAAGAAATTTCGTTCGATTAGTTAAATGAACGAACATGAACAGAGGTCTCGTTCGTTTGATTGTGTTCGTGAACGTTCGGTAAGGTGTTCGTGAACGTGTTCGTGAACATTCGTTGATTTGCGTTCGTTTATGTTCGTATGTTTGTGTTTTAATTGAAGATCTTTGTATTTTCTTATATTTTATTTGTACTTTTTATATTATTAAACTTTTATTTATTTTATTTCCCTAACAATTAAACTAGGAAACCCACTTTCACCTTGTTTATGCATCATTTCCCTTTCATTTCTCATTATTTACATCCACGAATACGATCGACCTCCGTTCCACAATAAGGGATTCAAGTTCGAGTGCTACTCTCTGGGCCATCTATCTTTATCCTTCGTCGCGTTCACCAAATTTATTTGTGTTCATTTTTGTTCGTGAACACGCTCATTTCCTTAATGAACGAACACGAACATAAAATCTCGTTCGATAAGTGTTCATGAACCGTTCGTGAACACATTTATTTTCTTAACGAACGAACAAGGCCTTGTTCGTGTCCGTTCGGTTCGTTTACAGCCCTACTCACGGCTGTGCTGTTTTTATTGTTCTCAAACATATATTAAATTTCCCTACAGTCATCGACTTCCCCCTTTTTTAGTCAAAAGACCCATTATGGGCTCGTGACGTGTAACTGGCCCACCATCATAAACTCTAGACAAATGATAGCATGTTTTTTTTTTCTATTTGGTCAACTTTTGGAATCCTCGTTCAACTGAAACAACACAAATAAATTCCATTTGTTTGTTTTGTCATTTACGATTTGAATTAATTTCACTTTCAACATGTGGCGATTCTAGTCCTTCGACTTTCATGAACTATTTTTAAACAGCTTTAATTCTTCTGCACTTCAACCCCTTAAGTTTATTTCACAATCCTAGTTTTTTGTTTATTTATAAGTTTAAGCTCGTTTATATTCGTTTTCTCTTGTTTACACCACTATCACCTGTTAAACAACAAAATAACAATGCACAATATATATATATACACACGACACAATTTAACTTATTTCACACACTAAAAACCAATGTAATTTACTACCAAAACACACATATTTCGACCCGACATCAGTGGAGCGATGGGTTGGATGGCCAGCCGATCGAATGGCTTTCCGATCAGATGATCATCCGACGGATGATCATTCGATCGAATGGTCATTCGACCAGACGGCTTGAGCGAGTTAGTTTTCCGACTTTCGTTTCGTTCGTTAAGTGTTGCGTTGCGTTTAAGAGAGTTGCGAGTAAGCGATACGATAATATTAAACAAGTAGTTACACAATTAACATAACACATAAAAAGCATAAAAGTAAATCTGCGTTTCGAGTTTGCGATGAAATTGCGTTGCGATAGAGTTGCGATTGCGTTTGCGATTAACATCCCAAAACATACACTAGGCACACACAAGTAAAGCACATAATAACACACACATAGAATAATACTAGTAGTTGCGTTTCGAGTTTGCGATGCGTTGCAATGCGATAGCGTTGAATATAAACATGCGATTCAAAAATGGTATGCGTTGTGAAATCATAGTTTAAAATATCGTTTAGAATCGTTAACCAATATATCGTTTATCGAGTCTCGAGAGTACAAAGCAATAATTAAGCAAGAAATGTCAGATCTGAGTAACGACCTGACTTTGACTTTGACTTGTACTTTGACTTTCTGAAAAGTCGGGTTGTTACAGCCTCCCCTACTTTAGGGAATTTCGTCCCGAAATTAAGGCGTAGGCGTAACGAAGAGTTGTGGATATTTAGCTTTCATATCACTCTCGAGTTCCCAAGTGAACTCGGCGCCGCGTTTGCCTTCCCACCAAACCTTCACTATAGGAATGCGTGAGCGTCGGAGTTTCTTGGTCTCTCGGTCCATGATCTCTACTGGCTTTTCCACGAAGTGTAATGTTTCGTCCACTTGTAGATCCTCAAGAGGAACATGTAAATTCTCTTCGGCTAGACACTTTTTGAGGTTCGAAACGTGGAAAGTCGGATGTACGTTGCTGAGTTCCTCTGGTAATTTGAGTCTGTAGGACACTTTGCCAATTCTTTCTAGAATCTTAAAGGGTCCAACGTATCGAGGCGCTAGCTTTCCTTTCTTACCGAATTGGATTACCCCCTTCCAAGGTGAAACCTTTAGGAGTACGTGATCACCAACTTCGAACTCAAGGGGCTTGTGGCGTTTATCGGCGTAACTCTTTTGATGACTCCGAGCTTTCAAGAGATTGGCTCGTATCTGGAGGATCTTGTCAGTCGTTTCTTACAATAACTCAGGACCAGTAATTTGCGCATCTCCGATCTCATGCCATACAATCGGCAATCGACATTTTCTTCAATATAATGCCTCAAAGGGTGCCATCTGAATGCTAGAGTGATAACTATTGTTCTACGAGAATTCGAATAAAGGTAAATGCGAATCCCAATTACCACCAAAATCTATAACGCATGAACGAAGCATGTCTTCAAGGGTGCGAATCGTGCGTTCAGTCTGACCGTCGGTCTGGGGATGGAAAACGGTACTGAGATTAAGAGTAGTACCGAGAGCGGATTGAAAAGTTTCCCAAAGGCGCGAGGTAAAACGACCATCACAGTCATATATGATATCACGAAGTGTCCCATGTCCACAAATGATTTCTTCGGTATAGATTCGTGCTAATCGTTCAACCTTATAGTCTTATCGTATCGGTAAGAAGTGGGCGGATTTCGTAAGACGGTCAACGATAACCCAAATGCTATCGTGACCTGATGGCGTGCGCGGAAGTTTCGTAATGAAATCCATGGCTATACTCTCCCATTTCCACATAGGGATCTCGGGTTGTACGAGTAAGCCAGAGGGTCATTGGTGTTCAGCCTTGACCTTCGAACAAGTAAGGCATTTTGAAACATAGAGAGCGATATCCTTCTTCATTCCTGGCCACCAACACCTGGCATGCAGGTCCTGATACATCTTGTCGGCACCTGGATGAATGGAATATCGAGATTTATGGGCTTCAGTCAGCAAAATCTTGTTGAGATTGTTGCGACTAGGAATCCAGATGCGATCAAGATAGTGAAAAATACCATTCGGTTTATTCACTAGTTGGTCTTCGTTTCCAAGAATCCGTTCATCCTTCAGAGTGTTCTTGAGAAAAAAGGCATGCTGAGTGTCGCGAATAAGAGCTTTGAGGTCGTGTTGGGCTTGGACATTATGAATACTATGTAAATAGCTTCGTCGGCTAAGAGCATCGGCAACGATGTTTGCTTTGCCTGGGTGGTAGCGTATCTCACAGTCGTAGTTGTTGAGAAGTTCAATCCACATGCGTTGGTGCATATTCAGCTCTTTCTGGTTCAAGATATGTTGTAGGCTCTTATGGTCGGTGAAGACTGTACACTTGGTACCGTAAAGGTAGTGTCGCCAAATCTTTAACACAAAAACAACTGCACTGAGTTCGAGATCGTTGGTTGTATAGTTCTTCTTGTGGACTTTGAGCTGACGAGAGGGGTACGCTATAACCTTGTCCCGTTGCATAAGAACACAACCAAGACCTAGGTTAAAGGCATCGCAATAAACAACAAAGTCGCCGTTTCCATCGGGTAGCGCGAGTACGGGAGCATCGCAAAACATACGCTTGAGAGTTTGAAAGGCTTCCTCTTGTTCGGTTCCCCAAAAAAAAGCCTTGTCTTTATGCGTAAGAGAGGTAAGAGCAATGGCGATTTTTGGAGAAATCAGCGGTAAATCGACGGTAATAACCCGCCAATCCAAGAAAAGAACGAACTTCGGATGGGGTTTTTGGTGTAATCCAACTTTTAACTGCTTCAATCTTCGCGGGATCGACGTGAATACCTTCACTATTAACGATGTGACCGAGGAATTGAACTTCCTCAAGCCAAAATTCACACTTGGAGAACTTGGCGTAGAGGCGATTCCCTTGGAGAAGCTCGAGTACTAAACGGAGATGTTGCGCGTGTTCAGTTTTGACTTCGAATATATAAGGATATCATCGATAAACACGATGACGAAGCCATCGAGAAAGGGTTTACACACGCGATTCATTAAATCCATGAAAACCGCGGGTGTCTTGGTAAGACCAAAGGGCATAACGACAAATTCATAATGTCCGTAACGGGTTCGAAAAGCAGTTTTAGGGATATCTTCCTCCTGAATTCGTAACTGATGATAACCAGAGCGTAAATCAATCTTAGAAAAACACGTAGCGCCTTGCAATTGATCAAACAAATCGTCGATTCTAGGTAAGGGATAGCGATTCTTGATAGTAAGCTTATTGAGTTCCCTATAATCGATGCACATTCGGAACGATCCATCCTTCTTTTTGATGAAAAGGACAGGTGCGTCCTATGGAGATGTGCTAGGGCGTATGAAGCCTTTATCAAGTAATTCCTGGAGTTGACTCGATAGTTCACGCATTTCGGATGGAGCGAGGCGATAAGGAGCTTTAGCGACAGGGTTATCTCCAGGAATGTGGTCGATACGAAAGTTAATATCATGAGACGGCGGTAAACCAGGTAAATCGTCAGGAAAGATAGCAGGAAAATCACGAACCACAAGTACCTTTTCCATTGGCTTCTTTTCCTTTTCCTCCGCTACTACAATGTGTGCCAAGAAAGCCTTATATTCCTTTTAGAGATACTTGCTTGCTTGGGTGCACGACATAAGTTTCAGATCCTTCGAAGATACTCACCATAAACACAGAGTTGATCACCATTAAAGAGAGAGAATCGAATCATCTTTTAAAAACAAACAACTTCAGCACGATTTTCATGAAGAAAATCCATGCCTACTATGATATCGAAACTACCAAGCTGCATTGGGATAAGATATATCAGGAAGACATGATTGTTGAGTTCGAGGTTACAATCACGGAGAACAGAACTAACGGTGACGGTTCTTCCGGTGGCAATTTCTACGTCGAACGTCGTTGGGAGGTTAGCGCGTTTACGGTTTAGGAGCTTTTCGAATTCAAACAACACAAAACAGTTATCGAATCCAGTATCAAATAACCACAAAGCATAAATACCGTTAACGAGAAACGTACCATTGACAACATTGTTGTCAGTTTGAGCCTGGCGGACATTGATGTTGAATTCTCTTCCGCGGGCTGCTTGCTGTGGTTATTGTTGCTGCTGCTGTGGCTGCTGCTGTTTATGTTGTTGCGGTGGCTGCTGCTGTTGATGTTGTTGCTGCAGTGGCTGCTGCGGCTCTTGTTTCACCACTCGATTCGGACAGATGTTAGCGAAGTGGTTAGGGTCACCACATGTGAAGCAGGCTCGTGCATGGTTACCCTGAGGAGCGGGGAGTGGAGCTTGCAATGCAGGAGGAGCTTGAGCTTGAGCTTACTGACGAGGGCATGTGCGACAGTTCGCTATGAAGTGTCCATAGAGATTGCAGTGGACACAGAAATGGCAAGCTATCCCAGCTGGGTGATGGTAGGTACAAGTAGGGCACAGGGGATGAGGACCAGTGTACGCACTCTTAGCAGGTGGTGCGTTGGTCACCGGTGCGGCTACTTGTCGGTTCTGATTCTGGTTGTGTTGGGTGGGAACAACGTTGAGAGGAGCGGCAGTGACATCACATTTCTTGTTGTTGTTACCCTTACGCTTGCGTCCTTGACGTGAAGACTTCGAGACTTGCGGTGCGACGGTTTCAGGAGCGGGAATAGCAGTGACCTGGTGGAGATTCTTGCTTGAGATCTTGAAATAACCAGCCATAACTCGCTTATCATTGATCTCAGCAGCGAGTTGGAAGGTTTCCTCAATGGTAGCAGGCTTAGCTGCTTGAACGAAATCGGCAACACAATCGGGAAGAGCTCGAATATACTTCTTGATTGTGATGTCGGGTGTTGACACTTGACCAGGACAGATGATACTGAGCTGCTTAAAGCGGGCAGTGAGACCGGCATTATCACCTCTTTCTTGCTTGATTCCCCAAAACTCGTTTTCCAGCTTCTGGAGTTCACGTGGGGGACAAAATTCTTTCATCATGACTTCCTTCAGTTCCTCCCAAGAGATTCCATAGACTGCATCGTTACCTCGCCTGTTTCATTCCGTAGTCCACCAGTCCAAAGCCCTGGAGTGAAAACCCCCGATAGCATTAACAGTGTGGAGGTTGTCTGGGCATCCGCTTTGACGAGGAGTGACTTCAATCGTGTCAAACCACTGAAACATGGCACTGGGCCCGTCTTCACTAGTGAAGTCTTTAGGGCCACAGGCCTTGAATTTCTTAAAGCTGAACGGCGCTTTCAGAGAGTCGCTCTTAGATTCGACAGAGGAGCTGCTCTTCACCTCGTTGATCTCACAGACGATCTGAGGTATGACTTTCGCCATTTCCTTGGCGACGAGAGAAACGATGCGCTTGTCATATCTGCTTCTCTGAGCGCTGCGGCGAGTGTGAGAGCCAAGGGAAGACATTGTCTGCACCAGACATCGTCGTATGATTCAGAGGGGATTCGATTATATCGGGTTTCGTATAGTTTAGTGTTTAACCACCATACTTATTGTTATTAGATAAAGCATCAGGAACACGTCTAACACATAGGCACATAATCACATAGGCACATAATCCACATAGGCACATAAGCACGTAGCACAGAAGCACGTAATCCACGTAAGCACATATTTTGCTCGTATCCAACTATATTTTGCAGGTATTCACCTACATATTTTGCACGTATTCACCTATCTTTCAAGTTCGCAAAGCGCGTTCGAGAGTTGTGAGTACGAGTAGCGATAGCGAGTAACATAGCGAGTAGTATAGCGAGCGAAAGTTAATAGTTTGTCTGCGCTTTTTTAGCATTTTGAGCTGAGAGTGATGTGCGAGTAGCGTTTTGAGCGAAAAAGCGAACAAAGTCTCCAAAATCGAAACATATAAACATTTAAACACATAAAAGCACATAAAATCGATAATTCACAGAGTCAGTGGTTGCGAGCTCAGAATCGAATAGAGTGTCTGGGTGTTGAGACAGCGACTACCCAAAGTGATTCGACTATCCACAATGACCTCGAGCACACGCCTTAGCCTAATAGACTGTTCTCTCTTTAAAATATGGCGAACGGCACGCATCCTTTTGGCTACTACGTGACTCACATCATTGGAATCCATCGAGACTTTGGTGAGAGTTTTGCAAAACCAAATAGAGAGTGGAACGTGTTATTAAGATGCGGGTGTCACCCCTAACTTAACAACTTTATTCCTGATAATGTGGTAACAACCACGAGATAGAGATGGAGAATTTCGTCGAGATATGGATTTCACTCCTGACTCAACGAAAATTCTCGTGTTAATAGTAAAAATAAGCGTAGAGTGAGCAATCTAATCGTGAGTTTACGGTTTTCACACCTAATCTCGAACCAATCACTCGTTTGCGTTATGCGAGTGTTTTCAAAAACGTGTGTGCGTTGTGTTAGCCTTAGGAAAGGCATTAGTGTCGGACCTTAGGAAAGGTCGTTCTTGCACGAAGCGGTAGTATGCGGTGTTCGCACAAGTATGCAATTTTCGCGAGTTTGAAAGAGTAACAGAAGTAGGCTCGTGAAGAACCCCTACTGGGTTTGCACAAGGCGTTCTGTTGGTACTTAGAATATAGACAAGGTCAATTCTAAGACGACGACCCGGACTAGATCGTGTCTTTCCTAATTCCTTATAGTTATGGCTCTGATACCAATCTGTCACACCCTGACCGATGGCAGAAACATCGGGGCGTGGCACTGAGCGAAACAGACTGTCCAAGAGAATCTATAACGACCATTAGTGACAATATATTTAACGTTAAAGTCCCATACAAATAACATATAAAGCATAAATAGTTATTATAGACATTGTTCTCAAAGACAAATAAACTGTTCCGACAACTTAGATTTATTTAGTTTGTTTATAGACCTCCTAGCTTGATTCATCACAGCGAAACATAGCATCCTAAACACTTGTCACATACGTTAAAATAAAGTCAATACACAGAGTGTAAAGGTGAGTACACAAGTTTAATAACATATAGTAGCGAAAGCGTTTATGCATAACCAACATGTAACACGTAGAAATGTGAAGCAAGTAAGCCATCGACAATGACATATGCAACCGACATGACTGCGAGTTATAGAATGCGCAACACATTATCACCACTGTGACCATGTGAAGTAAAACCCTTAACAACCCCTGTCCACGACAGGTGCTGAGTCCAAACTATAGTATTATCGTTGCTAAGGTGTCAGGCAACAATCACTGTGTAAACATAACATACAAGCATTCATCGAAACACGTATAACATGCGAGAGTGGTTAGCGTTTAAAAGTGTTTGCGTTGTGTGTTGATGTGATTTGATATAGATAACGTATGTAACACCCAAAAGTGCGTTAAGAGAAAAAGGGTTCGAGTATACTCACAGTATGTGTTTAGTAAATAAACACAGTCTTGGATTGAAGGGAGCGCGTGGGAGATTAGCCTGATCATAGAACGATAGCGTAAGCGTTGAACATCGTTTAACAATGCGTCGGGTGAGGTAAGTGTCGGATGGTGAGTCGATCGGATGATCATCCGGACTGCTGGCCATTCGATCGGTTGGTCATCCGATTGGAGGAGTTTGGTTGTATAATGTTTGAGCTTTTGAAGTTTTTGTTGTTGTATAAATTAAGTCATTCGATGGAATGGTCATCCGGTCGGATGGATATTCGATTGAAAGTGATATTCTTTGAAGTTTTATAAAATTGTTTAAGTGTTGAACTTATAAAGTCAAGTCACTTGTCGAATAGTCATTCGATCGGATGGTCATGAAAGTGTGTGCTGATGATGAAAGTACAAGATTTAGGGTGAAATACTTACATAATCGCTTGGAATCGAGAGAAAAGTGCTTGGAACGAGCTGGGAGCGTGTTGGTCGGATAGAGCTGTCACATCAATGAATAGTTGATGTGACAGGTGAGTATTTATAGGTGAGAGGGAGATAAGGCAGTGGAGCGATGGGTCGGATGGCCAGTCGATCGGATTCCGATCAGATGGTCATCCAGTCGGATGATCATTCGATCGAATGGTCATTCGACCAAACGGCTTGAGCGAATTAGTTTTTCGACTTTCGTCTCGTTCGTTAAGCATTGTGTTGCGTTTAAGAGAGTTGTGAGTAAGCGATACGATAATATTAAACAAGTCGTTACACAATTAACATAACACATAAAAAACATAAAAGTAAATATGCGTTTCGAGTCTGCGATGAGACTGCGTTGCGATAGAGTTGCGATTGCGTTTGCGAATAACATCCCAAAACATACACTAGGCACACAAAAGTAAAGCACATAATAACACACACATAGAATAATACCAGTAGTTGCGTTTCGAGTTTGCGATGCGTTGCGATGCGATAGCGTTGAATATAAACATGCGATGCAAAAATGGTATGCATTGTGAAATCATAGTTTAAAATATCGTTTAGAATCGTTAACCAGTATATCGTTTATCGAATCTCGAGAGTACAAAGCAATAATTAAGCAAGAAATGTCAGATCTGAGTAACAACGACCTGACTTTGACTTTGACTTGGACTTGTACTTTGACTTTCTAAAAAGTCGGGTTGTTACATGCCTGGGCACTAGTCAATGACGATAGACATTGATGCAGGGCACTAAACCTAACCATAGTTAGTAGTCGGTATGGTACGGGTTTAGTAGCTTAAAACAATGGGGTAGCCCCCCATGACATGTTTTATTAAAGAACAGAGTAATTTAACAAACTTACATTTTTGGAACAACACTAAACAACTGTGAACTCGCCAACTTTATGTTGACACCCTAGTGCATGCTTTGCAGATCTACATGTACAGCTGCGGACAGACGTTGCAAACGGGTGGAGTGTGTGTGGTTTGAAAAGAGGTACGTTTTGTACATTTGTTTAAATTGTGGTTTCTAACCATGATAAGTTTATTTTACATTTCCGCTGCAAACATAAAGTACATTTTTAAAAATTTTAAACTAAATCACCAATCGTATCATTTGGAATAATTTACACATTTCATAAACGGTTCAAAATAATTAGTGGCTGGATCCTAGGCAGTCGCACGCCTCACGGTAATACTCCGCATGTGGAAATTTTAAGGGTGTGACATGTATCCAGAATTTGGAAAAGAGATTAGAAATATACGGTTTCGGCTTAGTTCATACGGGATCAATCCTTTTGGGAACATGAGCAGTCGCCATAGTACGTGGTCGGTTCTTTTATGCATCTACAATCTTCCACCGTGGTTATGCATGAAACGAAAGTACATTATGATGTCATTGTTAATTCAGGGTCCAACACAACCCGACAATGATATTGATGTGTATTTGTCTCCTTTGATTGACCACTTAAAAACTCTATGGAGTTCAGGTGTCGATGTGTATGATGCTTATATGAAAGAACGCTTTCAGTTGCGGGCCATTATTTTTTTACACTATAAGTGATTTCCAGCATACGGTAATTTGTCAGGATATAGTACAAAGGGTAAGAAAGCTTTCCCTGTTTGTGAAGAGGAGACAAGTTCAATATGGATAAAAAATTGCTAAAAAACGGTATACATGGGACATAGAAGATTCCTTCTGGCTGGTCACATTTTTCGGAATAAAACGAATGAGTTGAACCGAAGCACCAAGCTCGGATTGGTGAGGAAACAATTTGATGCATTCTCACGAGTCGAAAAATTAATTGTTGTGTTGGGAAAAAGAACTCGTGTTAACAAAAGAGCTATTGATAAAAAAAAAAGCAGGTAAAAGAGCCATTATCAAAAAAGCCGATACAAGAGCCATTATCAAAAAAGCCGATAAAAAAGCAATTGGTACAAAAGCGATCCGGAAAAAAAGTCATTTTTTTGGGATTTACCTTACCGAAAGCATTTAGATGTTAGACATTGTCTAGATGTTATGCATATTGAAAAAAAATGTATGTGATAGTTTGTTGGGCTTATTGTTAGACATTCCTGGAAAAACTAAAGATGGGCTTAATGTTTGTTGGTGCATCCATCTGTCGACTTTGTCATGTATCGAGTCTTAGAATAGTTTGTATAGATCAGGGCTTATAGATCAAGAAAATAGGAAAGTTTATGAGTTTAAGATGCTGATTTCGCTCTAGTAGCTGATTCCGCTCCATATGTCAGTATGACACTTTTGGGCGGAATCACAACATGTTAATTTCGCTCCAAATGGTTTGTGGTCATTACGAGCGGAATCAAGACCCTATATATAGGTCATTCTGAGCGAAATCAGGGAACTGTTCTTGAATTTCATACTGAAGTGCTGCCGGTGTGAGATTTGATTGTAATTAGTGTCAAATCAATACAATCAGTGATTTAAGTGAAGAACAAGCTGTATCTACCTTTGTTTCTTTGTTTCTGCCTTTGAAACGAAGTCAAACTCCTCTGAACGACTTGTTCGGGTCAAATACTCGATCCTACAATTGGTATCAGAGCCAGTTGGAGGAGTTCTGCAGTATACAGCCGTATTTCATTGAAATTTCTCGTTTCTACACCTTCTTTTATTATTTCAGGAAGTTTTACTGGACAAAACTGGTTCATATTTTCACAGAGTGTATAAAATTGGACATTAACAAACCCTTGAAAGTTTCGCAGCTAAATTCAGATTAAAAATGGACAAAATAGACCTCCGAGCTGATTCCGCTCGAACCGGTTTGATCTGATTTCGCTTGTAATTGCAAGTCAACTTGCTAATTTCGCTCTAAAATACAGCCTGATTCCGCTCCAGGCTGCCAAACAGGTGATTCCGCTCCAGGGACTACTTGCTAATTCGGCTCCAGAATACAAGGTTTGATTCCGCTCCAGAATACAAGGTTGATTCCGCTCCAGAAGTGTAAATCAGATTTTACTCCATAGTTTGTCTTTGATTTTGCTCCAAAAACATTTTTGGTGATTTTGCTCCTAAAGGTTAACTTGGTGATTTCGCTCCAAAGTAACAGTTTTTGAAAATCGTACTACGAAAACATGGATAACGATTTCTACAATGCATTTGCTACTCCAACTACTCCGGCATCCATTGCTCAGAATATGAACTTGGAAAATGAGACCGGAACGTTACAAAAGCCCCCAAAATTGATGAGTATCGAAGAATATCACGGATGGAAAGATCGTTTTGAAAACTGGGTTCAAGCCAACCATCTAAGATCGTGGGAGTGCATTCTGAAGAAATATGTATTACCATGTACTGATATGCATGTTGAGAAAGAAATATCTGAATTTTCTACCCAAGAAAGAGAAATGTATCGAGCTGAGAAGATGATGATTAGTTTGCTTCAACAATCCATCAAAGAAGACATTTTTGTGTTGTTACAACATGACAAAACTTCAAAATCTATCTGGGATGCTCTTAAAATCAAGTTTGAAGGTAGTGAGAATATGATCAAGAGCAAAAAGGCACTACTCAAGAAAGAGTTTGATTTGTTTAGTAGTTTGCCTGGGGAAGACACAAAGAAGCTCATTGAACGATACTGCCACTTAGTGCGATCCATGTCGATGCTTAGTATAAAAAAGGATCGGGATGAGTGGGTAGATAAATTAGCTGATGCGTTACCGCAAAAAGAGTGGGGAACTTATTTGATGATTCTAAAAAACACAGGGGTTTATGATGGGTTAACAATTGGTCAGTTTATTGAGAAAATTGAAAGTCAGGATTTAGAACAGCAGAAGATCGCGAGGATGAACAGTCCAAGTGGTCAACAGGATGTAAAAATGTATTACAAAGGTAGTGTTCCAGAAACTGAAAGAAGCCCGAAAATCCAAACTGCGTTTAGTGCTGGAGATTCATCTGAAAAAGTTGATCAAAGTTCTAAAAGTAGCAGTGGTTTCTCTTCATACCCAAGTGTCAATCCAAAAGATACTACATCAAGCTTTCATTCTCAAAGCACAAAGACAGGAAATGGTTATGTGATACAATGCAACATTGCTTTGAATCTTCCAGACGGACAAAGTTTTTCTGAAGAGGTTGCGAAAGATCACATGGCACTACTTGGTTCTGTGTTGCTATCTTATGAAGGTTTAGTGGCTGGGAGGATCGGGAATCCTATGCTCACAAAGGAGGATTACGATCAGATAGACGCTGAAGAGATGGAACTTATGTACATCAAATGGTGTCTAGCTAGTGTTCTTAGACGAGCTGAAAAATTCAAGCTGATTACTGGAAGAAATGAATTTCTTGATGCACACGTTTCTACTTTAGGTTTTGATAAATCTAAAGTTACTTGTTTTCGATGCAGGGAGAAAGGTCATTTCAAGAGGGAATGCAAAAATAGGGAAGCAAATGATCCAAAGAATCCATTTGGAAAAGATGACTACTACCGGAAAGCCATATATCAACAGGTTGGTCAACAACAACTACAAGAACCACAAGTGGCTCATGGTAGAAAGGTGATAGAGGATTCAAAAAGAGCATGTCTGGGAAATCAAGAGAACTTTAACTGGAATTTTCAAGATGATGAAAAATTGCCTGAAGGTTTTAGCTGGGATATGTTTGTTGATGAAAAAGGAGAATTAAAAGCTTTCATTGCTAAAATTTTGAAAGAACCAGATATGTTTACCACATGGATGAAGTCTATTGGTGAGACTGTGAAGAATGTGGAGGAAAAGTCTGTTGCATCTGAAGAAAGTTCACAGATATCAGATGAAAGCTCACAAAGTGATGAAAGTTCAGAAAAGGAAGTTGTTTTTTATCAAACACCAGTTGATTCTAGTTCTTCGGATGATAATGCTGAAAAATCTATTGAGTTTGATCAGTCACCAACTGATGACAGCAGTAGTGATGATGAAGAAGAAAGACATATTAATATTGCAAAATCTCATCTTTCTCCTGAAAGTTTTCATTTTTATTTTGCAGATCGCTTGGAAAAGCTGAAGGAGAAACAAGCTGCAAAAGAACAAAAGAAAATGGAGTCTGAAAGTGTTGCTGAAAAGGATGAGATTGTTCAAAATGAAGAAGTTAATGTTGTTGCTGAGGAAACTGCTGAGATTGAAAAGGTGACTGAAGCTGAGAAAGTTGTTGAAGTCGAGAAGATTATCGAAGTTGAAAATATTGTGGAAGTCGTCAAGCCTTGCTTGAAGTGTTTAGAGACTTGCAAAGAATGTGCAGCAAAAGATGAGAAGATGGCAGAGTTTGAGAAGATGAAGGAACAGTTATTGTTCAATCTCAACTATGTGAAAGAATCTTATGATGTCTTGAACAAAACAGTAACTGGTCTTCAAAAGACAAATTCTGAAAGAGAACAAGCACTAACCATGATGAATTCTGTGATGATGACAAAGCAGAAAGCTATAAACTTCTACATCGAAGAGAGTGCTAAGTGGAAGCAAGAGTTGGAAACTGAAAAGATTGAAAATGAGAGAATCAGACGATTATTGCAGAGTTATTCTAGTTCTGATTATCTTATTGATAGAATTCATCCGACTGTTGCAGGTATGGAAGCTTTTCAAGATGAGAAGCCAAAGAAGAAGGATACTGGTAAGAAACCGATTGCTAGCTATAACAAGTGTCCGCCTCCAATCTGGGAAGGTTATTCTCCCAGAAAACCAAACGAGGAGCAACTTGAAAAAGCAGTCAATATAAAGCTAAAAACTGATACAACTGATGATTTACCAGAAAACATTGACGTCATTTTCACTTCGTCTGACACTGATCATGAGTCTGAGTTAATTAAAAAGGTGGTCGATCAGGTGTTGGATATAGATGAAGAGTCTGAGTCAAAGTCTGAGTCTGGAGGTTCAAGTTCGTCAGTCAACAGTCCAAAACCGATGGTTAAAAGGGTTCATAGTAAAGAGTTTTTGATATCAAAATCTAATTTGAATGATGAAACATTTGAAGTTGCATATACTTTGAATGATTCTGACAAATTATATTTTGACAAAGAGTTTCCAATAAGAAGTGTTAGAATTGAAATGATTAAAAAGGTTTTCAAAATGACAGAAATTAAGATTTCTGAAATAAAAGATTTAAATCTTACTGGAAAACCTAAAAAATACACTTCAAGAGTACAACAACGATTGAACAAGAAAAAGGGTTACAATTCTGGTTCTAGTTTTCAAAAGAAACCAAACCATAATGGTAGCTACAAAAAGAAAGGTTTAGGTTTTATTCCACCAGAAAATTATAAAAATGAGAAAAATTCTAAAACAAAAACAGAATTTGTTTCAGGAGGAAGTGCAGAAGAAGAACAGAAGAAACCTTTCTGGAGACAATCAAACCAGGAGTTTCTTGCTGAGAAGAAAAGGAATGGAACTGGAGTGTTTCATCCAAAAGAGACTCGAACCTGTTTCAAATGCAATGAAGCTGGTCACATTGCATGGAATTGTCCGAAAAATGCTAAGACTAAACAGGGAGTTTCTAAAAAACTGAAAGAAATAGTTGTTAATGTTGAACCACCAACCGAAAAATTCAGAAATTTTGAAAACTCAACTTATGAGGTTGGTGAATGTTCTAAAAAGAATTTTTACAAAAAGAAAGCCAAGAACAACCAAGTGTGGATTGTTAAGAAGTCTGAAGAGAATGTCGGTAATGATTCTGGTTCCACAAAGCCAGAAGAGCCACAAGGTGAGGTAAAAGAGGTAAATTCTGTATTTTCAGTGAATGATGATGAGTTTCCATCACTGAAGTTTGAGAAGATTAAACAGAAAGTTGGTAAGATTGAGATCTCGGATCAATTTTATTCCGAGAAGAATGAGTTTGATATTGAGAAAGTTTTCAATGGAAATGTTAAGAAAATTTTTGGAAAAATGCTTGATAGGAAAATAAAAGGGGTTAAAGATTTTTACGCAACAAAGAAAGCAACTTTTAACCCAACTAAACAAGAACTAAAAGAGCTAAAAACACCCAAGGTTGCTCAAACTTGGGTGGAAATTCTTTTCCCTTGAACATCTGACTTTGCCGGAGATCCCAAGTTTGTAATCGTGGATCAGGAATCGGCATCTTTCTTGATAATTGATGATTGTGAATGAATCTTATAAAGGTTAAATTTTTACAGGATAATTGTGAATTGCCGGAGCTTCCAGGTTGGTAAGTGTGAAGCAGGAATCGGCATCTTTGTTGGTAAAATGAATTTGTGTAGATGTGATATTCCTACAAAGTTGGTTGATGAAGGTTTACACCTATAAGTGGTAAATCAAAGACATTAAGTTGTACTTGTTTTTCCTACAAGTGGTTAATCAAGGTCATTAAGTTGAACTTGATTGGACCATACTTACAATTGGTATTTTGAAAAACAATGTGATGAACCAGACCCCGAACTTACAAGTTATAAAATCAACAAAACTTATTTTCCGGAAAAATCATTTTGGTTAAAACAAACTTAAGTGTTTTGAAATCATAATGAGAAAATAGTTTTGTGTAAGGGGGAGTTCTGATTGTTTATGCCAAGTGGATGGCGAATTGATGCGATTCGATATCGGTTGTCAAGTTTTTGTACAGTTTATTTTCAAATTTTTGTTAATGTGTTTGCATTTTAGGGGGAGTAGAAATTTCAGAAAATCCAAAAACATTTGAAAATTTGAAAAAGGCAAAAACATGATAAAATGAAAATGAGTTTTAGTGTCTAAAAGAGGAAATGATAGTACATCAGTAGACAGTCACAGTATGCTAAAGATATGTAATGTTTAAATAGCGTTAAACAGTCTCACTGATGATATGCCGATAGGTTTTTACACATTTAGTAAGCTTTTTCGGGATATAAACTTAAATTCAAACTTGCTTATTTCGTGGGGAACACTACTTGGATATATAGGTAACCCCTGAAATCTTGTTTGAAAGGTCCCTCTTTTTGAGATACTAGGTTTTTATGCTCAGTGATATATGGGGTATTATCCCGGGACTTCTGATTTTGCGGAAGCAATGGCCTAGTCCCCAGAGAATACTTTCTGCTTGCTTGAAATATAGCACCGCTCTCAGCAAATTGATGAAACAATAAAATTGATAGTCATTGCTGTTGTAATTCAAAAGATCCTCTAAAGGGGACACACCAAAAGTCGAGCCGTCATCTCTCTGCTGAACGGAAGTTCTGACCTGAGCTCTCACGGTTTCGTACTATAATTTATTCCCTTATAGATATCATCTGTGGTATACTCACCTGTAAGACTGAATATTGGGATCTGGATACGGGAGTATATTCAAGAGGTGGGACACATGAATGAGTTTTAGTTCTTAAAACATCTAACTCATATCTTGAATCAGTTGAAATTTGTGTGAGAATTTAAGTGGATCAGTATATCGGCAATCTAAGTGAATTGTTTAATTCTTAATGTCTAACTAAGCTCAACGGTACTTGTGACTTGTCAAAATCTGATATGATCCTCTTACACAAACTCACAAAATATTGTCTGTAAATATTTTTTACTGCATTTCTTTATATTCAAAAATCCAAAAAGTTTTTCGGTGTGTTTTAGCATAAATTTTTGAAAAATCCAAAAAGATTTTCGACAACTGATGTTGGAGAGCTGATTTTCAAAATTCCAAGTGCTAAACATGATGACAATTTTTGTGAAAAGAAGTATTGTGTTTTGAAAATCAAATGTGTTTTGATCAAATTTTTAAAGGGGTTCATCAAGATTATTGAGTTATTTTTTAGGGAGAGTCAGTGTTAGTGTATACATTGAATTGTTAAATTTAGAAAATTTACTTTCAGGTAGAGATTGTGCAGGATTATGAAAGAACTGGATTTATCAATTCTGAGAATACCTGAGTCGGAAAAAAGCCAGGTTACGATCTTGGAACAACCTCAGGAAGAGCCAGGTCATTCGATCCTGACAAGCTTGTGTTTAAAGAGCCAGGTTTCCGATACCTGAAGACTAAAAGATTTTGAACCTGTGAAAACCAGATTACGATCCTGAAGCAGATGATGCTGAAGAACTAGAGAAATACCAGCACATTGTTAGGGGGAGTCTGTTAATGCTGAGTGAAAATATGAAGCCCAGAGACTAATCAAGACTGAAGATGCGAAGACACGACACAGTCAGACTCGACACGAACGACTCGTCAACATCTGAGGGGGAGTCTGTTGGTGCATCCATCTGTCGACTTTGTCTTGTATCGAGTCTTAGAATAGTTTGTATAGATCAGGGCTTATAGATCAAGAAAATAGGAAAGTTTATGAGTTTAAGATGCTGATTTCACTCTAGTAGCTGATTCCGCTCCATATGTCAGTATGACACTTTTGGGCGGAATCACAACATGTTAATTTCGCTCCAAATGGTTTGTGGTCATTACGAGCGGAATCAAGACCCTATATATAGGTCATTCTGATCGAAATCAGGGAACTGTTCTTGAATTTCATACTGAAGTGCTGCCGGTGTGAAATTTGATTGTAATCAGTGTCAAATCAATACAATCAGTGATTTAAGTGAAGAACAAGCTGTATCTACCTTTATTTCTTTGTTTCTGCCTTTGAAACGAAGTAAAACTCCTCTGAACGACTTGTTCAGGTCAAATACTCGATCCTACAATGTTCGTAGAGACATGGAGAAAATTAGAATACATAAGGAGCTTGCCCCCGTTGAAAGAGACAACCGTTTATATCTGCCACCTGCTTGTTATACTATGTCAAAGGCAGAAAAAGAAAAGTTTTGTAGATGTTTACATGATATCAAGGTTCCATCAACTTATTCGGCAAACATTAAAAGGTTGGTGTCGACGAAAGACCGTAAATTGCTTGGAATGAAGTCTCATGATTGTCATGTTTTGATGACACATATGATTCCCATCGCTATTCGTGGACTCTTACCAGATAAGATCTGGCATACAATCACAAAGCTTTGTTTGTTTATTAACAACATCAACTCAAAGGTTATTGATTCAGAAACTTTGGATGAATGGCAAAAGGACATTACCGTTACCCTTTGTGAACTAGAGATGTACTTTCCACCATCATTTTTTGATATAATGGTTCACCTAATATGTCATATCGTATAAGAGATTAAGGTTTGTGGTCCTGTATTCCTACGATACATGTACCCTTTTGAAAGATATATGGGTTTCTTAAAAGGTTATGTAAGAAACCCAAATCGACCTGAGGGTAGTATTGTCGAAGGATATACTTGTGAAGAGGTGACTGAGTTCTGCCAAGGTAATTGCATCACAACAACTATAATATATACCAATATTTTATATACATATTAGTGTTATTAAGTATAACTTACAATACAATATTTTGTTTTTTTCACAGGCTATTTGGAAGGTGCCGAAAGTGTTGGTGTCCCTAAAAGTCGCCATTCGGGTCGACTTGATGGTAAAGAAGTAGTTGGTATGAAAATATACAAGCCAAATCATGATAATTTACAACTAGCACATTTAGTTGTCCTAAAACACATGACATGTCTTTCTCCATATGTTGATGAACACTTGAACACATTACGATCGACATACCCGGGTAAGGAACACATGTGGTATGTAACGAAGCATGACAAAGAGTTTTTGAGGTGGATGAAAAGTAAGGTAATGGGAGCTTATATTCATAAAACGGTGAAAAGGTTAGCACAACTGCACAGGGCCCAAACTTTACGGTTAAATCTTACCAAGGGTATGACATTAACGGTTATACGTTCTACACCAAAGATCAAGATCTAAAAAGTACAATGCATAATAGTGGAGTTACAATAATAGCATCAACCATCGAATTCGATAGAGTGGATCATAATATAATGAGACAAATCACCAACAAATCTTATTACGGTGTTATACAAGAATTTGGGAATTGGACTATTATGATTTCGTTGTTCCTGTGTTCAAATGTAAGTGTGAATAACCGTACAAGTGTTAGAGTTGATAAATATGGTTTTACACTTGTTGACCTTACAAGTAATGGCTATGCATCTGAGTCATTCGTTCTTGCTAGACATGTTACACAAGTGTTCTATGTCAATGACCCGAGCAAGCCAACACACCACAACGTATTACAAGGTAAACGGTGGATTCTTGGGGTTGATAACGTCGTTGACGAGGAAGAATATGACCATTTTGATGATCTACCACTATTTTCTGTAGGTATCGAACCGGGTAACTTCGATAACATTAATGGCACCCCATACTTACGAACTGACCACAGCGATGGGATATATGTTGATTAAGGCGTGTTTGATTATTTGTGTTAAAGTTCGTTAAAGTTCTATCATCGACTGAACCCAAATTAGTGTTTTGATTATATCATCGACTATTTTTTGTATTTTTAGTTTAAATGGATCTGATTTTCAATTAATACAGCTAAAATGAAAGGATGTATTATATATTTTGGTTTCACTATTTTTATGAGTTCAATATAATAAGATGCAACGTATTCGGCCGTTGTGGCGCTGCGGCTGCGCTCGATGCGGCAATCTAATGGCATTGTATTAGACAAGTACTTTAAAACTTGGCTCTCAACCGTCCTTACCACTTCTGCTTCATCCCTGCGATAGGCAAACACGAGAGTTTGTCACAAGAAGAATCTTGCCAGTTGCGTTAAGATGCTTAAGTACTATGACATCTTCCAATATACAACATGGCAAAATAACTTTAAAACGGTAATGTTAAAAAAAAAACCCTGACGGGTGGTCCATAGGACAACCCTTTATGTTGTTAAAAGACAAGTTTATCCCTCATTTGATTGTGTAATTATCTTGAATTAGATAACTACGGTTGCTTATGTTTCAGGTGTGGTTCGGGAGCTAAAAGTGGATTAAATGCAACTTTGGACGGGTTGGAGATGAACGGGTCGTGCGTGAAATGAAAGAAGGAACAACACATAACATTTAGGGTGCCACCGTAAATTACGGTGGCCGGTGGCCCAGATACTTGTAATCTCCCACCGTAACTCAGGAAAGAGTCACCGTAACAACATGATGTCCACCGTAACTTACGGTGGCACCGTAAGTTACGGTGGAGGCTGTGAGGAAATCCGTAACTGCCATCATTTAATCAGTTTTTGGGTGTCTTTTCACATTATCTCATCATTGGACGTTTCTCTGGCATCTTAGGGGCGATTTTGGCTGTTCTTGCTTGGTTCCAAACATTTCTAAACAATTAGTTTGTGTTTTCGATTCGTATGATCATTAAACTTGTTGCTATGATGATTCACCAAGCTATGTGTGGCTAAACTTATGGTGATCATCCTAAATTGAAGGTTTGTCTATGACTTTTGTGTTTGGATTTGTATTTCTAGAATAATAGACTTGCAATGTTTGTTTGTTTATTATGGTGTGTGAATGTTTGTTTGTAAATTGTTGATTGATGTTATAATCATATTCTAAACCGTACGTTCTTGGTGTCGCTGACAATCGAGATGTCACGGGAGGGATTAGGGTTGGATATTAGTCAATTGGTTATCGGGTAACAACCTCGCGTTTTCATAATCCGAGTACTTAGTTCCCTTTTATCACGAACAAACAATCATACATGAATCATGTCTATGTGATTCTTTCTAGTGAATTTGAACACAATTGTCAAAAGCAAACCGGAAGTTTAGGATGGTCGCTTTCTCCTAATCTGCTTTAAAACTAATCTTTGATTTGCAAAATTTAATTAGTTAATATTAGTTCTTAACACCAAAACAATCAACTCTGGAATTTTAATTTCTGCAAATTTTAGTTAAAGTGCAAAGCTATATAATCGACATATTTTCCACATACTCCCTGAGTTCGATACCCATTTACCACTATCTATAGTTGTTATTGGGATTAAATTTGTGTGTACTACGACAGCACGTCAAATTTTGGCGCCGTTGCCGAGGAATTAGTGCGCTTAGTGTTAGTTATTTATTTAGTTAGTTAGTAGTTAGTTGTTCTTGCTTTAAAAAAAATTCTAAAAAACCCAAAAATATTGATCTTTGTATTTTATTTTATTTTATTATTATTTTTAGTTCGATATTACGCTCGGGTATTTTGTTTGTGCTTGTGCAGGTCTTTGAATCATGGATCGAGCTTATCAGTCCGGGTTTAATGAATTTGAGGATGCTGAATTCTCACAACATAACCGACCAATGCAACAGCAAATAAACTTTCAAAACAGACAATCACCGACTCAAAACCAATATGCTAGATATGATGTAGATGAAGTGAATGGGTATTACGACCAATTTGGATGTGAAGAATATAATGATTTTGTGCCTCCACAGCAGCAGTTTATTCAAAGAGGTCAGAATCGGGTCAATTTGAGTCAGCAAATGTTTAATAATGCTCAACAGAATAGTTATGGAAGATCGAGTGGTCCAGCTGAAGGTTCGAATAATGAGATGATGGAACTGTTGAAACAGATAAAGCAAGGATTCTGCAATTATTCGGGCTGTCAAGGAGATCAAGATAACTATGAAAGCAATTGGCATACTAAAGAGAATGAGCAAGCGGGTCAGCATGAGTCAGATGATAACTCCATCAATAAAAAATTTGACACGATCATAGAGTTATTGAAGGATATTCAGAAAAGTAATGAGGTCAGAGATAGGGAAGTTAAGTCATTGTCACAGCAGGTTGGACAATTAGCTAAAGAAGTGGCTATCATCAGAAGAAATCAAGATCAGCTTCTTAGTGATTTTCAGGAAAATACATCTCATAATTCTTCTCACACGAGTGTCCACATAGATAAGGTAAGTACTCCTTCTTTTTCTGAAATTTCTATTGTTGAAACTCATTCACCCCAGGGTGTTGAGGGTGTGGTAGATGAGATAAATGGGTCTGAGTGTAAGAAAGAACATGATCAGGAAATTAAAAGTTTTACAAAATCAATAAATGGTTCAAATGGCAAGTTTTCTGAAATTGGTAATTTTAATGTAAAAGTTCCTTTTCCAGAAGCTTTAGTCGCAAACGAAAATTTAAGTAAACGGGCACCACCTAGGGGTGAAAGGTGGGAAAGTTTTGAAAAAATAAAAATAAATAAACCATTTCTTAAACAAATTAAAGAGAGTCCTGATCATGTTGAGTGTTTAGAAGAGTTAAGTAACCATAAACGACGTCACAAATTTCCTAAACAACGCCGTTTTGATGGGTACCTCTCCCCCGAAAACTCAAGATCCAGGAACACTTATTATTTCAATACAAATTGGTGATGTTAAATTAGACATGGCTTTGTTGGATCTTGGGTCTTGTGTGAGTATTTTACCGGGGAGTTTATATGATCAGTATGATTTTGGGTCACTACAAAAAGTTAAAACCACAGTGGTGTTGGCTGATCAAACTCCTATAGGTCTTAGGGGGATTATAAAGAATGTGATTGTAAAAGTTGGTGAATTCTATTATCCTGTGGATTTCCTAGTGCTCGATTATGCTAAGAATACACAACCAACTGTTATTCTGGGCAGACCGTTCTTAGCTACAACAAAGGCTATTATCAATTGTGCTGAGGGAACGGTCAGAATGAGGTTTGGGGATACGAAAATGAGTTTAAAGTTGTTTTCTAGTTCACCTAATCACAAAACTGACAAATGTGGATCTCCTGAAAAGGAGAATCAAACAGAGAAGAAAGAATGTTTTATGACTGACAGGGTACATGAAGATAAAACAAAGAAGAAGTCAAAGAAAAGGAAAAGGAAAAGGAAAAATGCTAAGGAAGTTCTTGAGTTCGATTGTTACAGAGAAGCTTGTAAATGGTATGATCAGGTATGGGAAGAAACTGATGGTGGGAATAGAACAAACTCAGGAGCTGAAGGAAGGAAGCATCCTACGAGACCACCATAACCGACAACCCGGGTACGGTCCGGCTGAAGACCTTAACAAAAACTTAGCGTTGACCGGGAGGCAACCCAGGTTTTGTTTTAATTTATCTGTTTTTGTTTTTGTGTACGAACCGGACAAGTGTGGGAAGTCGGAGGAGGTTTGGTTGCTCGTCGACCCTGTTTTCGCTCGTTTCTCTTTGTTACTAACCGTTTAACCAGTTTTGGGAGCTTGTGAGATTTATTGTTGCAGGTGTCGATCGCTTTTGTCCATACTCAATCTCCATTTGGACGAAAGTGATTCGAATTATTTCAAGACAAGCGCCCCGTGATGAATGCAGCCGCGAATGAAATGCTATACGGTTGCGGTGGAACAAGGCTCATAGGAATTCAACCACGCAAAACCAGGGGAGTCTGTTCCATTTATATATTTGTTTTTATTTATATTTGTAATGTGTCAATAGTTTCTCGCTCCATTGAGGACAATGAAGGAAATACGTGTGGGGAGGGGGAACTAGTGTTTTAATTAGGTCTTATAAAAAAACAAAAAAAAAGAAATTAAAAAATTAAAAATTAAAAAAAAACAAAAAAAAATTGAAAAAAATTAAAAAATGTCTCGTAAAAGTTTTTGCAATAAAATGGAAGATGATAGGTATAATCAGTTCGTTGGCTTTTGATTATTATATATATAAGATAAGAAACGGTCGGTCACGTGTCTAATTTAGGATATGTGGGTAGGCCCAGCCAGTTGAAAGGTTTCTTATGAATGATATAATATATTTAAATTAGGAATCTTGTGGGTTCTCACCTTAGGAGCTATGACAAAACTGAAACTGTAGAGAGTATAAGAGGTACGTCATAAGTAAAAAACTTATAAGTTTTTCCGATTAAATTGGCACACCTGTTTCTTTTTGTGAAAACAAATCCGAAACAGTGTGGCGCCCGAAAAAAAAACATTCCATCAATCCATTTGAGCTTATGTTGAGAAAAAAAAAAAACAAAGCCTATGGTATTGCCGCGGGGATAGCGACTCATGCGGTACATACCCTCTAGGTGGAGTTATACAAAATATGTGAAGTTTATGGCATTAACCATGGGGATGGTGACTCGTGTGGCGTATGTCCGCTGAACTGATCGTATATAAAAGCATGCAAAGCTCACAATATCATCCATCTATCCATCATAAATTTAATCGGAATAGCATAAGAGTTTTTTATATAAGACAGTAGATATATTCTTTTAATCTCATAAGCTTGAACCGGGATTAGGTGGCGTTGTAGTCTTTTGAGTGTGAGATCCATAGATAACTAAAAATTACTTGAACTTAATTGAATCTTGAATAAGGGCTTGTAAGCTGGCGGTTGGGTTTAAGTGGATCGAATACCTGCAATCTTGGTTAACGTGTGGTTCGATTTGTTAATAAATTAAATGAATATATTGAAAGCCATGTGTTCTGATTGTGATTCTGTTGCAAATAATTTTTTCGGGGACGAAAAAAGATAAGTGTGGAGATTTGATCGATGTAATTAATTTACAATATAAGATTAAAATAAAAATAACAATGGTTGCTATATATATAATATCTCGTGTATGCATTTGTCAACATAAAGGGTTTGAAATAAAATAGTTATGAGAATAAAGAAAGGTAGGAAACTTAAATGAAAGTATTATATGTTTTCGTTGATATGTGCATGTACAGGAAGCAATTGGAAGCTAGTGGGATTAATATGGTATTTGGGCTTCAACTTGAAAGCATGTGGTCCTTGGAAACGGGAATTAAAAGAAGGCCAGGCCCACAATTGAAAAATCATTAGGCCATATTCAACGAAAATAGAGAGGGGGGCACGGAAGTCAACAGGCGGAGAATTATTAAGATATTTGGGGTCGCAAGTTTGAGGGGATTGGAACTTCATGTGCAGCCGTCATATGCGCACGAACAAGGGACGAATTCAGCAATATTTTTTTATCTTTCAAGCCAATCTTGCGTGTTTAAACGATTCGGGATGACAACTGAAGCGGTGAAGACTATCATGAGCGGCTAGGCTCTTTCGTGGCTTCCTCCAGGCGGACGGTTCAGTTAGGTTTTTACTTTATTCAGGTTATACTCAGGTTTGGATGTATTTTTTACCTTGACAAAGTTGTATGAATACATTGATGTGCTGGTTTATTTGAACTATTTGCATGTGTTTTGAGTTCTTGTTTTACAACTTGTTCGGTTGATGACAAAACTAGTAACTTGTTGGGTGACATAGAGTAGGTTGACTCACACTAGTAAATAAGGTTAATCAAATTATAAAAGATCTGATGACAAAGACCTATTTTTTATTAACATATTAAATTAACCAATTTTCCAACATCATGTCTATGTGATGGCCAATTAATCGAGTAGACTGAGTTTTGTGAAACCTAGAACCTGAAGTTTGGAGGAAGTTACGTTCTATAAATCTGATATCTTTTCTTTTAATAAATTTAAAGTATTCTTCGAATTAATCAAAACCCCAATTTTAGATTAGTAGTAGTTAATTAATTAATTTAGCTAAACACTAACCACATATTCCCCGTGGATACGATACCCTACTTACGCTATCTACGTAGTTTAATTAGGTTTTTGATTGACTCTGACGACCGTCATCTTCTTGGTGAGAGTTGAAGCCACACATGTAAATAAATAAAACTTGTCTTTGATGAGAGTGGCTACGGGAGGGGGTGCATTAGAACTTGTGCCTTGATACGGTTTGAGTCCTTAGTTGGATATGAATGCGAAGAGGATAAGGACATTTAGGGAGCCTCGTCTTTAGTGTGAGTGAGTGTGGGATTTGGGGGGTTGGACCTCATAAATTATATATATGAGCATGGTTGCGAGAGGGGCGGGGGTTTGGACATTTAGTTGCCCAATTTTGTGCCTAAAAGCCTATCGTTTGTACCCTTTAGCTAGTTACCTAAAAATTTACCCGACTTGACCTGGTCTTATAGTGTTAGTGATTGTTTAGTAGTATGTATTTTTATTTGATGTTATGTTGAATGTTATTATGTTGAAAAAAAAAAATCAAAAAGAAAAGAAAAAAAGAAAGAGAAAAAACAATGAAAAATGAAAAAAAAAGTGATGTTTAGTTATCTTGTATATAGTAGTTAAGTTTGGTAGTTGTTTGTTTGTTTCTTTGTGTAATAAAAGACCGGGTTAAGTTTTCGCTACTTCATATATATTCCATTTCCTACCCATGCATCTAGCCACGTTACAACCTTGAAAGTCCCTTTGATTTGCATTCATGTTTGACACGATTTAGGAGAATGATTGATTTAGGTACAAGCTTATAGTTGTGCAACCGCCCGATAGCCTTTGTGTGTCTAGCTTACAATTGCTAGTGCTTACTTGTTACCGAGAGGAGAGACATAGTGAGGGGTGCATTATTTCGGGTGTTAAAAAGGGGTTAGTAAAAGGACTACATGCTTCTGCTTGGTTTATATTGATCGCTTATTTTGAAAACGGTTTGATGAGTTGCTTGGGACAAGCAACGGTTAAGTGTGGGGATGTGACGGGTGGTCCATAGGACAACCCTTTATGTTGTTAAAAAACAAGTTTATCCCTCATTTGATTGTGTAATTATCTTGAATTAGATAACTACGGTTGCTTATGTTTCAGGTGCGGTTCGGGAGCTAAAAGTGGATTAAATGCAACTTTGGACGGGTTGGAGATGAACGGGTCGTGCGTGAAATGAAAGAAGGAACAACACATAACATTCAGGGTGCCACCGTAAATTACGGTGGCCACCGTAATTTACGGTGGCACTGATACTTGTAATCTCCCACCGTAACTCAGGAAAGAGTCACCGTAACAACATGATGTCCACCGTAACTTACGGTGGCACCGTAAGTTACGGTGGAGGCTGCGAGGAAATCCGTAACTGCCATCATTTAATCAGTTTTTGGGTGTCTTTTCACATTATCTCATCATTGGACGTTTCTCTGGCATCTTAGGGGCGATTTTGGCTGTTCTTGCTTGGTTCCAAACATTTCTAAACAATTAGTTTGTGTTTTCGATTCGTATGATCATTAAACTTGTTGCTATGATGATTCACCAAGCTATGTGTGGCTAAACTTATGGTGATCATCCTAAATTGAAGGTTTGTATATGACTTTTGTGTTTGGATTTGTATTTCTAGAATAATAGACTTGCAATGTTTGTTTGTTTATTATGGTGTGTGAATGTTTGTTTGTAAATTGTTGATTGATGTTATAATCATATTCTAAACCGTACGTTCTTGGTGTCGCTGACAATCGAGATATCACGGGAGGGATTAGGGTTGGATATTAGTCAATTGGTTATCGGGTAACAACCTCGCGTTTTCATAATCCGAGTACTTAGTTCCCTTTTATCACGAACAAACAATCATACATGAATCATGTCTATGTGATTCTTTCTAGTGAATTTGAACACAATTGTCAAAAGCAAACCGGAAGTTTAGGATGGTCGCTTTCTCCTAATCTGCTTTAAAACTAATCTTTGATTTGCAAAATTTAATTAGTTAATATTAGTTCTTAACACCAAAGCAATCAACTCTGGAATTTTAATTTCTGCAAATTTTAGTTTAATTTTAGTTAAAGTGCAAAGCTATATAATCGACATATTTTCCACATACTCCCTGAGTTCGATACTCATTTACCACTATCTATAGTTGTTATTGGGATTAAATTTGCGTGTACTACGACAGCACGTCAAATTTTTACTTGTCTTTTGTCACATGCAATCCAGCGAGAGCTCCCACTTCTTTGAAAGCAGCTCTCCACATATTCACTTTTCCTGGTGCAATCTGGGTATTGGCATCATGATTGGAAAATGCTTGTTCAAAACAGTTGCTTTGATGGCGCACGTAAGAAGGTGTTACATGGTAAAAAATAGGAATAACAATCAACTTTCCCCGTTTCATGCAATCAACAATCTTTTCAATTTCCTGCAAACACCATTTTGACGTTGCGTATTGTCTAAATAAAATCACAACGGCAATTTTTGATGTTTCTATTGCCTGTAAGAGCTCGGGAGCAATCGGCTTTCCAAGCTCAAGTGTCCTGTCATCTTTGTAGGTTATGATATCCTTTTGAATTAAGGCGTCATATAAATGGCTGCTGAAAGTCATACGAGTGTCCTCCCCGCGGTAGCTCATGAAAACATCATAACATCGTGATACTGTTGTGAAACTGGATGATGCATATGGCAGCATCTGCAGATCTCACCATAATTAGCTACTACTTATGAACAATTAAGATAGATGAACACTTAAAATCGTGAATTATAATAACAAAACCTAATGGTGGAAGTGTGAAACTGACCATGGAAGCGGTAGTTGGTGTCATTCAGGGCTCCGGAGAAGCGGAAATTGAGGAAGATGTGAGGAAATAGCAGAGACTGAAAATCAAAATGATCATTGCTCTGCTTTTTATGTAAGTGGGGTTGGATTGGTGGTTGAAATGAGAACATGGAAATTTCGTTATAATAGCGCCATATCGAGCTCTTACATACATACATATATATAAAGCCCCATATATATATAACCTCGTTACACAATCAAGTTATATAAAGCCCATCTCTTACGCGTTTCGCCACTTGTCGCATAACGCCCCAGAAAGGGCTTTATTGATCCCAAGTAGGCTATAAACGAAGTAAACGTTTACTGAACTGTTTGTAAGTTGTTCGTTTGACTTTTGTTAATAAAGTAGGTGTTTTCCTGGCGTGCCGCATCATTTTTTACGTGTTTTGCCTTTTCCACTAACACTTATTTAAAATTATAAAGATAAGGTGGTCGTTTTTCTGGTGCAATGTGGCAGGAGTTTGGATATTATAGGTTTGGGTGGTCGAAAACAATCAAAGCAAACATCGATACCGTTTTTGATAATAGCAAAATACCCGAATTGCCAATATGTGTCCACTTGCCATTAAAGATATAGTGGGTGAACCTATTTTGTAATTTTTTTTTCTAAAACAAGTCATGTCGACTCGAGTCCATTTTGGCTGTAACAGGTTCGAACCAAATTCATAACTTTTTTCAAAAAGACAATTTTGATTCGAGTTCAATTTTACTCAAACCCATTTTAACCCATCAGCCTACCCTCCTGACATGCCCAGTGTTTGCCAGGCTTAATAACTGCCATTCAAAGGAATAGGTAAGCAAGCTAAGCTCAATTTACACAGTCAGACCTCATCTTATTATATTTAACATTTAACTACTAAAGTAACTTTTGCAATACCAAAAGGTGCTATCAACGGGATCTATAAAAAAACATCCATAATTACACATAAGAAACATCGAAGTCTAACTACAATAATCGGATACTGAGAAATTGAACCAGTATAAGGGGAGTGGGGGTGGGAGCGTGATGGCTTCCCATCACTCGTGGAAATCAACCAAACACCACCGCCACTACCTCCCATCACTCGTGAACTTTATCACTCGTGGAGTTTTCCACGCGTTGATGTCCGTTCCGTGATAATTAATGTGAGGCGGTGTAGGGGTTTATTGTTGGGTGTTGTGAGTGATGACCACCGCCACTAAAAAAGGTTGTGAGTGATTAAATAATGGTTGATGAAATGGCGGAACTTGATTGGATATTGTGAGTGATGGAATTTGTACCACCCCCAGTCCCCTAAGCAACAACTAAACAATCGACCTTAGTATGTTTGCAATATTTAAATGTTGAACGTCAAGTCATAAACCAATATTTTTGCTATTAGATCTCGTTCAATATTAGTTAACGAAACAAATAATCACGAATACTTTCAAAATCATGCATACACCAAAGCTATCAGATCTGGAACAATATTAGTTAACGAAATAAATCACGACTACTTCAAAATCATACATACACCAAAAGCGGGAGTGATGATAGGCCTAAAGGAGATGGACCAATGGGTTGGAGGATGAGGCTAAATATATATATATATAATATCAGAGAGGGTGGAACTACTGAAAGTAAAAAGGAAATTAATACTTACAGAGAGGGTGGTGATATACACAGCGGATGATGATGATTGAGAGTATGCACAGCGGAGTAGAAGGTTGCAGAAAAAAGGTTTTTTTTTTTATGTGTGGATTGGAATATAATATGAAGAACTGGAGAAAATCTAGGATATTAAGGGAGTGGAGCTAAAGAGATATGGAGAGAGTTTAGTGTGCCATTGAAGTAATAATATTATTGCTAGTAATGGTTGTTCGTTCTTACAACGATTTACAATTGCCATATATATAGGCAAAGATAAAGAAACAAAGCATCTAATCTAGATACAAAAGTCAAAAGCCTAGTCTAGAAAGTAAAGCATAAGAATAATTACAAAGCTAAAGTCCGAAAATAATGTTGAAAATTATTGCCCTCTGTCGACCACTTTCTGTATATAATTGAGCTTGTAAAACGTCACTGCTTACGCCATGATTTTTGTCTTCTTTCTTCTGTCGTCATCTCTTATGTCATCTTCTAGAAGTCTCTGTGTGTGCTGTCTATCGACTGTGGACTCGAACAGTCTTCGTGTTCACCATCTTCGTCTTCTAGGTTTATAATGTGCTGTAACTGTAAGGTGTCTCCTTCCCCTGCAAAGGGTAGGAGCATTCTCCAATTTGTTTTTGTGTAGACTTGTATGTAGTGTCCTTCACCTACCAATTGATAATTCCTCCATGGAAAATAATCAGGAAGTTCTGGAGTTTCCTGATGATTTTTAATAAACTGTTTAAAACTGTCTGGAGTCTTTTCATTTGAATGACTTAACCAAGGTAGAGTTGAAAACTCTATGTTAGTTTTTGTCATTGCTGTCTGTAAATGATAGTGATGACATACGTTGCTTTTATGTTCAATGAAAATTCTTTTTCTTGCTGGTCTGTATGTGTATGCATCTGTATAAGGGAATGAGGAAATTATTTTGCAACCAATGATCGAGGTTGTTGATCTTATTGCAATATTTCCTGCAACTAGAATCATCTTTTCTCCAAGCTGGTTGATGAGATCTTCTGTTTTTCTGTCTAACTTGATTTCCAAATAATCAATCATACCATGATGATAAAACTGAATTATTTGTTCATCTGTCAATTTTGTAGGATGATATATTTGAAGCAATAGAAGACCAATTCCGTCTCCTGTTTCATTCGTTCTTTCCACCACTTTGAATCCCTGTTGTTCACTGTCAAATTTGAATGCCATATCTGCAAGCTGTTGTTGCAAATTGTACAGAATTAAAGGAAACTCTGCACAAACTTTCTGTGAAACAAGATTCTCAAATTCTGGGAATCTTTCTCTAACTGGTTGTAGACAATGCTGCCAAGGTGTATCAAGGATCCTTGTCCTGAAACACTCAAAAGTTTTGTATACATCTGTTTTATCTTTATTTTCTTTTTTCTCAAGCTTTTGTAATAACTGTGCATTTTTTGCTTCGAGTAGACTCATTTTTTTGTTTTAACATGCTATTCTCAATTTTTAATTGTATATCTTGTGCATTTCTTGTTTTTTCTTCGAGTTGTGTTTTTAAGGTAGAAATAATTTCTTGTTGAGCTTTTATGTAGTGCTCGGGATCTGTTTTAGCCAAATCAGCAAAACTCTTAACCTCTTCAGGTTCTATGTAAAAACTTTGTATTCCAAAACTGTTTCTTGCTGCTTGAAGAGCCTCAGCAAAGCTTGTATAACCTTTCCAAAGTGCTCCTCCTACACAAGTTATGTGTTGTGTAACTGTTTCCCATTTATTAAAAATTCCAATTTTTGTACCCCTAAATATAACATAATGTGTATAATTTGGTTTTATTTTAAACTGTCTTTCAGATGTTTTCGAACTTTGTTCCTGAAAGTAAATGCTTAGAGCATTTAAAACCTGTACTTTAAACGTTGAAGCTTGTGGCATAGTTTGAATATGCCATAAGTTGTCTAATAAACATTGCTGTTTATCAGTGAGTTTCATTCCCATGATAGGGCGAAACATTTTGTCAACTTCATTGCATATCTGTAACGCATATGTTCCAAATTCAATCACCGGCTTGGGTGAGAAATTTGTGTATAAAGGTCGCTTGCCAGCTGCCTTTGATTGCTGTTGTGGATAAAACTGTCTTGTCATTATTTGTGGTAATGAGGTGTGAGGAGAACTGTATATCCTTTCTGTTGACTGTAAATATGACTGAGAACTGTATATCCTTTCTGTTGACTGTAAATATGACTGTTGGATTTTTTTCTTCATCTGAGGAAGAATTCTCCTGCTGCTTTTTTTTGGATGTATAAGCTTTAATTTCTCCTTATATTTTTTCCTGTCCATCTGAAACAAACCATTTGTTTATATTTCGAGATAACATATCAGCTATCCCATTATTTTTTCCTTTAATATGTTCAAAGTTTATAAAATACCCATTTCCTTGTATAATATTTTGTAGATTAACCCATCTGGTTCTATTTACTTTTTTACTTTGATCATTCTTTAGAAATTTAACTAGTGCTTCACAGTCAGTTCTTACTGTAAATTCTTTATTAAGAAAAATCTTAAATTTTTCTAATGCATAAATTAATGCCTGTATTTCAAAATCTATTGTAGTCCAGTTTGTTTTGTTTTGAAAATTACCACTTGCATAAGCGCAAATTTTCTCTTCTTCCTTGAGACTGTATTTGTTTGGTTTACATAGAAGGACTGCTCCCCATCCTTCTTTGCATCCATCTGTTTCAATAATTATATAATCTGTAACTAATGGTAACTCTAATGGTTTAATGTTTTTGACTGCTTTTTTAATTTCTTTAACTAGTTTAATGTCTTCTTGATTAAAATATCTTTGACCGTTTTTAGTGGTTTTACCATACAAAGGTCCAACCAATTTTGACAAGTTTGGAATAAATTTCCTAGCATAATTTACTAAACCCAAAAAGGCTTGTATTTGTTTTAAGTTTTCAAATTTTTCTGAAAAATTTAGAATTTTTGTAGAAATATGTGGTTGTAATTCTATTTTTCCATTTCCAATTTCTAATCCTAAAAAAGAAAATTTTCTTTTAAAAAGTTCCATTTTTCTTTTTGAAATAGCTATACCATTTTTCTTTATTTCTTCAAAAACCTGTTGTAGATGTTTCTCATGTTCCTGCACTGTATTACTTGCGACTAAAATATCATCAATATATACTAAGCAAAAATCAAACTTTAAAAATATGCTGTCCATAAATCTTTGAAAAATAGAAGGTGCATTTTTTAGTCCAAAACTAAGGACATTCCATTCATATTGCCCTTCTGAACATGTAAAAGTTGTCCATGGTTTAAAACTTTCTTCTAGCTTTAATTGATTATATCCTGATTTTAAATCAAATTTTGAAAATACTTTTTTGTTTTGTATGAGATTTAACAGACTATCTTTGTTAGGAATATTATACCCATCATCTATTGTATTATCATTTAATCTTTTATAATTATAAACTATTCTAGCCTTTCCTCTTTTTATCTCGCTGTGATTTCTTACTAAAAAAGCTGTAGATCTATGAGGACTTTCTGATTTTCTAATTAATCCTTGATTTACCATTTCAGGTATTTGTTTTTTAAATTCTTCTTTATCTAATGGGCTATATTCTATATTAGCTGTTCAAATTACTATATCAGGATTTTTTAATTTAAATTTACAAATATATTTTACATTTGATTTTGTTATATCTTCTCCAATATATCCTATTTTTTCTAAATATAATATCATAGGATGATTTACACTTTTTGTAATGTCCTGTCCTTTTTCTATTTCATGACTTAAAAAATCCATTAAAAGTTTTAAAGACTCATTTTCTATAAACTTTTTTCTATTCTGTGTTTTTAAGAAATTTAAATTTCCTTTATCCCCTCTTTTTTGAACAATTTGTGTTGTATTCATATATCTAAGAGTTGGTATTGTATATAATTGTTTACTTAATGTTATAAAATTCCTTGTAATTGTTACTGCCCCATTTAATCCTAATATAAAATTTAATCCTATTACAAAATCTTTTGATTTTATATTTGGTGGATTAATATTTATCTGTGGCATCTCATATTTTATACTATAATTATTTGCAAAGTCTAAAAATTGTATTCCTACTGGTTCTAAACAACGTGTAATAGGTATCAATCTCTCTTCTACTGTTCTTGTACTTAATTCATATGTTAATTTTTTATGGTATTCTATAGGTGCTAAACTATATGAAATTAAGCTTTTTGTAGCTCCTGTATCTACTAATGCTGTTAAGTCTATGTATTTATTATTATCTAACCATAACCGACATTGTATATTTATCATGTTTGTTGATCCTTGTGTTTGTATATAGGTTTGCTCATCTGGCTTTTGTAGAGCCATTTTACTTATTTCTTCTGTTGTTTTACTTAATCTTTCTAGTTCTTCCACTTTATTTTCTAGGTTTTTAATTTTTAAACTATGTAACTCTATTGTTAATTCTAATTTATTTATTCTTTCATTCTCATTATTTTCAGGATTTGTTTTTTCTTTAATCAAAAGATTTTGTAATATGATTAAATTTTATATTAGGATTAAATGGGGCAGTAACAATTACAAGGAATTTTATAACATTAAGTAAACAATTATATACAATACCAACTCTTAGATATATGAATACAACACAAATTGTTCAAAAAAGAGGGGATAAAGGAAATTTAGATTTCTTAAAAACAAAGAATAGAAAAAAGTTTATAGAAAATGAGTCTTTAAAACTTTTAATGGATTTTTTAAGTCATGAAATAGAAAAAGGACAGGACATTACAAAAAGTGTAAATCATCCTATGATATTACATTTAGAAAAAATAGGATATATTGGAGAAGATATAACAAAATCAAATATAAAATATATTTGTAAATTTAAATTAAAAAATCCTGATATAGTAATTAGAACAGCTAATATAGAATATAACCCATTAGATAAAGAAGAATTTAAAAAAAAAATCCCTGAAATGGTAAATCAAGGATTAATTAGAAAATCAGAAAGTCCTCATAGATCTACAGTTTTTTAGTAAGAAATCACAGCGAGATAAAAAGAGGAAAGGCTAGAATAGTTTATAATTATAAAAGATTAAATGATAATACAATAGATGATGGGTATAATATTCCTAACAAAGATAGTCTGTTAAATCTCATACAAAACAAAAAAGTATTTTCAAAATTTGATTTAAAATCAGGATATAATCAGTTAAAGCTAGAAGAAAGTTTTAAACCATGGACAGCTTTTACATGTTCAGAAGGGCAATATGAATGGAATGTCCTTAGTTTTGGACTAAAAAATGCACCTTCTATTTTTTCAAAGATTTATGGACAGTATATTTTTAAAGTTTGATTTTTGCTTAGTATATATTGATGATATTTTAGTCGCAAGTAATACAGTGCAGGAACATGAGAAACATCTACAACAGGTTTTTGAAGAAATAAAGAAAAATGGTATAGTTGTTTCAAAAAGAAAAATGGAACTTTTTAAAAGAAAATTTTCTTTTTTAGGATTAGAAATTGGAAATGGAAAAATAGAATTACAACCACATATTTCTACAAAAATTCTAAATTTTCCAGAAAAATTTGAAAACTTAAAACAAATACAAGCCTTTTTGGGTTTAGTAAATTATGCTAGGAAATTTATTCCAAACTTGTCAAAATTGGTTGGACCTTTGTATGGTAAAACCACTAAAAACGGTCAAAGATATTTTAATCAAGAAGACATTAAACTAGTTAAAAAAGTTAAAAAAGCAGTCAAAAACATTAAACCATTAGAGTTACCATTAGTTACAGATTATATAATTATTGAAACAGATGGATGCAAAGAAGGATGGGGAGCAGTCCTTCTATGTAAACCAAACAAATACAGTCTCAAGGAAGAAGAGAAAATTTGCGCTTATGCAAGTGGTAATTTTCAAAACAAAACAAACTGAACTACAATAGATTTTGAAATACAGGCATTAATTTATGCATTAGAAAAATTTAAGATTTTTCTTAATAAAGAATTTACAGTAAGAACTGACTGTGAAGCAATAGTTAAATTTGTAAAGAATGATCAAAGTAAAAAAGTAAATAGAACCAGATGGGTTAATCTACAAAATATTATACAAGGAAATGGGTATTTTATAAACTTTGAACATATTAAAGGAAAAAATAATGGGATAGCTGATATGTTATCTCGAAATATAAACAAATTGTTTGTTTCAGATGGACAGGAAAAAAGATAAGGAGAAATTAAAGCTTATACATCCAAAACAAAAGCAGCAGGAGAATTCTTCCTCAGATGAAGAAAACAAATCCAACAGTCATATTTACAGTCAACAGAAAGGATATACAGTTCTCCTCACACCTCATTACCACAAATAATGACAAGACAGTTTTATCCACAACAGCAATCAAAGGCAGCTGGCAAGCGACCTTTATACACAAATTTCTCACCCAAGCAGGTGATTGAATTTGGAACATATGCGTTACAGATATGTAATGAAGTTGACAAAAAGTTTCGCCCTATCATGGGAATGAAACTCACAGATAAACAGCAATGTTTATTAGACAACTTAAGGCATATTCAAACTATGCCACAAGCTTCAACGTTTAAAGTATAGGTTTTAAATGCTCTAAGCATTTACTTTCAGGAACAAAGTTCGAAAACATCTGAAAGACAGTTTAAAATAAAACCAAATTATACACATTATGTTATATTTAGGGGTACAAAAATTGGAATTTTTAATAAATGGGAAACAGTTACACAACACATAACTTGTGTAGGAGGAGCACTTTGGAAAGGTTATACAAGCTTTGCTGAGGCTCTTCAAGCAGCAAGAAACAGTTTTGGAATACAAAGTTTTTACATAGAACCTGAAGAGGTTAAGAGTTTTGCTGATTTGGCTAAAACAGATCCCGAGCACTACATAAAAGCTCAACAAGAAATTATTTCTACCTTAAAAACACAACTCGAAGAAAAAACAAGAAATGCACAAGATATACAATTAAAAATTGAGAATAGCATGTTAAAACAAAAAAAATGAGTCTACTCGAAGCAAAAAATGCACAGTTATTACAAAAGCTTGAGAAAAAAGAAAATAAAGATAAAACAGATGTATACAAAACTTTTGAGTGTTTCAGGACAAGGATCCTTGATACACCTTGGCAGCATTGTCTACAACCAGTTAGAGAAAGATTCCCAGAATTTGAGAATCTTGTTTCACAGAAAGTTTGTGCAGAGTTTCCTTTAATTCTGTACAATTTGCAACAACAGCTTGCAGATATGGCATTCAAATTTGACAGTGAACAACAGGGATTCAAAGTGGTGGAAAGAACGAATGAAACAGGAGACGGAATTGGTCTTCTATTGCTTCAAATATATCATCCTACAAAATTGACAGATGAACAAATAATTCAGTTTTATCATCATGGTATGATTGATTATTTGGAAATCAAGTTAGACAGAAAAACAGAAGATCTCCTCAACCAGCTTGGAGAAAAGATGATTCTAGTTGCAGGAAATATTGCAATAAGATCAACAACCTCGATCATTGGTTGCAAAATAATTTCCTCATTCCCTTATACAGATGCATACACATACAGACCAGCAAGAAAAAGAATTTTCATTGAACATAAAAGCAACGTATGTCATCACTATCATTTACAGACAGCAATGACAAAAACTAACATAGAGTTTTCAACTCTACCTTGGTTAAGTCATTCAAATGAAAAGACTCCAGACAGTTTTAAACAGTTTATTAAAAATCATCAGGAAACTCTAGAACTTCCTGATTATTTTCCATGGAGGAATTATCAATTGGTAGGTGAAGGACACTACATACAAGTCTACACAAAAACAAATTGGAGAATGCTCCTACCCTTTGCAGGGGAAGGAGACACCTTACAGTTACAGCACATTATAAACCTAGAAGACGAAGATGGTGAACACGAAGACTGTTCGAGTCCACAGTCGATAGACAGCACACACAGAGACTTCTAGAAGATGACATAAGAGATGACGACAGAAGAAAGAAGACAAAAATCATGGCGTAAGCAGTGACGTTTTACAAGCTCAATTATATACAGAAAGTGGTCGACAGAGGGCAATAATTTTCAACATTATTTTCGGACTTTAGCTTTGTAATTATTCTTATGCTTTACTTTCTAGACTAGGCTTTTGACTTTTGTATCTAGATTAGATGCTTTGTTTCTTTATCTTTGCCTATATATATGGCAATTGTAAATCGTTGTAAGCACGAACAACCATTACTAGCAATAATATTATTACTTCAATGGCACACTAAACTCTCTCCATATAGTGCAGGAACATGAGAAACATCTACAACAGGTTTTTGAAGAAATAAAGAAAAATTGTATAGTTGTTTCAAAAAGAAAAATGGAACTTTTTAAAAGAAAAATTTCTTTTTTAGGATTAGAAATTGGAAATGGAAAAATAGAATTACAACCACATATTTCTACAAAATTCTAAATTTTCTAGAAAAATTTGAAAACTTAAAACAAATACAAGCCTTTTTGGGTTTAGTAAATTATGCTAGGAAATTTATTCCAAACTTGTCAAAATTGGTTGGACCTTTGTATGGTAAAACCACTAAAAACGGTCAAAGATATTTTAATCAAGAAGACATTAAACTAGTTAAAGAAGTTAAAAAAATCAGTCAAAAACATTAAACCATTAGAGTTACCATTAGTTACAGGTTATATAATTATTGAAACAGATGGATGCAAAGAAGGATGGGGAGCAGTCCTTCTATATAAACCAAACAAATACAGTCTCAAGGAAGAAGAGAAAATTTGCGCTTATCCAAGTGGTAATTTTCAAAACAAAACAAACTGGACTACAATAGATTTTGAAATACAAGCATTAATTTATGCATTAGAAAAATTTAAGATTTTTCTTAATAAAGAATTTACAGTAAGAACTGACTGTGAAGCAATAGTTAAATTTGTAAAGAATGATCAAAGTAAAAAAGTAAATAGAACCAGATGGGTTAATCTACAAAATTATATACAAGGAAATGGGTATTTTATAAACTTTGAACATATTAAAGGAAAAAATAATGGGATAGCTGATATGTTATCTCGAAATATAAACAAATGGTTTGTTTCAGATGGACATGAAAAAAGATAAGGAGAAATTAAAGCTTATACATCCAAAACAAAAGCAGCAGGAGAATTCTTCCTCAGATGAAGAAAAAATCCAACAGTCATATTTACAGTCAACAGAAAGGATATACAGTTCTCCTCACACCTCATTACCACAAATAATGACAAGACAATTTTATCCACAACAGCAATCAAAGGCAGCTGGCAAGCGACCTTTATACACAAATTTCTCACCCAAGCCGGTGATTGAATTTGGAACATATGCGTTACAGATATGCAATGAAGTTGACAAAAAGTTTCGCCCTATCATGGGAATGAATATCACAGATAAATATATATATATATATATATATAGGGAGAAGATCATGCGAGAACCACCTCTTATTGCGAGAACCGCGAGAACCAATGTGAACATAACCAAAAATGCCTAAAAATCACACAAATTTTTTTTTTAATACATTTTATATAAAAATCGCTACTTTTCGAAGCAAAAAAAAAAAATTTTAAAATAATTTTTTTTTAAAAAAAAAAAAAAAATTTTTTTTTTGGCTACTAAAAGTAGCGATTTGAGCATAAAAAATATTAAAAAAAATTTTTTTTTAGATTTTTTTAGGTTTTTTGGGGGTTTAGTTTTTAGCATTTTAGCTTAGGGGTGGGGGGGGGGGGTTAGGTTTTTGGGGGGTGGGGGAGGGGGGTTTAGGTTTTTTTTTTTGGGGGGGGGGGGGGGGTTAGGTTTTTTTTTTTTTTGGGGGGGGGGGGGGTTTAGGTTTTTTTTTTTTTGGGGGGGGGGGGGTGGGGGTTAGGTTTTTTAAGGTTTTTTTAGCTATTTTAAGTTGTGTTCACATTGGTTCTCGCGGTTCTCGCAATAAGGGTGGTTCTCGCATGAGCTCCTCCCTATATATATATATATATATATATATATATATATATATATATGTATGTTAGCGTAAATTATTATTAAATAATTTATGGTGCCCTTATTGATAATTTATCTAATAACTAGATCAATATTTACCTTAATATCCCTATAAAATTAACTGGGCTTTATTTGATTGACATAAAGGCGCGTACTAGTTAATTAGGGTTTCCCCTTGGGTGAAGCATATAAATACAGGTTATTGGGGAACCCTAAAGACACACCATAAAGTTTACGGCCCCCTCACTGCAATAACCTAATTCGTATTCAACTTCATCCTAACTGCTCACCCTAAACGGGAACCGATCAAGATGGCTTTTTCTTCATCTCTAACCACTACTGGATTGTCAGGTATATCAAGATCTCTAAAAGTGTTTTTCCATTAGATATTATAAGAACTGGCTAACATGTGGTATCAGAGTGATGTTACACAGTTCTTAAATTCCATTACGATCTGGAATTCAAATCGAAAAAAAAAACTAAATTTTTATTGAACCTGATTAAATCTGGTTACGTATTCTAGATCATACATGAATTCAGCAACTGCCGATAAGAAACAAAATCTTTAACGTTCTGTTTCATCATAATTAATTCAATATTAAATTCTTTGAAATATGTTGCCGACTTGTAATTGCGTCATCATTCTAGAAGGGATCTAGAAACTGAAAGTTGACTTGTTGTACGTTTTACTTTGTATGTTAATTCACCACTTTTACTTCTTATTCATATCATTATATATATTTAGTGGTGAATTAATTTAGTAATTAAAAATTTATATGATTAGTTGTTGTATTTTTGTAATATTGATCATATTTTTCTTCCTAAAATTTGATGACAACTTACATAATTTGGTTTTGAATAAGAATTCTAATATGTTGTTCCTAACTTTGGGTGACTATATCTTCAAGAATTTGAAATCTGATATATAAATTAATTTTGGATATACTTTCAAAATAAAAGAAATCTTGGATATATAAAACAATCTGATACTCGAGATTAATATTAGAACAACTCGAAATCAGCTGGGTTTATTATTAAATACTTTTGTTTTATAAAACATTACTCTATTATGATTTATAAACCTAACTTTTAAATAATCATTCAACTAATTCTTTTGATTGATTTAAAATTTGCTTAACTAAAATAACATTTTTTCAAGTTCTCACTTCTGCCCAAAGGTGATGTGTTTACTTGTTGCATTATTTAGTGAACTTAAGCATAGTGTAACACTTGCCTTATTACATTTGTTCATATGATATACACATGACTTCTGCCTAAGATGCTTGAATGTTTCATTTTCTGCCCAAAGGTGATGTGTTACTCTCATCTCTCGCAAACTTTGACCTGTGCCTAAAATTATGGTGTTTCAACTTCTGCCCAAAGGTGATGTGTTACACCTAATCTGCATAGTCTGACTGTTCATAATACTTGGATAATTGGTCATAGTCAAAGCGAAAACCGTCATTCAAGTAGAACCTTATTTAAAATTGGTGTGTATAAATAACGTTATCACAGCTTCCTTAGTATAATGGCCTTAATTTCCATCTGCCTTAGTTTTAAGTTACCCATAAGTCACTCTAACTTCTTCTTTCTAAGTGTATCTTATTCTTCTCATTTTAATCCACTATCAGCTCCTGCTATGGCTATTGATACTTTGACTGTTGCGAACTATGCTTCGTGGAAGGATTCTCTTAACCTTACTCTCGCACTCTTGGAGTTTGACTGTGCGCTAACTGAAAACGCTCCCCCTGCTCTTACTGATAAAAGTACTGAAGCTGAAAAACTACTCCATCAGGGAGCTAATCGCTTGTCTCTTATCTTCATGAAAAACTCGATAAGTCCTGCTATCAGGGGAGCTATTCCTGACGCTGCTACAGCTAAGGAATATCTGACTAATGTGGAGGCTCAATTCCAAGGGACGTCTAAGGTGCAAGCCAGCACCCTCATTCTGAAATTGGTGACTACAAAGTATGATGGGATTAGCGGTATTCGTGAGCACATCCTGAAAATGAATGACATGGCCCAAAAGCTCAAGGGATAAAGCATGGAGATTAGTGATGGCTTCCTGGTGCATTTTATCATGACGTCTCTGCCCGCATCTTATGAAGCATTCAAAGTCAACTATAACCTTCAGAAGGACCAATGGAAGATGAACGAGTTGATTGTTATGTGCGTGCAAGAAGAAGAACGTCTGAAACTGGAGAAAGCGGATGTTGCTTACCTGATGACTGCTGACTCAAGGAAAAGGAAGGGAAACTACAATAAGAAGCCTAATGTAAAGGTCCAAAAGCAGGATGCAGGTGCAAGTGCTTCTGGCTCTAATGACTCCAAAGGGAAGATTCACTGCAAGTTCTGCCGCAAGGTGGGACATAAGCAGAAGGACTGCCCGGACTTTAACGAGTGGCTAGCCAAGAAAGGTGATAATCTTTTCGTGATAGTTGAGTCCTTTAATTTAAATGTTCCATCTAATACTTGGTGGTTTGATTCTGGTTCTATGGTTCATGTAACCACTTCCTTACAGGGATTCCATACAATCCGGAAGCTGGAAAGAAACCAAAGAATGCTTAAGCTGGGAAATGGAAAGCCGCTAGTAGTCGAGGCCGTGGGAACATTAGATTTAGTTATGAAAACTGGTTTAACTATTAGACTTTATGATACCTTATATATTCGTGAGATTACTCGGAATCTTGTATCAGGACCAAAGTTAGACGTAGACGGTTTTCTTGTTTCTCATGGTCATGGCAAACTTACTATCAGTTTTAATTCTCAAATATATGGTTATGGCTTCTTGGATGGTGGTCTCTATCGATTAGAATTAGATGATGACTTTTCCAAGTCTTTGTTATCATATAATATTAATGAGAACTTAACAAAGAGGAAACGCAAACGAGACTTAGAAACTTCATCCATGTTGTGGCATCAATGTTTAGGCCACATTTCACGAGAACGCTTAACGCGACTCGTGAAGGATGAGGTCTTACCACCTCTCGATTTCAATGATTTTGGAACATGTGTCAAATGCCTTAAAGGTAAAAAGACATCAGCGAATAAGAAAGGTGCCACTAGGAGCTCTAATTTATTAGAACTCATTCATACTGATATTAGCGGCCCTTATAACATCGCTGGCATAACTGAACACACTTCATTTATCACGTTTATTGATGATTATTCACGTTATATGCACCTGTATCTCATTAAATAAAAATCTGAATCTCTCATAACTTTTAAAGACTATAAAGCTGAAGTTGAAAAACAATTAGATCGTCAAATAAAAGTTGTTAGATCAGATAGAGGAGGCGAATATTATGGTCGACATACTGACGTGGGTCAGGCTCCTGGTCCATTTTATGAGTTTTGTTAGGGCCAGGGGATCGTGAACCAATATACTATGCCCGGTACTCCTCAACAGAACGGGGTTGCTGAGAGAAGAAATAGAACCCTAATGGACATGGTACGCAGTAAGTTAGCCAACTCAGGTTTGCCCTTATTCCTCTGGACCGAGGCCTTAAAAGCAGCTGTTCATATACTCAATAGAGTTCCTTCGAAGTCTGTCCCTAAAACTCCTTATGAACTTTGGACATGAAGGAAACCGAGTCTTAGATATATGAAAGTATGGGGTTGCCTTGCCGAAGCTAAACTTTATAACCCGTTCTTAAAGAAACTGGATATGAAAACAACAAGTTGTTTCTTTATTGGATATCCAGATCACTCAATGGGGTTATAGATTCTATTGTCCCTCCCATGTCACTCGTATTGTAGAAACCAAGCGTGCCGCGTTTCTTGAGGACTTTAAGGTCAGTGGGAGCAGGGAAAATCCTTACAATGATTTACAAGAAGTACAAGACGCGAGGGGGGGAGACACTCGTCTATTTCATTACCTCCTGTTACTACTCCTCTTGTACTCGATGCTGAACCGCATGTCACTGCACGACCTCCAACTCATTCAGAATTAAATGTTGCTCCGCATGTACCTAAGAATGAAGGACCCTCAAATGTCGAAGTTGAGAATCAACCTAGGAGGTCATCTAGGGCGAGAAGGCCAACTAATTTTGATGATTATGAAACCTACCTAGCTGAAGCCGTGTCAGATGATGGAAAGTTTACCGATCCTACCTCTTACAATGAAGCCATTAGTAGTGATCAGTCTTCTGAATGGAACAAAGCTATGATTGACGAGCTTGATTCCATGAAGAAAAATGGCGTTTGGGATTTGGTTGAATTACCCGATGGTGTTAAACCCGTAGGATGTAAATGGGTCTTCAAAACAAAACTAAATCCGGATGGAAGCGTTGAACGATATAAAGCAAGATTGGTTGCAAAGGGGTACACTCAGAAAGAGGGAATCGATTATCAAGAGACCTTTCACCTGTCTCTCGAAAGATTCCTTAAGGATCGTCTTGGCCCTAGTAGCTCATTTTGATTTAGAGTTGTATCAGATGGATGTCAAGACTGCTTTCGTCAATGGAGACTTGTATGAAGACGTGTTCATGAAGCAACCTGAAGGGTTTAACCCTGAAGGTCAAGAACATCTTGTCTGCAAGCTGAAGAAATCCATATACGGTTTGAAGCAAGCATCACGTCAGTGGTATCTTAAGTTTAATGAAGTCATGAAGAAACAAGGCTTTCTGAAGAACCAAGTGGATCAATGCACCTACCTCAAGATGAGTGGGAGCAATTTTGCTATACTTGTCCTTTACGTAGATGATATTCTATTGGAAAGTAATAGCTTAGATATGTTGCATGAATCGAAGCGCTTACTCTGGCATAAGTGCATAACTTTGACATGAAAGATCTCGGAGAGGCTGCTTATGTTATTGGCATCGAAATACGCCGAGATAGAAGAAATGGAATTTTGGGGTTATCACAAAAGGCTTACGTTGATCGTGTCCTTAGTCGATATAACATGCAACACAACTATCCCTCTGTAGCTCCAGTAGTTAAAGGAGATGTTTTCGGTTCTTTTCAATGTCCGAAAACTGAGGATGAAAAGGCGCAAACGAGAATGATACCTTATGCCTCAGTAGTTGGGAGCCTCATGTATGCTCAAGTCTGTACTCGTCCAGATATCGCTTATGTTACAGGGATGCTAGGCCGTTATCTGTCTAATCCTGGCCTTGATCACTGGAAAGTAGCGGAGAAAGTACTTCGATATCTTCAGGGGACAAAAGACTATAAACTGACTTATAGAAGAAGTGACGTTTTGGAAGTGGTTGGTTATTCTGATTCTGACTTTGCTAAATGCAAAGATGACAAGAAATCCACTTCAGTGTATATCTTTATGTTAGCCGGCAGACCTATTTCATGGAGGAGTCATAAACAACAACTAACTTCAACATCCACTATGATGGCAGAATACATTGCTGTATATAACGCTACCTGTCATGGAATGTTGCTAAAGTATCTGATTACTCGACTCAAAGTTGTTAATTCCATATCTAGACCATTGAAGCTGTACTGTGATAACTCAGCTGCCGTTAACTTCTCGAACAGTAACAGTTCAACCGGAGCTGGATTATATCTTGATACAAAGTATTTGTTCGTACGTGAACGTGTTGAGGAAAATAAGCTTTGTATTGAGTATATAAGTACGAGAAATATGCTTGCGGACCCGATGACTAAAGGTCTGCCACCTAAAGTATTCGAAGAACATGTTTTGAAGATGGGCTTTTGTAAAGACCTTATTTAAATGCATATTGTACTTACTTATGTTTTAATGATAAAATTTCCTCATTTGATTTGTTTGTCTCTAACTACGTTTCGCTAGCCTAATGACGTAAAGACTATTATTATACAAATCATCGTTTAAGGGCTCACTTGTAAATTGATCCTTACTTTGCTTAGGTTTTAAATTTGGGATTGTAGTATGATTAATGGGGGTCCTGAGTTGAATAACTGACTTAAAGACTATATTTTTCTGCTACAATTTTGGTTTAAAACTAAAATGAGTATTAACTCCTGATCAGGCTTATCTAATACTTATAATAAATGATCACTCGGCCAAGTGAGAGAATGTTAGCGTAAATTATTATTAAATAATTTATGGTGCCCTTATTGATCATTTATCTAATAACTAGATCAATATTTACCTTAATATCCCTATAAAATTAACTGGGCTTTATTTGATGGACACAAAGGCCCGTACTGGTTAATTAGGGTTTCCCCTTGGGTGAAGCATATAAATACATGTTATTGGGGAACCCTAAAGACACACCATAAAGTTTACGGCCCCCTCACTGCAATAACCTAATTCGTATTCAACTCCATCCTAACTGCTCACCCTAAACGGGAACCGATCAAGATGGATTCTTCTTCATCTCTAACCACTGCTGGATTGTCAGGTATATCAAGATCCCTAAAAGTGTTTTTCCATTAGATATTATAAGAACTGACTAACAATGTATGTATGTATAGGTGTGTGTGTGTTGGAGGGGGACGTCGAGAACGGCTGGGATCCGCTGGTGAAGACGGGGACGGGCCAAGGGGGGCGGTGTTCCGGGGCGGCGTCGTGCCTCGCCAGCCCTTGGTCGTCCCCCATACCGACTGGCCTTAAAGCTACTAAAAACAATTCGATATCATTTGTTTGTTATGTGGTTTTGATCGTGATCTGTTTGACAAAATGCACAAATATATATAAACTATTGGAGTGGTAGAGAACGCGTTTTGGAAAGCTATTTTGTTTTTTCAGACAATGAAAAAATAACATAAAAACGTCCATACCTCATACACCTAACACAACTAACCAATAAACAACACGTATAAAAATATTCAAACCTCGTATGCTTATGCAAACACGTTAACAAATAAAATATATCCACAGATCCTTTTTTTCTTATTTTTTCTTATCATCATACTCACCAAATCCCATTAATAGCAAATGTAAAGTAACGTTTGAGGAGAGTAAGATGTAGACAACATTATCTCTAACCCGTAACAATAGAAAATCTGCTTCCAGTGAGACCCCCTCCTCTCTCGATAGTAGTTTTGCATCAAGCCTTGAACATAAGGCATGTACCCTTTTATCATTTGGCTAATAATGCCCCCACATGATATATGATTAACCGTCGGCCACTTTTAACGTTATTTTCACCAAATTAGTAAAATAACGATAAAATTAGTGTAATTTCACTTTTGCCTCCGAAAACCCACACATATATACATTATATGTGCACTCCGCAAACTTGGCGTTTTCATATTTTTTTTTCTGAAAACTATTATAGTACAATTACATAGAATATGTTAACAGAAATGTATATACACTGTTATATGGAAAGATATATAGTGTTTGTTTAGCAATACAAAGATTTGTTTCAAGATTTTTAATCAGCATCTCCAAGGCCTTACTTCCACCTTTGTTGGATATTGGGGCATAGTTAGAACCACGGTTGTTCCTTAAGTGATGGAGAGAAGTTCGTTAGGGCCGTCTAGAGCTTCATGGGGCCATAATAAAATTGGCATCCATTTTGTTATATAAAATTGCTTTCAATACTATGAATTCCTATATGATTTATGTGTGTACACATAATTATTGATAACAAACTTCATCACCAACAATCCCAAAGCTCAAATTACTTACATCTAATGTAGAGTAAACGTCAGTTTGAGTCCCTGTGGTATACCTCAACTGACACATTGAGTCCCGTGTGCACATAATTATAGATAACAAACCTCACCACCAACAATCCCAAAGCTCAAATTACTAACATATAATTTAGAGTAAACGTCAGTTTAAGTCCCTATGGTATACCTCAACTGACACAATGAGTCCCGCTTGCACATAATTATAGAACGCAAACCTCACCACCAATAACCCCAAAGCTCAAATTACTTGCATATAATTTAGAGTAAACGGAGTCCCTGTGGTATATCTCAACTAACACATTGAGTCCCTATTTTGAAGAATCGTATTTCCAATTGACATTAATGTACCCCTTTTTGTTATCTCTCGGTCCATTGCAACTTTACCTTCAAGGATAATTTTGTAATCTTCCATCAAGGACACCCTACAAGCCAAGCGGGGCTAGCTCACTTGGTAGAGGCTCTTGCCTCTTAGTGGGAGGTCTTGGGTTCAATCCCAAGCAAGGGTGAGTTATTTGTAAATATAGTAGTTTGGGAGAGTAATGTTAGCCATTAAAAAAAAAAAAAATCAAGGACACCCTACAACCTTGGATTTTCCATGTTGCATTCATTCCCAACCCCATAATTAACTAAACCCTCAAATTGGAGTGATTCCAATACAGAAGTTGATCTATTCGAACACAAAACTTGATCGTTTTGCAGGATAGATGGTGGATTTTAGAGGATTCGAGGTGATGATGAATACTTCGACCTAGACGAGATTTACCGTAGGTGACATGCAATTTGGTCTTTATCATGAAATTTAGTTGTGTAGTGTTTAAGTTGTTGGTTCTTTGTTTACAGCTGATATGCCCACATTTTGCAAACTGAAGGTTCATCATGGAGGTCAGTTTATTAAAAATCCAACTAGTGAATACGTAAATGGAAAGTCAAACTTCATTGATAGTGTAGAGATTGATCAACTTGAAATGGATGTTTTGGAGGAGATGGTTAAGTAAATTGGATATGATTGTGACACGTTTTTTTCTACTTTCATTTTAAGGAACCTAATTTGTGCTTGGGTTTTGGTCTTAGAATGTTGAATACTAATAATGATTTAGAAGTTATGTTTGATCATGTCCGTAAATGAGTTAGGTTAATTGACATATATGTTGAACATTGGAAATCAACTATCATGTTGCATTCAATACATGATGAATTAGGTCCATCTGGAGACATTGTTTGACTTGCTTAGATAGTAACAATAAAATTGACATAGCACACAGCCGTGTTTCAAGGATAAAAAACTAATACTAACTACACAAGTTCTAGGTAAGCGTACCTATTGGTATATAGTATAGCCTAGGTAAGTACCCTAGTATCAATCCGCAGACACTAAGATCTATTAACCTATCTCTTTCGTAATATCTAACCAAAGTAACTTTTAGTAATCAGAAAAACACTAAACAACCTATTTAATTAAGTTTAGAAAACAGTGATAAAAAGATAACCAGTTAGGTTCAGAATCATCTTATTACTTTTGCAAAACAGTTGATTATGATTCGTATGAAAAGCTCATCATTGTTGACACTAGTAACAAGGGTGTAGTGTTAAAAAGCTAGAGCTCCCTCGGATTAGTCCCATATCCCCAAACCAGGCTATAGACACACCCAACTATTTGGTTCTGAGTACTAAGTTATTTACTCATCCCTTGTGATCTAAAAGTCTCTAATATTGTTTTAGGAACCTAGATTAACGAACCAAGCGAGTTATTATCTAGACTACTCAATTTAAAGCAAACCCTTATCTGTTTCCCAAACCCTTATAATCGGATTCTTCCCGTAGGTGACCCGTATGAATTACTAACATCTAACCAAGTTTTTCCTTTGCCTACTAAGCATCCAGCCCTGGACTAACGATCGATATATAGCCTAAAGATAAACGAAACAGATTAAGATGCATAACCCCATAGAAAGACCTAAATCATCCACACACACTCAATTGAACATCAATACACATCATATAGATTACACTATCACAAGTTCATAAGAAAACCTTACTAAAAACACACTTTCATAACAAAATAGACAATGTCAACACAAAGTAACAAGAATCATCCTACCCTAACCGGCTATGGCACGGTTAACTACTCATAGTAACAAACAAAGCTAGAAAATTCATTGAATACATGATAGAGGAAATAATAATACGAACGGTGCTAACTTAGTAAGGAACAATCTCTTGTCCTCCTGCATGTTCTTATTCCTTGAATCCTCTCTTGAATCTCCAATCTTGAATCCTTAAACTTCAACAACCATTTTTCGCTTCTTCCTTCTGGTTTCATCCACTCTCTAGGGTTTCTTCGATTCTCAAATCATTATATAGCCCATGTGTAATTTGGGTGGTTTACAACCGATCAACCCGAGCTCAGGTCACAACCAGTAAACAAGGAAAGTTGTTCCTAAGCGCTCTAGGGTTTCCAAACAATAGGTCGGTGCACTAACTTGGGGCTCATGACTCGTACACTTCTTCTAGGCTCACGGCCTATAAACAACAGAACTGGGCCTGGATTCAGCAATCTTTAGTAATCTTCAATTCTGGCCCGAAAATCCTTCATTTCACCTAGGAACCGGTAAAACACTTGAAAACGGACATTTAATCCATTCTAAGCAATATTTACTATAAACAACTTTAATCACATGTTGTATTTCAGACACATTAAATATCCCCAAATTTAAACATTGCTTGTCCCTAAGCAATTCATTTCTTAATAGCTTTATTTAATTTCCATTTGCACAAAACTCAAACCAAGACCAATGCTATTTCCAAATCATATACCGCCATCCCAACTCCCAAGACTAACAGTGGCAAGAGATTAGGATCTTCTGTAAGTCATTTTTGATGATACATTTTAGAAAACAAGAAAATACCAAGCTTCGATCAGTTTACTTTTATAGAATACCTACATAGCACATAGCCCTCACAATTTTCACTCCACTCGGCTATTTTATGAAAAGCTAGCATATAATGTGCTAGATACTATAACGCTTCGCTTTTTGGCACTTTCCTTATTTAGAAGGTTTGTTTGTATTTCTATTTATGGAAACTTGAATTCTCTTGTATTCGTTTTTCCTTTCCAAGCATTGTAATCCGAGATTTGAATCATAATAAAACTTGTACTTTTTATACATTGTGTTATACATATTTCATACATACTTGTTATACATTTATTACATAATCGTTATTCACGCAAACTTTAATACATGTTTATATGCGAATTTATACTTGTTATATATACAAAATCAGTTTATACATGCATTATTTATACATTTTACATATGCATTGCACTTACACGCTTAAGACCGGCTAAAATACGTGAAAATGGCGAACGTACATCTTCAAGCAAAGGGACTGAACCCTTCGCACGAAAGGGCCATACCTTTCGCGTGAAAGGCACAACCATTCGCACGAAGCCTGTCACACCCCAACCGATGGCGGAATCATCGGGACGCGGCACTGAGCGAAACAGATTGTCCAGGAGAATCCATAACAACTATTAGTTATAATATATTAAAGGTTCATGTCCCATACCACAAACATATAAATAAAAACAGTTATTACAGACATTGTTCTCAAAGACAAATATCCATTCCGACAACTCAGATTTTATTTTATTTGTTTCTAGACTCTCTTACTCGTTTCCATGAAAGCAAGCATCCTAGCATCTCAAACACCTGTCACATACGTTAAAATAGAGGTCAATACACATAGTGTAAAGGTGAGCATACAAGTTTAATAGTAATAATAGAATTCGAAAGCGTTTACGCATAACCAGCATGTAACATGTATAAAGTGAAGCAAGTAGGTTATCGAAAATGAAATATGCACAGACGTGACTGCGAGTTATAGAATGCGCAACATATATCAACATTGTGATATGCGAGAAAAGCCCTTAACAACCCCTGTCCACGACAGGTGCTGAGTCCAAACTATAGTACTATCGTTGCTAAGGTGTCAGGCAACAATCACTGTGTAAACATAACATGCAAGCATTCATCGAGTAACACGTATAACATGCCGTAACGGTTAGCGTATAAAAGTGTTTGCGTTGTGTGATCGATGTGATTTGATATAAGTAACGTATGTAACACCCAAAAGTGCTTAAAGCAAAAAGGGATTGAGTATACTCACAGATCGTGTTTAATAACTAAACACTCTCTTGGATTGAAGGGAGCGCTGAGAGATTAGCCTGGACAGTTAACGATAGCATAAGCGAATGAACGGTGCGTTAAACGGTGAAGAGTGAGCCAAGTGACGAACGGTCATCCGTTCGGATTGCCATTCGGTCGGATTGACATTCGTTTGGGATGGATGTGTTTATGTATGATGTGACTTTGAAGTTTTTGTTATAGCATTTTGAAAGCAGAGAAGTATCTTTACCTTTCAAGTCGCCCGGTCGAACGGTCGTTCGATCGGATGGCGATCCGTCGGTTAGACATTTCTCAGAGAACAAGTTCACAGCAGGATTGTCATTCGATCGGATGGTCTTCCGATCGGATGGCAATCCGTCATAAACTGATGATCTTTGAAAATTTTGAAAAGTGTTGAAACCATATGCAATCTGATCGGATTGTCGTTCGATCGGATGGCAATTCGATCGGACGGCAATCCATCCCACAATCTGATCGTTTTGCAACTTGAAAATTTTGAAAGTTTGTGGTTTGGTCGAGACGGTGTGACAACGTATTGAACAACAGGACCCCCATTAAACCCGGATTATCAGATCGAACGAGAATTACCCCAATCCGATCAGTTAACTGTTCGTGATGGATGTTCATGTTCAACCGAAATCGATTTTCTCATTGATAGGAATCAGAACTCAACCCGACACATCCCTGGAGAAGGGTGGAAGGCATGAACGAGCTCCGATTCTATCGGTTTTTTAAGTGTATCGAGTGTAAAAGAGTTGAAAGAAAGTTGTGAAACCATCTTTCAATCCTTTTAATCTTGAAAATGTTTAGATCTATGCGAAAAAAAATGTTAAAACATGTGAAAATCATGTAGATCTGAGTTGTTCTTGGTGAAATGAAGCCAAATCTTGAAGTTCATAAGAACCCGATGATGACATCATCCTAGAACACTTCAAATCCGTCGATTTCACGGTTAAAAGTTAAGATTCGAAGGTGGAAATGATGAAGAAGTGCGTATAGATTATAAAAGTACAAGATTTGGGGAAGAAACTTACAAGAATCACGAGAAATCGAAGGAAAAGTGGGCTGGAGCACGCTGGTGGAATGAGAGAGCTGTCACATCACTGTCGTGATGTGACAAGGGGTATTTATAGGTTGCCAAAAGAGGAAAGAGGAGCATAGGTGACGGATCGGATGGCACCTCGATCGGATGGACATCCGATCGGATGGTCATCCGATCGGATGGTCATCCGTTCGGATGGTCATCCGTTCGGATGGCCATTCGATCGAATGGTCATTTGATCGATTGGCTCCGGCGAGTTACGTTTCGATGTTTCATTTTGCGTGCTGAGTGTTCCGATGCATTTCGAGTGAGCGATGCGATAGTATTACCCATTAGTTACACAAATAACCTAACTACTATATCTAACATACAATCGCTAAAAATAACTTGCATTTAACATTTGCGATTTAGATTGCGTTGCGATAGAGTTGTGATCGCAATTGTGATTAAACACCTCAACATAAACATAACATGCACAAGTAACACATAATAGTACACACATGTAAAACAATATTCAGAACACACAATTCGAGTTGCGAATGCGATAGCGACGCGATTAGCGATAAGTCGATTAGCGATAAAACTTCGATTAGATTGTGATTATTAACAAGTACTCCACATAATACAACTAAAGCAAACAAATAACAGAATTCGATTACAAGTCAAGACGTACAATCAACAATTAAGCAAGGAGTGACATATCCCAATTAGCAATCTTTTCTTCCTTTGCCTTTGACTTTGATTTGTACTTTGACTTCAAAAAGTCGGGTTGTTACAGCCTCCCCTACTTTAGGAAATTTCGTCCCGAAATTTAAGAAGTAGGCGTAACAAATAGTTACGGATACTTTGCCTTCATGTCACTTTTGAGTTCCCAGGTGAACTCGGCGCCGCGTTTGCCTTCCCAGCGAACCTTCACAATGGGAATGCGTGAGCGTCGGAATACCTCGGTTTCTCGGCCCATGATCTCGACAGGCTTCTCCATGAAGTGTAATGTTTCGTCCACTTGTAAATCTTCAAGAGGGACATGTAATTCCTGGTCGGCTAGACACTTTCTGAGGTTCAAAACGTGGAAAGTCGGGTGGACATTACTAAGTTCATCCGGTAGTTCGAGTCTGTAGGCCACTTTGCCAATCCTTTCTTGCCGAATCTGATCACTCCCTTCCAAGGTGCAACCTTTAGGAGTACGTGATTGCCAACGTCAAATTCAAGGGGCTTGCGGCGTCTATCGGCGTAACTTTTCTGACGACTCCGAGCTTTCAGTATATTGTATCGAATTTGGAGGATTTTGTCAGTCGTTTCTTGCAACAGCTCAGGACCGGTAATTTGCGCGTCCCCGATCTCGTGCCATACAATCGGCGATGGACATTTTTTTCCGTATAATGCCTCAAATGGTGCCATTTGGATGCTAGAGTGATAACTGTTATTATACAAGAATTCGACTATAGGTAAGTGCGCGTCCCAATTACCACCGAAATCTATGACACACGAGCGAAGCATGTCTTCAAGGGTACGAATCATTCTTTCAGTCTGACCATCGGTTCGGGGATGGAAAGCGGTACTTAGATTTAAGAGTAGTACCGAGAGCAGATTGGAACGTTTCCTGTGACAACTCGTATTTCATAACTTATCCTTGTGTTGGGGTGTGACAGATTGGTATCAGAGCCATTGGTTATAGAGAACTTGGTTTTAATAAGGGAAAAAGTTTTTGTTAAAACCAGACTATAACCTGTACAGTGCTCTACGATCCACAACGACGCTTCACTCCATGTGCAAGGCTCGACGTTCTAGGTGTTATGGTTTATGTTTTATTGCCTACTTGCTAGATTACATAGAGCTTTGCTTATGGTATGCATAGATAAATGTAGCAACGATAGTTTGAAAACACATGTGTGCTTACTCCCTTCTGTCATCGCACTTTCACGAACCCCTCTCACTCATGTTTCCCTTGATATGAAGATCATGGCTGGACGCATTAACATGACTCAAGCCCAGTCGACGGCTCTGATTAACCAACAAGTTGCTGCGGCACTTGCAGCCGCACAAGCAGGAGGTATACCCTGCAGTCTAAACTCACTCTAGGATCTTTAGGTCCTACTCTCGTAAACCAACACTTGTGCTTAACCTTGTCCCTTCTTACACCCACGACAGGTCAACATGCTCAGCCACCTGTGTGCACTTTCAAGACCTTTATGGACTGTCGACCTAGTACCTTTAGTGGTACCGAAGGAGCCGTAGGTCTCCTCCATTGGTTTGAAAAGCTCGAATCTGTTTTTGAGATGTGTGAATGCCCTGAGGCTCGCAGGGTGAAGTATGCTACCGGTACTCTCGAGGGTATAGCGCTCACGTGGTGGAACGCTCAGGTTCAAATGCTGGGGTTGGTTGCTGCTAACGCCACCCCATGGAACAATTTTATGGAAATGATTAAGGAAGAGTACTGCAATCGTGATGACATTCACAAACTGGAGGTAGAGTTCTTCAACTTAAAGATGACGGGGTCAGAAATTGAAGCTTATACAAAAAGATCGAACGAGCTGGCAATTTTGTGTCCTACTATGGTGGATCCTCCCATCAAACGTATCGAACTATACCTCAAGGGCTTAGTGCCAGAGATTCAAAGTCATGTAACTTCAGCTAATCTCGCCACCATCCAGCAAGTTGTGCAATTGGCTCATCGTCTCACCGATCAGGCGGTGGAGCAGAACCGGTTACCAAAGCGTATTAGTGATACAGCTACTTCAGATGCTCCTAATGACAACAAGCGAAAATGGGATGGGGCTTCAAGCAAAGGTTCAACTTCTGTTCAATCTCAGTCTCAGCAGAGAAAGACTGACGACTACAAGATCCCTAGCCAGCAATCATCTGGTAGTCAAAGTCAAGGAAGGTACAGGGGAGTTCACCCCAAATGCAATCGCTGTAACCTACACCACAGCGGGTCGTGCACCAGGAGTAACTGTCATCGGTGCAACAAGCCAGGCCACGCCGCAAAGGATTGCATAAGTTTATACCCCGCAAACCAGAATCGTCAGCAACAACAAGCCCCACAGAATCAACGCCAGCAGCAGCAGCAAGGTAACAACAGAGGGTGCTATCAGTGCGGAGCTGAGGGCCACTTCAAGAGAGATTGTCCCCAACTGAACCAGAACCAGAACAACAACAACAATAATAACAACCAGGGGAATGGAAACAACGGGGGTAACAACGGCAATGGTGCAAGGGGTCGTGTATTCGTTATTGGCCAGGGTGAAGCGAGGAATGATCCTAATGTTGTGACGGGTAAGTTCCTTCTCGACGACTTTTACGTTACGGTTTTATTTGATTCGGGTGCCGATACTAGCTACGTGTCCTTAAAAGTTAGTCAAATGCTTAAGCGTACCCCAACACTTTTGAACACCAAGCACACTGTAGAGCTAGCTAATGGTAAGAGTTTAGAGGCCACACACGTAGTCAAGGGTTGTAACCTTATTCTTGCTAACCAGACCTTCTCTATCGACCTCATTCCTATCGTCCTGGGTAGTTTCGACGTTGTCATTGGGATGGATTGGTTATCCCAACACCAAGCAGAGATTCTTTGCAACGAGAAGATCGTCCGTATTCCTCATTCAGGTGATGAACCTCTTATGATTCGGGGCGACAAGAGTGGTGCTGTGGTGAGCATCATATCTTTCCTTAAGGCCCAGAAGTGTTGAGAAAGGGTCACACTGCTATTTTGGCTCTCGTTACTGACACCTCGAAGAAAGAGAAGAAGATAGAAGATTTTCCAATTGTACGCGACTATCCTGAGGTATTTCCTGAGGAACTACCTGGTCTTCTGCCTCATCGCCAGGTCGAGTTTCAAATCGAACTAGCTTCTGGAGCAGCGCCCATAGCTCGAGCACCTTATCGTTTAGCCCCATCAGAGTTGGAAGAACTCTCTACGCAACTACAAGAACTCTTGGACAAGGATTTTATCCGTCCTAGCTCTTCGCCATGGGGAGCTCCAGTGCTATTCGTGAAGAAGAAAGACGGTACTTTCAGAATGTGCATCGACTACCGTGAACTCAACAAGGTGACGGTGAAGAATCGTTATCCTCTTCCACGCATTGACGACTTGTTCGACCAGCTGCAAGGGTCGAGCTTTTACTCGAAGATTGATCTGAGATCGGGATATCACCAGCTGAGGGTCCGAGAATAGGACGTCTCCAAAACAGCCTTTAGAACTCGTTATGGACACTACGAGTTTTTGGTCATGCCTTTTGGGCTGACAAACGCACCTGCAGTTTTCATGGACCTTATGAATCGAGTGTGCAAGCCTTACCTAGACAAGTTCGTCATAGTTTTCATCGACGACATCCTGCTCTATTCTAAGAGTCAGGAGGAACATGAGCAGCATCTACGACTTATATTGGAACTCCTTCGAACAGAACAGCTTTATGCAAAGTTCTCGAAATGCGACTTCTGGCTTCGTGAAGTCCATTTCCTAGGCCACGTGGTAAACAAGGATGGGATTCATGTTGATCCATCTAAGGTAGACTCGATTAAGAACTGGCCTGCACCTCGCACACCAACGAAAATTCGCCAATTCTTGGGTTTGGCAGGTTACTACAGGAGATTCATTAAGGATTTCTCCAAGATTGCACAACCTCTCACCTCACTAACGCAAAAGGGCGATACTTATCGATGGGGTAATGCACAAGAATCAGCATTTCAGCACCTAAAGGATAGACTTTGCAGCGCACCTATTCTTTCATTGCCAGAAGGCACAGACGACTTTGTGGTTTACTGCGATGCATCAATTCAGGGTCTTGGTTGTGTATTGATGCAACGGGATAAAGTTATTGCATACGCCTCACGCCAACTTAAAGTTCATGAAAGGAACTACACTACGCATGATTTGGAGCTGGGAGCTGTTGTTTTTGCGCTTAAGATATGGAGACATTACCTGTACTGTACCAGGTGCACCATTTACACCGATCACAGGAGTCTCGAGCATATCTTCAAGCAGAAGGAGTTAAACATGCGTCAACGCCGATGGGTTGAGATTTGAATGATTACGAATGCGCAATCAAGTACCATCCAGGCAAAGCCAATGTTGTGGCTGACGCCCTCAGTCGAAAGGACACTACGCCTAAGCGCGCGCGAGCATTACAACTCACCATCCAGTCTAGTCTTCCTGCACAGATACGAGATGCTCAGGTAGAAGCATTGAAACCAGAAAACGTCAGGGCTGAAGCCCTACGCGGCTCAAGATAGCGGCTAGAACAAAAGGCAGACGGCGCCTACTACCTAACAGGACGCATTTGGGTCCCACTCTATGGCAACCTATGAGAGCTTGTGATGGATGAAGCACACAAGTCTCGCTACTCAGTACATCCTGGTTCATATAAGATGTACCACGACTTGAAAACTACGTATTGGTGGCCTAGCATGAAAGCTCACATAGCAACTTACGTTAGCAAGTGTTTGACTTGTGCGAGAGTCAAGACTGAATATAAGAAACCATCAGGCCTACTCCAACAACCAGAGATACCACAATGGAAATGGGAGCAAATTTCCATGGATTTTGTTACTGGCCTGCCTAGATCTCTACGGGGGAATAATACTATTTGGGTGATCGTGGATCGACTCACAAAGTCTGCTCATTTCTTGGCTATTAAGGAAACGGATAAGTTCTCCACTCTAGCAGACGTATATCTTAAGGAAGTTGTCTCGAGGCACGGAGTGCCCACCTCTATTATCTCTGATCGTGATGCACGTTTTACTTCTGAGCTATGGCAAGCAATGCACAAGTCCTTTGGCTCACGTTTAGATATGAGCACAGCATATCACCCGCAAACGGATGGGCAGTCTGAACGCACCATCCAGACCCTTGAAGACATGCTTAGGGCATGTGTCATCGACTTTGGCAATGGCTGGGAAAAACATCCGCCACTTGTGGAATTTTCGTATAATAACAGCTACCACACCAGCATTAAAGCTGCTCCATTTGAGGCATTGTACGGGCGTAAATGCCGATCACCTCTTTGTTGTGCAGAAGTGGGTGACAGTCAGATCACTGGTCCAGAACTTGTGGTAGACACAACAGAAAGGATTGCTCAGATACGACAGCGAATGGCGGCAGCTCGTGACCGTCAGAAAAGCTACGCCGATAAGGGCAGGAAACCACTCGAGTTCCAGGTTGGGGATCGAGTGTTACTCAAAGTCTCACCCTGGAAGGGTGTTGTTCGTTTTGGTAAACGAGGCAAGCTGAATCCACGATATGTTGGACCATTCGACATCCTAGAGAAAATAGGCAAAGTGGCCTACAGACTGAACTTACCAGCAGAACTCAGTGCAGTTCACGACGTTTTCCACGTGTCGAATCTGAAGAAGTGTCTGTCAGATGAGACCCTCATAGTTCCTTTGAAGGAACTCACTATCGACGAGCAGTTACGATTCGTCGAGGAACCAGTCGAAATCACGGACCGGGAAGTTAAGGTCCTCAAGCGCACTAGAATACCTCTCGTTCGAGTTCGTTGGAACTCCCGTCGTGGCCCAGAGTTCACCTGGGAACGCGAAGATCAGATGAAACAAAAGTATCCCCAACTGTTCGCAAACAGTACAACCACTACTGAAGCTGAAGCTACCTCAGAATTTTGGGACGGAATTCCAGATCAACGGGGGGAGGATGTGACACCCCAGGAAAACCATGCAACTTAACTAGCTTCCTCAGTGAGTACGTACCAAATTTCGGGACGAAATTTATTTCAACTTGGGGATAATGTGACAACTCGTATTTCAGAACTTATCCTTGTGTTAATGTAACGTATGTGAACCTTGTGTGATAATATGATATGTTGATTTAATGAATGTATATGAGACTTCATGTTTGTATTATGTGGATCTATGTATGTATATATATATGACTCGGATCGTACAACACAACCCGATCGCACAAGCCCACTCGGGCTACACTATTTTGTAAGTAAACCGAATGGGCAGCCCATTTTGATGGATACGGCCCACCTCTCACACGCATAACCTCATGAGGAGGTTAACACTTCTCATTTGTTGCAAATCTCATATCACACACAAACCCTACTCTCTTTCTCTCCTCTCAAACTCGACGGCAGCCACATCCCATCTATCTCTAAGCTTTTGGTTTGGATCATCCTTGTTCTACTTTCTAATCGGTTAGTGTATTACTTTGATTGTATGATTTTTGATGATTTAGTGACGTCTTGTGATTTATTATGATGAAAGTTGTTGAGTTTTAGTATATGTAAATCGACTCACATGTATAACCTCTTAGATCAATATGGAGTTGTTAATCGTATGATTTGAATGATGATTTAAAATCGGAAAACATGATATTCGGCTGATATGTATACATGTTCGAATGATCGTTTGATAGATTGATTTTGTTGATATGCATGCTAGGGTTCAAGATCAAGAATCATGTTAATAGGATTAAGTGTTAAGATTTTTGCTTGTGTTCATGCTTAAACGGATTAGGGTTCATATGAATCAATTGATAAAACATTTGTTTGATCGATTATGGTTGGTTTTGGAAACTGTTAGCATTGATTGATTGGATAAGAAATTTGGAAACTGTTGAATGATTGTAACCGAATAGCATGATATTCGGATATTTAAACAAATCGCACAAGACTCCTTGGTCGCACAAGATCAGATCGTACAAGATCTGATCTGATCGCACAAGGCAGTTGCACAAGATAGACCGATGTACAACTAGTTAGAACACAGTGTACAACACCATATTGCATGATCGCACAAGGCCTTGGGCCACACACAGGGACATTTAGGCTGTTGGGCCTCAAAGCCCAAGTCCAGTCGCACAAGCTTAACCGGACCGCATAAGATCACTGTTGGGCTTCTAATTATTGGGCCGGGTATATGTTGGATCGCACAACATGATGTGGGTCGCACAAGGCTGTGCTGACCGCACAACATGTTGGGCCGGAGTGTTTAATTGGGATATGTTAGTAAACCGCACAAATGGTTCGGCCCAAACTATTGTATCGCATCAGCTTGATTATGTTATGTACTTGACTGTTAATGTGTTGCCATGATCAGTATGTGCTCGTAATTTGCTATCTCTGTGTAAATATACGTGCACTATTTGAACCTAGACCTGACTTGTATGGTAACCATGTTAGGACGTGGTTGACCACTAGGAGCTCAATCGACCTTTACTTATCTTCCGAGCTAACCTAAGGTGAGTTCACACTTTCTACAAAGCATGGGATTCCCAGGGGTCGGGAATGGGTTAAGGAAGATGGATTCCTCGTCCTTTCTTGGGTAGGACAGTTTGGGTACAGGAATATAATTCCTCATCCTCATGGACAGATAACTTTCACTAGACCAAAACTCTATCACGAAGTCCCTCCTTTTTATATCGACTTAATCGCCAGGCCAATGGCGAGCGGGTCATTAGTTAGATAGCGCTATTTAGGTTTGACAAGCCTCACACCGTGCCGCAGAGGACGGGCGTGAACTAATGGATCTGGGCACGTCAATGATGATAGACATTGACAGTTCAGGGCATATAAACATGACTACAGTCAGCAGTCGATATGGTAACGAGTCTAGTAGTATATACATGGGGTAGCCCCCACGGCCGAAGAGCCAGATAATTAAATATGGGGTAGCCCCCACGGCTGGATTTCCAGAGTAATTGGGATAAACAAATCACGTTTTCAAACTATGGGGTAACCCCCACGGCAGGATGCCAGTTAAAGGAAACTGTTTTTGGAATAACTTAAAACGAACACCCACCCGTGAACTCACTCAACTTTGTTGTTGACTCATTACTACATGCTTTGCAGGTCACTAGGTTTAGCAGGAGCTTGCATGGGGAAGAGTCGTTATGGAGCATGGACGTTGAGTGTTCATGATAACTTGAATACCTTGAATTTACTATTTGGGTTTTGAACTATTTGCTTCCGCTGATAACTTAAACTATGTTTTGTTTGGACACCAATTGTATTGTGCTGGATTTTATTATTACTTACATGCTTGTTCAATATGATTGGTGGCTTGATCCTGGTCAGTCACGCCTCCAAGCGGTGATACTCCGCGTGTGGATTTTGGGGGTGTGACATTTCCCAAAGACGCGAGGTAAACCGGCCATCGCGGTCAGAGATGATATCACGAGGCGTCCCGTGTCGACAAATGATCTCATCGGTGTAGATTCGGGCTAATTTTTCTACCTTAAAGTCTTCTCGTATCGGCAGAAAATGAGCAGATTTAGTCAAACGGTCAACGACAACCCAGATGCTGTCGTGACCGGATGGCGTGCGCGGAAGTTTCGTTATGAAGTCCATAGCTATACTCTCCCATTCCCACATAGGGATCTCGGGTTGTACGAGTAAGCCAGAGGGGCGTTGATGCTCAGCCTTGACCTTGTAATAAGTCAGGTATTTCGAAACATAGATAGCGATATCCTTCTTCATTCCCGGCCACCAGTACCTGTGGCGCATGTCCTGTTACATTTTGTCGGCACCGGGATGAATAGAATATCGAGATTTGTGGGCTTCGCCGAGCAGAATTTGTCGCAAATTGGTACGCTTGGGGATCTAAATTCGGTCTAGATAATGGAATATACCATTCAATTTATTCTCCAGTTGTTTGCCATTGTTGATGATCCTTTCTTTCTTCAAAGTACGTTCGGTAAAACAAGCATGTTGGGCGTCACAGATAAGAGCTTCGAGATTGTGCTGGGTTTAAGAATTACGAATGCTATGTGTTGGTGCATCCAGTGTCTGTTAACTTCGTCTTAATCGAGTCTTTTGTCTAGATAGGATAAACGAGCACACAACAGGATCGAAATTAGGATTTTATATGTAAAAGTGGGTGATTCCGCTTGAAAGTGTCATTGTGCAGTTCAAGCGAAATCAACACATGTTATTTCGCTTGAAATGAACATTGACATGTTCAAGCGGAATCTCAACTTTATATATAGGTGATGTGTGTGTTCATTTGGAGCGGAATCTGACCATATGTTCTGAGTCGAGGTGCTGTCCGTTTGTCATTTGAACGTGTAAAAACTCAGGATTGATCAATAAAAAGAATATTAGAAAGGAACAAGCTGTGTTGACGTCATTTACATTGATTCCGCCTTTGTATATGATGATGAACTACTCAGATTGACTTATTAGGGTCACCGAACGATCCAACAAGTGGTATCAGAGCTTAGGACGAGGAGTTTATACCAATTCAGCTTGATTTTACCGGATTCTCACACTTCTACTCTTTCTTTTCTGATTTGAACAAAATTTAACGGTTGAAATGGCTTAAAACTCACATATATCAGGCGAAACATAGTTTTAACTAATCCTTAAAAGAATTGGACCTTAAATCGATCAAATTCTGATAAAAATAGTTAATTCCGCTCGAAAATCTGTTCGAAATTGCTGACGTCATCGTTGTAATTCCAAGCGGAATTACATATTTGGTTAATTTCGCTTGAAAATATTGTCTGATTTTGCTTGAATTCAGATTCCGCTTGAAAGTTCAAGCGAAATAAGTGATTTCGCTCCAAAGCCATTATTTCGCTTGAAGCTATTTCGCTTAAAAGCTGATTTCGCTTGAAGCTATTTCGCTTCAACTGATTTCGCTTGAAATTGCTGTCTTCCAAAATTTCAATAAATTTCCAAGTGTTTGTTGACTGTTTCAGGTACGTGAAAGATGGATGATTTCATGAACCCTTTTTGTGATGTGTTTGGATTTACCAATGGTTCGGGAGATGGCACATCGAACAACACGAATGAAACTCCACCAACACCAAGTGCAAAGAAAATACTCTCAGATGCTATGAGCGCAGACAGTGCATATGGAACATACAACAAGCCGCCCAAGTTGATGGCGATTGAAGATTACAACCGGTGGGCTACAAGATTTGAGGAATGGCTTAAAGCTTTTGCATATCCCAGTTGGAGAAGTTTGAAAAATGGATTTGATATGGGGAGAGATGATTATGAGAACTTAGAGGAAAATTAGATTGAAAAATACGTTGCTGAACAGAAGTGTATTGCATTACTTCACCAATCTGTCCGAGATGACATTATCGCACTGGTCGAATACAAAGATTCAAGAGACCTTTGGGAAAAATTAAAAAGAAAATGTATTGGCAGTGCTGAAATAGTTAAGAACAAAAAGAAACTGTTACGAAAAGAATTTGATTTGTTTGGTTGTCTAAAGAACGAGTCTGTTTCAAAGATGATTGAGAGATTTGGACATCTGAAGATGGAGCTTGCTAGACATGACATTATTTACACTCAAGAAGAGCTGGTAGACAAATTGTTTGACGCACTACCGAATGAGCAAGACTGGCAGTATTTTGCATTGATCCTGAAGAATACGATAAAGCCAGCTGATTTGAAGGTTGATCTGCTTATAGAAAGACTGGAAAGCCATGAATTGGAGATCAAGAAATCCAGCAAAGTCAATAACACATCTTATCAGCAGAATGTGGAACTGTATTACAGAGGCAGTGTGATCCCAAAGAATGTATCTCCAAAGACAGCCTTTTCAGCAGAAAGCTCAAACTCGTTGAATCAAGAAACTCCTAGCAGTGGCTATCATGGTGGTTCTTCGAATACTTCAACTCAATCCGCATCAAAGAATGTCTTTCAATGCAACATTGCTGTTGATCTGAAGAATGCTCAGAATTTTAGTGAAGAGTCTGCTAAACAACAGATGGTGTTCTTAGCCTCTGTGTTAGAATCGTACGAAAGTCTCGTTGCAGGAAAGATAGGCAACACTAACCTAACAAAGGAGGACTACGATTAAATCGACCCTGAGGAGATGGAATTGATCGATATAAGGTGGAGTATGGCCAGTGCAGTGAGAAGAGCGCAGCGACTTATGGAGATTACAGGAAGACAGTCTATTGGTGGACCTTCTACCAAGTTAGGCTTTGACAAGTCAAAAGTGACGTGCTTCAAATGTAAACAGAAATGTCACTTTAAGCGTGAGTGCAGAAATGCTTACACTGATGATACTGCAAATCCTTTTCGAGAGAATTATTACAAGGGAGCGATCTATCATCAGAATAACTCAGAACCTCCTAGGATGAAGCAGATAGAGGAGGCACCCAAAGAGAAATCCAGGGCACTTGCAGTTTTTCATGACGATGAAGGTTACGATTGGAGTGATGTTTTGCCTGAGGAAGACGCAGTTGGTTATGCCTTTAGAGCAGCAAAGATTGTTCCATTTAAGGATAAAAGAACTGAAGAAGTGAAGTATGTGAACAGGAAGGATACAGCTCGATTTATGAAAGCCAAAATCTATCGTACCTGGATGGAAGCAAAGAAGGCAAGGCGATGGGATCCTGATAGAGAATGTTATCTTGATCCTAATGGTAACATAGCTGTGGATCCAGATACTGTTGATCTTGAAGTTCTCACCAAACAAATTGCTGATGAAGAGCATGCCAGACAGAGAGAATGGTGGGGAGGAGGAGAAGCCGTTGAGAAAGAAAAAGAAAAAGAGACAGCAAAAGAACCACACCCAAAGAAAGTGGATGATGGAATTATTGATACATCACAGGATTTCACTGCTGAAAACCTGACAAAGATGGCTGACAAAGTTCTACCTGCAAAAGAACTAGAGGTAGTTTCTGGTTCTGGAACTGAGTCCAAAAACAAGGTCAGTTCAAACAATACACATGAGTCAGGTAAGAATGGTAAATCTGAGAACAACTGCAAAAATTGCATGAAAGAGTGCAAAGTTTGTAGTACAGTTGCTTACCTTAGTGGTAAGAGCGTTGAAGAACTGACTGGTAGAGTCAGAAGTGTTGAAGATCAGATCTTAAACCGGGATAAACTGTTGAAAGCTTCGAACGACAAATTAAAAGAATTAATTGAGAAAATTGAAAACGATAAAAATGACGTAGAAAGAATTAGGAAAGAAACTGAAAAATTGATTCTTGAAAATCGTCAAATCTCAGAAAATTTTGAGAAGCTTAAACGAACGGTTAAAGATTCTGATGAAAGAAATGGTAAGACGGACAAAGAAAATCTTCAACTGACCGGTGTTCTTAGATACAAAGAAGAGCAAATCAACCAACAACTGGATGAGATTGCTAAATTGAAGCTTCAGTTTGAAGAAGCTAAGATTGAGAATGAGCGTATCAATTTGAAATTAACCAGTTACAACTCCGCAAGCTTTATTTTACAACACATTGTTCCCAAACCCATCGGGAAAAACAAAGCAGGCGAAGATGTTTACTCGGATGGAGCTGGGGTTGGGTTTCATCGGGTTCCCCCACCAGTTTTAAACAATTATTCAAAGAAAAATTCCGGGTTGGTTAATGATGAAGATGAAACAAATGAAATGAAACTTCCAGAGTCAATTGATGTGACATTTTCTTCATCATCATCTGATGATAGTGTGCAAACTGATATTGTTAAAAGCATGGCTGAAAGTGTTTTGAAGTCTGATAGTGATTCAGCTGATGATGATGAGTGCTTTCTGGACAAATACATTCCGAAATCAAAATCCAAAAACAACTTAAATGAAGAACCTACTCTTGTTATGTACAAGATGTCGGGATCGGATAAGTTGTCTTCGGATTCTGAGTTTCCACTGGAGAATGTTAATGTTGCTAATTTGACAAAAGTGTTCAAATTAATTGAAATTGATTTGTCTAAAGTAAAAGGGTTAAATCAGACAAAGAGGCAAATGAATTTTGAAAAAGATAAAGCTTACTACAAGAAGCCTGTTGTTCCACCGCGTTTTTCTAACAACAATCAAAACAGATGGTCGGGTGGTTATCAGGGTGGTAAGAATTATCAAAGGAAAAATGTTTAAAACAGAAGGTTTGCTGAGAAAAAGGTGTTTGTGAACAGTTCAAGTTCATTTTCTGATGAAGAATCTGAGATTTTTTCAAAATCAAACAAAGTGTTTTTTGAAAAGAAGGCCTCACAGCCTCAGTCTGAAGGCACAAGCCGGCTAGTTGACACCCAAACATGCTTCAGATGTAATCAAGTTGGACATATTGCACGAAAGTGTACCAACTTGAAGCCTAAGACTGAAGTTGTTGAGATTCAGAAAAAGAAAGTTGATGTAAAAGGAAAAGCTCCATTGGTTGTTGAGAAAAAGGTTTTGAAAAATGACAACACCAAAGTCAAAACTGAACCTGTTAAAAATGTGGTAACTAAAAATGACAAATTTTACAAACGGGTTGCTTCGTCTCAACAAACATGGAAGCCAAAAATTGTTGACAGGAAAGAAAGATCATCTAAACCAAAGGTTCCTGAGAAAGAAAAACAATCGTCTTCTACCACTCCGGTAAAGATGGATGTTCCTTTGGATTATTATGAACAATTGGAAAAACAATTTTCTACTCCACCAGAGAAGAAGAATGTTCCAAAGAAAGGTCAACCAACCGGTCAACCTAAGAAAGATGAGTTTTTCTTATACAAAAAGGTTGAGGTTGGATCAAAAGAAAGCTTAAAGATTAATGACAAAAACTTTCCGCCACTTTACACTGCAAAAACTATCATCAATGTCGAGTTACCCGAGTCAAAAGAGGCTTGGGTGGCATCAAAATCTCACTAAATGACTTTGATATGTGCAGGAGCTTCCAAGATCCATTTCACGATGGATTATGGATAGTGGAGCTTCTCGGCACATGACAGGGAAGAAGACCCTATTGTACGATGTTAGAGGGTTTAATGGAGGTTATGTGGGTTTTGCGGGAAATCAAGGTGGTCGAATAGTTGGAGAAGGAACTTTATCAAATGGGATTGTCACGTTTGAAAGAGTTAACTACATTGCTGAGCTTGAGAATAATCTTCTGAGTATATCTCAAATCTGTGATAGGATGTATACAACGCATTTCACAGACAAAGAATGTTTGATCTTGAAACCAGGATTTGTTGTTCCCGAAGAATGGATTATCATGAGAGCACCAAGAGTCAATGATCTGTACGTGTTGGACATGAGCGTAGCTACTGAAGGAAGTCCGAGGTATAATTTTACTTTTATTTCATGAACCCGGTTCATATTATTTATGTGTTTATTTTGTTACAAGGATTAGTCAAAATAAACTTTTGGCAAATAAAATGCATGTATATATATGTCATTCAAAAATAACTTTATCTAGTTAAAACTATATATACATTTTCAAACAACGGAAGCGTATGTAACAAATTTAACATGAACACTTTTATACCAAGGAATACCCGTAGTGGAACAAGATCGCCAACATGCAAACACGAGATAGAACATCAACCATAGGGGGTTTAGATATACCTTCGGTTAGTGAATAACCGGTTGAGACACCGAGGTTCAACGAACGAGTGCTAGTTATACGAACTATTTAAACACGGGAATGGGCCGGGCAGCGGCGGAGACCGCCGGCGGTCATGCGGCGGCGGCAGCAGGCGGCGGGGCTCGGCTGGTTCGGGTCATGATCGGTTTCGGGGTTATGGGTGTAGAGAGAGTTTTATAATAATTCTTCTAACTCTAATGCAAGACCCAAACCGATTTAAATAGGACATGGAGAATATTGCATGAATTCTCATTGGCCGAAATCTAGGTGCATGCCAAGTGTTGGAGAGAGACTTTGCATGAATTGTCATTGGTCGAAATCTAGGTGCTCGCCAAGTGGCGACGCAAGAGTATTATTGTCCCACCCGATTTACGAACCCGTCTCTCAGTTCAATACCCGCGTATCGTTCGTAATTACCAGTTAAATTAGTTAAGTGGATTTTAGTTCGTTGACCACGGTGTAACTCTTACGGGTCAAGACCCGGTCGGCAGCGTTGACTTATCGAACCGGACATAAATATCCAACAGCTCCCACTTGGACGGTTTCTGATAAGATCTCAACGTAGACAGCCAACGGTGCTCTAGCTACACATAGCTGCCCCCAACAGGTCATGACACTTTAAAGTCACTAACCAAGGTATCTTCCCTTTAGCAACAGCTTGCTACTTGAAGACAATAGACTTATGGCAATCGTTATTACCTATCCCTTCTGTAAAAGACATCAATTGAAAAATGAGACATGGATCAGATTCAATCTCATATGGCGTTCAATCATTATTGTTCTCGTTCAAGAATCAAAGTGGTCCAATTAAACACATAGTCAGTTTGGGTAAGGCCTTACACTTTGCCAGTTTGAATCAACGAGGGCGCCCTGATGTCTAACTGTTACATATAATGTAAGAGTACAGAATTCCATCTTGACTACATACAACTCCCACTGAACTTCAGAACCATTCCCAACCAATGTCTTTATGACTGGCAGTTACACGACAGCGGTTGACACTGATCAAAGAATAGTCTTTAGTAAACGAAAGTTCTAATATGTATCTCAGGTCAGAGGATACTAAATGAGTATGCCTAAATCAAAACATCTTATGACTAAGATCCATGAAGATGATTTGATGCGAGTTACATCCAGCGTCATTCATAATGAAGCCTGTGAATTTGGAAGTTAATTCCTTGAGTCCAAAATCAGAATAGTCTTAATTCAGAGTCGTTCCCACGAGTCTGACCGACTACGGATAATTTAGAATACAAGATTCATGGATTAAACGTATCAAAATCGAACACAGTTGTAGGATTCAAGAATTGCATTTAATTAGTAAATCAAAATGAAAACAGGAATACAACTGTTTGATGTTCGTACATGCAAATACTAAATCAAAACATTTCACTAGCTAATCTAAGCCCAATAGCATCCGTGTGACGGTCATGTTTCTCTTGAGTCATTGGCTTAGTAAATGGGTCAGCTAAGTTTTGATCTGTGTCAATTTTGCTTATAACGATGTCTCCACGTTCCACAATCTCACGTATGTAGTGAAACTTTCTCAAAATGTGCTTGGCTTTGTGATGTGATCTAGGCTCCTTGGCTTGAGCAATAGCACCTGTGTTATCACAAAATATCTGGATGGGTTTCATGATACTTGGAACCACATCGAGATCAGTTATGAACTTCTTCATCCAAGCAGCTTCCTTTGCGGCATCCGATGCGGCAATGTACTCAGATTCCGTGGTGGAATCAGCTACAACACTCTGCTTGGAGTTTTTCCATGAGACAGCTCCTCCGTTGAGAGTGAACACGAAACCTGTTTGTGAGCGAGAGGTATCTCGATCAGTTTGAAAACTAGCATTAGTGTAACATTTTACAGTGAGCTCCTCATTTACTCCTCCAAATACCAAGAACATATCTCTTGTCCTTCTCAAGTACTTAAGGATGTTCTTCACTGCAGTCCAGTGGGCAATCCCAGGGCTCTGCTGGTAACGGCTGGTCATGCTCAAAGCATACGAGACGTCTGGTCGAGTACATACCATAGCATACATGATAGAACCAATCGCTGAAGCATATGGAACTGCTTCCATTTGTTTTATCTCTCGGTCCTCAGAGGGAGATTGCGATTTGTCCAAGACGGTTCCTTTAGTCATTGGAACACCTCCTTTCTTGGAGTTTTCCATCTTGAAGCGTCTCATTACTTGATCTATGTATGTGCTCTGAGTTAGCCCAAGAAGTCGCTTAGATCTATTCCTATAGATCTTGATTCCTAGAATGTAAGCAGCTTCTCCAAGATCCTTCATAGCGAAGCAAGATCCCAACCAATGTTTAACTTCCTTAAGCAAGGGGATGTTGTTTCCAATGATCAATATATCATCTACATACAATATGAGAAATGATATAGCACTCCCACTAGCCTTTCTGTAAACACAAGGTTCATCTTCGTTCTTGACAAAACCAAACTCTTTGACTTTCTGGTCAAAACGAAGATTCCAGCTCCGAGATGCTTGCTTGAGTCCATAAATGGACTTGTTTAGCTTACATACCCTATTAGGATATTTTGGATCGATAAAACCGTCAGGTTGAACCATATAAACATCTTTGGAAAGATGTCCATTAAGAAAAGCGGTTTTAACATCCATTTGCCAAATTTCATAATCATAGAACGCAGCTATAGCAAGTAATATCCTGATCGATTTGATCATAGCAACGGGCGAGAAGGTTTCATCATAGTCAATACCTTGAGTTTGAGTGAAACCTTTCGCTACTAGCCGTGCTTTATAGGTTTGTATATTTCCATGCATGTCGGTTTTTCTCTTGAAAACCCATTTGCTCCCTACTGCCCGAGATGCGGGGGGTAGCTCAACCAAGTCCCAGACTTGATTGTCACGCATGGATTGCATCTCGGCTTCCATGGCCTCTAGCCATTTCGCAGAATCTGAAATAGCAGATTTATAACTAGTAGGCTCGTCATCAGACTCGGCTACTGTCAAGACTTCAGAACCCTCAACATGCCAAAGGTATCTATCGGGTTCTTTACGAGTCCTGATGCTTCTGCGAAGGCTTGTGTTCGGGTTTGATTCGGTATTAACAATTTGTTGTGGTTCAGATGTTTTGACCTCGTCAACGGTTGTTTGTAGTCCTTGAACTTCTTCAAGATCCACTAAGTTACTTCCAGTTCCTCGACTAAGAAGTTCATCTTCGAGGAACCTTTTAGCCTTCCTTTTGATGGAGATCGTATTTGCATCAGGATGGTAGAAGTAATAACCGCATTGGTTATAGTATCCGACGAAAACAACCTTTTCGCCTCGAGGGTCAAGCTTGTCATCAGAATCACTTGTGATGTAAGCATCACACCCCCATACTTTTAGGTAACTCAAATTCGGCTTATGCCCATGCCATATCTCATATGGAGTTTTGTTTACCTTTTTGGTCGGCGCTAGATTTACGAGTCGAGCAGCAGTCATAAGAGCAAAACCCCAAAAGGAGTGAGGTAAATTTGTTCTACACATCATCGATCGAATCATATTTAGTAGGGTTCGATTTCTCCTTTCACACACGCCATTAAGTTGGGGTGTGCCTGGTCGAGTGGGTTGTGAAACTATTCAACGTTCCTTTAGATGATCAAGAAATTCCAAGCTGAGGTATTCACCGCCTCGATCTGAGCAAAGCATTTTAATCTTTCTATTAAGTTGGTTTTCAACTTCGTTCTGAAACTCTTTGAACTTTTCAAAGGTTTCATGCTTATGCTTCATGAGATAGACATAAGCATATCGACTATAGTCGTCGATGAACGTAACGAAGTATCTCTCGTGATTCCTAGTCATGGTTCTAAAAGGACCACATACATCTGAGTGTATGAGTCCTAGTAGATCACTAGCTCGTTCACCAACATGGGTGAAGGGATCCTTAGTGAGCTTGCCAGCTAAGCAAGACTCGCAATCATCAAATGAGTCCGTTCCGGTGGATTCAAGAATACCCTCAGATTGGAGCCATTTTACGCGTGCCTTGCTTATATGGCCAAGTCTACAATGCCATAGGAATGAATCACTAGCACCACTTTTCTGACATTTAGAAAGGTGATATATGTTACTGTTAGGCTGAACATTAACTTCATAGATACCGTTTCGAGGTTTAGCCTCAAAATAGTAAATACCAATTAGATAAGCAGAAATAGCAATACCATTAAAAACATATCTAAATCCTTGTTCATAAAGCAACGAAACTGAAATGATATTCCTGGTTAAACCAGGTGCATAATAAGACCAGAAGGACATGTAAGATTAAATGTGCCAGTTGCCAGAACTGGGACTCTTTTCCCATCGCCAACAATGAGCTCCATGTCTCCCGGCTTCAGTTTCTTCCACTTCTCAGGCTCCTGCAAGACATTAATGATGTGATAACCACACCCTGTATCAAATACCCATGTGTTGCTTGATACAGTGAAAAGTTCGATAACATATATTAGAATACATGAAGAAGTGCCTTCTCCATTAGCCTTCTTCACTTGGAGCTTGGCAAGATACTCGGGGCAGTTACGTTTCCAGTGCCCCATCTTGTTACACTCATAGCATTTCCGCTCTTCTGGAGGAGGGGCTTTCACAGCTTGCTTGCTCTTGTTGGTGGTAGGTTTGGCAGCAACAGGAGCCTTTCCTTTGCCTTTGCTGTTATAACTCTTCTTCTTTGTTTTGGGCTTTTTAACACCACCAGATCGAACCATTAACACTTGGCTTACTTTGTTGGAAATGTTCATCTCTGTCGTTTTGAGCATTCCATGTAGCTCTGGCACTGTCTTTACCCAGTCATTCATGTTAAAGTTCATAACAAATTGATCATAGTGACTGGAAAGAGAGTTGAGAATGAAGTCAACAACCATCTCATCTTGGAGAGGATAACCAAGTTTGTTTAATTGGTCGATGTAGCCTTTCATCTTAAGGACATGAGCACTAACTGAGGAACCATCTTGCATTCTACAGCTTATGAGCTGTTTCATGGTGTCATAGCGTTCCTGGCGGGCTTGTTTCTGAAACATGCCTTGGAGTTGCTCAATCATGTCGAAGGCATTCATGTCTTCCATATTCTTCTGAAGATCTGGAGACATGGTGGCTTGCATGAGGCAAGCAACTTCCATGGCATCTTCTTTATGTTTGTCGAAAGCCTTCTTCGCAACCACAGTGTTGTTCTCGGGTGCGGTTGGGATCGGGGTTTCCAAAACATAAAGCCTTTTTGCCATTTTGAGAACGATTCTCAAGTTGCGGTGCCACTCAAGAAAATTGGTGTTATTTAGTTTGTCTTTCTCAAGTATGGACCTGAGAGCAAAAGAGGAGTTGTTTTCAGATGACATCTGTTAAGCAAAAATTATTTAATTAGTATTTTTAATGTATTTCCTTATTTAGTGAGGTGAGACGATAAGGAGCGAGAATCCGGTTAGAAGCTCTTTCTAAAGGCAGCTGGGGCATGCAACATTAGCAGGAGGTTCAAGCGGACTGACAACGATTGTCAATTGTGAGAAAGGCACAACTCCCCGGGTTTATGAGGCTGCGAGGACAATCTTTTGTCCTTGCATTGATACGTTTGGCCTCATCTATGCCACTTTTGTTCTCGAGACGGCTGGGGCACGCAACACGAGAAGAAAAGTAATAGTCGTCCTAAAACGGTCACATGTGGAAGGGCCGGATGTGTCGACGGAACCCTTGCACCTTGGAAGGATAAACTAGACACCAAGTGTCGTGCTGTGGCTCCAACACTGATGGTTCACATTATGCCCCAAATGTTACTAGTAGTAGGATGGCATAGACCATTGATTTTAATTTTTTACCAAATAGGGTCGTTATAGTCGGTTTTAACTTAAGTATTAAATTTGCGACATAACCAAAAAGACCCTTTCACCTCTCGGGACAAATAGTTTTAGATAACCTACAAAACTAAGTTTGTCGCGACTTGGAATAACCAATTTAAAGTTAATAGTGAATACTATTAAGTTTATGAGTTTTAAATATGTGAGAAAAAAACATGTTATAAAACTCTAGTGGTTATTAAAAAAAAAAAATACAAGTTGCTAGAACTTGCTTTTTCTCGATTTCATTTTAAAAAAAAACTTTTAAGAATGCGTTTTGGTATTAGGTTGAAGTGTGACAACATTTATCAAAAGACAACCATAATAGCAAAAATGAATATGTAAATCATATGGGCATGATTATGATCTTGCTAGAGCCAAGTAGCAAGATCAAAGGGGTCACGGTCACAAAACACAAAACAACCATAAGGATGGACTTGAGTGCATCTTTTGTCTTGAGCGACTCCCACTAACTCCAAGACTCCTCTTGGCATTCGGTTTTGCTTCGGGTCTTCGTTTCAACAATATTTAACAAGTAAATATAACAAAGACAAAGAACCTTATCTATTACAACTTTGAACCACAAAACGGGCCAAAACCATAAACTAATCTATTACAACTTTGAGCCGCAAAACGGGCCAAAACCATGAACAAAACAAAATATAAACACAACCACAAGGTCGGGCCCGATCTACATATTCAACATAACCAAAAGCATGTTTGGGCAATTTTGGTCAACAAAATACTAACAATTAAAATATGACCAAAAATATATATATATATATAACCCAAAGATAAAATAAATCAAAAACTTTAGACTTTTAAAGTTTGTGATTTATTATTCCGGTAAAAAAAAGACCGGTTTCGGTTTGCATGTGGTGAGCATCGACTCTGATACCACTGAAGGAAGTCCGAGGTATAATTTTACTTTTATTTCATGAACCCGGTTCATATTATTTATGTGTTTATTTTGTTACAAGGATTAGTCAAAATAAACTTTTGGCAAATAAAATGCATGTATATATATGTCATTCAAAAATAACTTTATCTAGTTAAAACTATATATACATTTTCAAACAACGGAAGCGTATGTAACAAATTTAACATGAACACTTTTATACCAAGGAATACCCGTAGTGGAACAAGATCACCAACATGCAAACACGAGATAGAACATCAACCATAGGGGGTTTAGATATACCTTCGGTTAGTGAATAACCGATTGAGACACCGAGGTTCAACGAACGAGTGCTAGTTATACGAACTATTTAAACACGGGAATGGGCCGGGCAGCGGCGGAGACGGCCGGCGGTCATGCGGCGGCGGAAGCAGGCGGCTCGGGGCGGCGGGGCTCGGCCGGTTCGGGTCTTGATCGGTTTCGGGGTTATGGGTGTAGAGAGAGTTTTATAATAATTCTTCTAACTCTAATGCAAGACCCAAACCGATTTAAATAGGACTTGGAGAATATTGCATGAATTCTCATTGGCCGAAATCTAGGTGCATGCCAAGTGTTGGAGAGAGACTTTGCATGAATTGTCATTGGTCGAAATCTAGGTGCTCGCCAAGTGGCGACGCAAGAGTATTATTGTCCCACCCGATTTACGAACCCGTCTCTCAGTTCAATACCCGCGTATCGTTCGTAATTACCAGTTAAATTAGTTAAGTGGATTTTAGTTCGTTGACCACGGTGTAACTCTTACGGGTCAAGACCCGGTCGGCAGCGTTGACTTATCGAACTGGACATAAATATCCAATAGCTACTACTACCACGGGTCAGGCTCATTGTTTTATGTCTAGAGCAACAGAGAAAGAATCACAGTTGTGGCACCGGAAAATGGGTCATATACATTTGAGAAAAATGAATCACCTGGTGCATAATGATTTGGTTACTGATGTTCATGTGAAAGGTTTTCATCTTGAGGGGGAGTGCATTAGCTGCATCAAAGGAAAGCAGAAGAAGAAATTGCACCCCGGGAAGAAAGAAAATTCAATCTCAAGACCTTTAGAGAGACTTCATATGGATCTGTTTGGTCCAGTAAACGTCAAAAGTATTACAGGGGATCTCTATTGTCTAGTGGTCACAGATGACTACTCAAGATTTTCATGGGTATTATTTCTGAAGTCAAAAGATGAGACGTTTGATAGTTTGATGACGCTTTTCAAGAAGATGGAAAACTTGTACCAGACACGCATTAGAAGAATCAGAAGTGATAATGGTACTGAGTTCAAGAATATCAAGATGGAAGAATATTGTGATGAAAGAGGTATATTGCATGAATTTAGTGCTCCTTACACTCCGCAGCAGAATGGAGTCGCTGAAAGAAAGAATATGACGCTAATTGAAACGGCCAGAACGATGCTTGCTGATTCCAAGCTACCTGTTAATTTTTGGGCAGAAGCAGTATCCACCGCATGCTATACGCTCAACCGGGTTCTTACTGTCAAGAAATTCAACAAAACGTGTTTCGAGAGTCGTTTGGGTCTCCCTGCACTGTTCTAGAGCCTTTTGGTAAATTTGGTCAAAGAGCATTGAAGGAATATTTGTGGGATACTCAAGTCCTCAAAAACGAGTCTTTGTTCCAAACTTGAAGCGGATTATAGAAGCACACAATGTTGAATGTCAAGGTCACACAATGCCACCACAGAATCCAGGCGACTCATGGCGTTTTCACTATGACACTTTGTCGGATTCGTTTGACATGGAAGAAGAAAAGGAAGAAGAAGAAGATTTCTTTGATGAGTTGGATATTCTGAGAGAGTATGAGTCTTCGCAGGAAAGGTTCCCAGCTGAGTATTCAAGGCGACCACAACAAACTTCAAACGACAATGAAGCAGGTCCAAGCAATGCTGGAGAACATGATGATATTCAACAAAATGAAGTTGCTCGTGATAATCAGACGGCAGTTAATAATAATCAAGAATCTGATGATAGACCTATATTCGATCATGGTGATTCAGATTCTGAGGGGGAGCAAATCCAAAGTTCAAGTCAGACAATTCCAGTCAGTGAACAAGGTGCAAATCAGAATATCACAAATTTGGAAGGCGAGGTAGATGTTCCAGGAGAGGTGATGCCAAGAACACTTTCATACCATCCAGAGGAGCTGATAATCGGAGAATTACAATCAGGCGTCCGCACTAGACGACAACTTGATCAAGGGCTTACATGTTTTTATTCAAAAGTTGCTCCGTTACAAACTGAGTTTTCACTTAGTTGTTTTATCTCGCAGATTGAACCGAGAACTTACAAGGAGGCGCTTACTGAAGATTCTTGGGTCAATGCAATGCAGGAGGAACTGAGCCAGTTCGAGAAGTTAGGAGTGTGGAAGTTAGTAGATTTGCCTGATGGTCATAGGAAAATTAACACAAAATGGGTGTTTAAATGCAAGAGAGATGATCGAGGGGTTGTTGTTCGTAACAAAGCTCGACTCGTAGTCCAGGGTTTTAGTCAGCAGGAGGGTATAGATTTCACTGAAGTATATGCTCCCGTGGCTCGACTAGAAGAATTAGGATCCTTCTGGCATTTGCATCGTGGAAGGGTTTTAAAGTTTTTCAGTTAGATGTAAAATCGGCGTTTCTCTACGGGAAGGTAAAAGAGGAGGTATATGTCGGACAGTCACCGGGCTTCACCGATCCAATCCACAAAGACAAGGTCTATTTACTGGATAAAGCGCTGTATGGTTTACACCAGGCCCCGAGAGCTTGGTACGAGACATTGTCTCAACACCTGCTAGCCAACAGCTTCATCCGTGGAAAAGTGGATACCACTCTCTTCACCAAAGAGGTCGACGGACATCTTCTGATAGTTCAGATATACGTGGACGACATTATATTTGGGTCTACAAATGAGAATTTTTGCAAAGACTTTGAAAGAGTTATGAAGCAGAAATTTGAAATGTCATCGATGGGGGAGATGAAATTCTTCTTGGGACTTCAAGTTGATCAACTACCTGAGGGAATTTTTATACACCAAACGAAGTATGTTCATGATATCTTGGAGAAATTCGGGATGTCAGGATCTACTCCACCTTCAACCCCTTTAGCAACGAATCATGGGATAAACCCAGATCTCACCGGAGACAGGGTAGATGAAACGCTTTATCGTTCCATGATCGGTTTGTTGATGTATTTAACTGCTTCAAGACCCGATATCATGTATCCGACGTGCCTCGCAGCGCGGTTTCAGTCAAGCCCCAGAGCTTCGCATATGGTGATTGTGAAATGGATATTACGCTACCTGAAAGGAACTCCATCATTGGGGTTGTGGTATCCAAAAACATGCGATTTCACGCTCGAAGGGTATTCTGACTCCGACTACGGAAGCTGCAAAGTTAACGCTAAATCAACAACAGCGGGATGTCAGTTTTTCGGATCACGTTTGGTCACCTGGCAGTGTAAGAAGCAGACTTCTGTGGCTCTATCCACATGTGAAGCTGAGTATGTATCTGCTAGCAGTTGCTGCTCTCAGATCTTGTGGATCCAGCAACAGATGCGTGACTACGGTTTGCAATTTCTTAACACCCCTATCTTTGTTGATAATGAGGCAGCGATAAACATTACTAAAAATCCTGTTCATCACGCTAAAACGAAACACATAGAAATTCGTCATCACTTCATCCGAGATTGCTTCGAGAAGAAGTTGATACGAATAGAAAAAATCCACACTGACGAATAGAAAGCTGATTTACATACCAAAGCGTTTGACAAAACTCGTTTTAAATATCTTTTAAAACTAAACGGTATGAAGCTTTTATCGGTGTCGGATGGGATTATTGGCGTTGATGTGGATAACATTGTAGATGATGATGTTGAGAAGCAATCTGCAATGGTTTGTTGACTATTTACTTGTTTTGGTATTTAGGGGGAGAGTATAGGGTCATATTTTTAGAAAATACAAAAACAGTAAAAATTTTAAAAATACAAAAACAGTAAAAAAATTTCAAAAATACAAAAACATGAGATATTTTCAAAATCCAAAAACAATAGAAACCTAGAAAAGAGCTTGTGTAAAAAGGGAAAATGATAGTACATCGGCTTGACAGTTACGATATGCTAAAGAATTGTAAAGTTTAAATGCATTAAACAGTCTCGCTGATGGGGTGCCGATAGGTTTTTACACATTTAGTAGGTTTGTTCGGGATATAAACCTAAATCTTTACTTACTTATTTCGTGGGGAACACTACTTGGATATATAGGTAACCCCTGAAATCTTGTTTGAAAGATCCCTCTTTCTGAGATACTAGGTCTTTATACTCAGTGATATCTGGGGTATTATCCCGGGACTTCTGATTTTGCGGAAGCAATGGCCTAGTCCCCGGAGAATACTTTACCACTTGCTTGAAATATAGCGCCGCCCTCAGCATAAAATGATGAGACAATAAAATTGCTAATCAATGCTGTTGTAAAAAAGATCCTCTAAAGGGGACCCACCTAAAGTCGAACCGTCATCTCTCTGCTGAACGGAAGTTCTGACCTGAGCTCTCACGGTCTCGCAATTTAACCCCTTACAGATATCATATGTGGTATACTCACCTGTAAGACTGAATATTGGGATTTGGATACGGAAGTATATTCAAGAGGTGGGACACATGTATAAGTTTAAGTCTCTAAAACACTAAATCCGTATCCTGGACAGATTGAAATGTGTGTGAGAATTTAAATGGATCAGTATATCGACAATCTAAGTGAATTGTTTAATTCTGAGTATGTAATCAAAACTTAACGGTACTTGTGACTTGTCGAATAGCTGATATGATTCCCTAACACGCTCACCAAAAATGTGTTTGTAAATAGTTTACTTTTACTGCATTTTATTTCTGTATTTCATTTTCTAGTTTAGAAACTTTGTTAAAAATCCAAAAAGATTTTTCATTTCTGCTTTATTTTCCGACAAACCAACGTGGAGAGTTGATCTTCAGATTCAGAAGGTTGGAGCAGATGCAGAAAGATTCTAAGCTGGAAGATGAGTTTGGAGCTTAATATGTTAATTGAGTAAATGGAAAGTCAAAAACAAGTTCATTAACTTGAAACTTGTAATTTTCAGAAAAAGATTTGAAAATGTTGTACAAAAATCAGTTTGTTTTGTCATAGATCAACCAAGGTCATTAAGTTGGACTTGGTAGATAATTTGAGTAATCAGGGTCATTAATTTGGACCTGAATACTTAAGTGGATTTCTAATTCTGACAAATTCAACGAATGAAGGTGAATGGTAAGTTTGGATTAAAACTGTTATTGTCATATATCTTATATTTAGGTAGAGATTGTGCAGGAAACAGAAGTCAAAATTCTCATGGCAAAGAAAATGTCAAAGTTTGAACCAGAATTCAAGTCCTAGCATATTGAGAGGGGGAGTCTGCGAAAGGAGGAGTCAGAATTCTGGATCAACACTCAAAGGGGAGATTGAAGGTTAAAGTTTGAAGATAAAGATTGAAGGAGCTTTTACAATGTCAAGACAATTTAGAAAGAGACAAAGACTGAAGACTCGACGCCGAAGACTTCGTCAACATCCAAGGGGGAGTCTGTTGGTGCATCCAGTGTCTGTTAACTTCGTCTTAATCGAGTCTTTTGTCTAGATAGGATAAACGAGCACAACAGGATCGAAATTAGGATTTTATATGTAAAAGTGGGTGATTCCGCTTGAAAGTGTCATTGTGCAGTTCAAGCGAAATCAACACATGTTATTTCGCTTCAAATGAACATTGACATGTTCAAGCGGAATCTCAACTTTATATATAGGTGATGTGTGTGTTCATTTGGAGCGGAATCTGACCATATGTTCTGAGTCGAGGTGTTGTCCGTTTGTCATTTGAACGTGTAAAAACTCAGGATTGATCAATAAAAAGAAGACCAGAAAGGAACAAGCTATCTTGACGTCATTTACATTGATTCCGCCTTTGTATATGATGATGAACTACTCAGATTGACTTATTAGGGTCACCGAACGATCCAACACTATGCAAGTAGCTTTATCGACTGAGAGCATCGGCGACGACGTTTGCATTGCCTGGATGGAAATGAATCTCACAGTCGTAATCGTTGAGGAGTTCATGTAACACCTCGTAAAATCACGTCCAATGATGTATTGACACGTGTAATAAACACTAATGAAGTCAAATGTTGAATTTAAGGGACTAATTTTTCGAAAAATCAAAAACTTTGATTATGAAAGGACTGGAAGTGTTTGTATACCTAAAACAAGTTTCTAAATAACCTCTCACGATACTTATGTTCACAAATGAGCCACTTGGCGATCGAGTGTAGCCGTTTGCGGAATTAATTGAAAGTTTGCGCAATGAAGGGTTAAAAGCGTCAACATGTTAATTCTTACCTCTGAGTGACCTTTTAACAAACCGGGAGTTTCATGATATTTAATTATACTCTCGGGAATGCCAAACATTGGCCGTCTAAAGTTTTTATGCTTATAAGTAAGGTTACGCGCAACTTTGCAAGTTAGAGGGACTAAAAGTGTCAATATGTTTAATTACATCTCTGAATGACCTTTTAGCGAACCCGAATCATCGTGAAGTTTAATAATACTTTCAAGAATGCCTAATATGGATTAGATGAGGCTTCAATGCTATTAAATGATGAGATGCGCAAGTTTGCGCAATAGAGGGACCTAAAGCGTCAACTTTTGAATCTATGCCTTTCGGTGACCATCTAAGCAAACGAGAGCATAGTAGAATTTAAGTATATGCTTGGGAATGATCAATATGGGCCATGGAAGGCTTGGATATCATTAAACGACATTTCGCGCTACTTTGTGCAATTAAAGGACTAATTGCGTCAAACCGCAAAAGTATGTCGATTCGTAGGGTATCGGACCTTCCGAAATATGACCGTGACTTAAACATACCCTATTTATTCTTTATATAGCTTAGATATAGGCTTAGAGGTGTTTGGTGCGCAAAAATAAACTTTTACGTCATGCAGGGACTAAAAGTGCCAAAAAGTGCACATGTTTGCATTTTCGCGCATATCTCACATTCTGAATATATCCGGACACCCAAAATTTTATGTAAGCATTAAAATATTTTATTTTAGTGTTCGGCATGAAAAAATCCCATTCGTCGCGTAATTTGGATCGTTTTTCGCGTCCGTTCGTGTTTCGTCGTAATTAGACGAACATCGTGACCGTACGGCCAAACGAACTGACACCCGACATGTTTTTGAGCATGTTTCGTGTCCCCTATGTTTAAACGTCATGGTGGAGCCTTGAAATGAGGTTAACGAGCCTTATACGCATCAGAAATGACCTTTCATGCAAACAGGGACCAAAACTGTCGTTTTTAAAACCTGTGTTGCTGGTCTGGGCTGTGAGACGGGCCGCGTAAGGCCACACAGACCCTCACGCGGGCCACGAGGCCTGCAAAGATGCAGAACAGCTGCAAACAGCCTGGTTGTTGCTAGTTTTCTTCATTTCTGGTTTCCTCACTCTCATAATTCAATCTATGGGCTGTTGAGGGCACCCATAGATTGCCCAATTAAGTGGGCATGATGTGTACGGACCAGATTTAATAACGGTTATCGAGGAACGACCCTAACGGTCCTTAAAAACCTATAAATACCCCTTTGTTCTTAGCTTTCATTTGCACCTCCATTTCAAATCTGTTTGTTCTCTAATTCTTGGAGGATCATGAGCTTCTTGAGAACCTCCTTCTGTCCTTTGGACCCTTTGTAAGTATCCTTCGTGCTTAGTTTAAATTATTTAGCGTTTTAAACCGAAAAGTCAAGCGTTTTCGATAAACGCTTTGACTTTTAAACGGTTGAGCCATGGTTCGCAACGAACATAGCTACGTGACCGTAATTAGGTAGGTGTTAAACCCTCGAAAGGGCACCTCCTAATTACCACGTTTAGTTAGTTCAATTGTCGGGTCAAATAAAAGTCAAACGGGTTAGTTTTAAATAAAAATTCATAACTATTAATATAAAAGTCATAAAATCAGTTTTCCCACTTTAATAACTTGGTAAATATTAGTTGAACATGTCTAAGCATGTTCAACCCGACAATTCTAAAGTATAGGCTCGGTTCGGAACCGAAAGTCGCAAAAGTTGACTTTTGCTTTGACTTTCAGCTCTGACCCGATTTAGCTTAGTTTAGATATGCCTTAGGATTCCTTTAGGACCATGTTATAGGTTAGTGTAACCCTCTGAGGTTATACAACTTGGTTCCTTAGTTATCCTATTCATTGCATGTTTCAGTTATATACTTAAATGTTGACCATTATGCCCTTTTGACCCTAAAACGAGAATTTTGAAAATGTGAGCGGACAATAATCTTTATTACTGATTTATAAACTTGTCCCTAAAATTTGACATCAGTTTGAGGTCTAGATTAGGAGTTATGCTCATTAGCGTAAATGAAAAGCTTTTTATTAATTAAACGGCATAATTAGCTTATATCCTATCAAAACCAATTTTTGATACCAAACTTTTTACCTACAGATATAAAATAATATTTTGGGATTTTTGAAGATTTTTATTTATTTTTAGGCTGAGCATAACATAGGGTTCTAAGCTTAATTCGGTAATTGTCGGTTTTGCCCTTTTGGCCTATAAAATAAGTTTTACAAATTCTTTTGACACCAAATCTTTTTCTACTGATCCTATATGATAAATAAAATATCTTGAACCTTCTGGAATAATAAAAATATCAACTTTTCTTATAAAACCCGTAAATCGCTTAAATTCGCCTTTTTACGCGTTTTTAACGCATAGTATAAGTTAAAACTATTTTTACATATAAGGTTTGATACCTACTGATGTTTTAAGTAAATTTTCATAATTAAACTGTAGGCAAAAGTTTTAAACTCAGAATTCTAATTTTGACCTTTAAAGTTTAAGTGAAATTACCAAAACGCCCCTTCGGTGCATAGTTTGGTTATAATTAATAAATTTCACATATATGTAATACCCTATTGATATAACTTATTAAATTAAGTATTTTTACTGATTATATCAGACCTAAAACTAAGATTTATATTTAATCTCTTTTATAAGGTCTAAAATGACCAAAATGCCCCTACGGGGCATAGTTTGAGTTTAATTCGTTTTGGGCATAATGGAAGGTATCCTACGGATTTCACAACATGTTTAAGGCATCTTAACTTAGGAAACCTGTTCATGACTCACATTGTTACCCGTTACGCACTTTTCGCGTTCGGATCGCCTTATGTAACTAGTTTGCATAAATTAGCCGAAACGGGTCAAACCTTATCATTCTATCTCAAAATCCAGAATGTGTTTAGTTTACCCTTATTACACAAGTATACAAGCTTGTCGGGTCTAAACCACATTCTAATCTGGTTCTCGCTTAATCATGCGTTTTGAACCGTATCTTCTTTTAAAACTAACCGGTCTAAGTTTAGGCTTAATTAAGACCCGTTAGGAATCTAATAGGATATTAAAAACCTTCGTTCCAGATTTAGGAGCCCAGTAAAAGCTATCTGTACTTGCTGATTTGATATACGGCTGGGATTGAATTTATATTTAGCTCAGGTAAATACTTTTAACTTATTTTCCCTATACGGGCTTGGGTACGGTATATAAAATACCGCTTGATCGGGCATTGAATTTTTAATTGTATGAAGGTTAAATTATTGAAATGTCCCGTTTAAATTGTTTTGTTTGCTTAAAACCTTTGGGGGGTTAATGACCATGTCCCGGATATCCTTGGCATCATTCATTGAATGGCCACGACCTTAGCACGGGGTGTAGGCGTACACCTGCCGGTGCATATATAAATAATGAGGTATAACCGCCGGTTACGGGAATAACCCGCCGCGGGACTATATCATGTGGTGTGTCTATTAATCTTTAACCCGGCGTCAATCCGGGCTACTGAACGTATAACGAACATGTAATTCTTTTACAAGTTTATATATAAATAATTATCCCAAGTTATAAAAAGTTTTATGCCATGTGCATTCAAATCAATTTTCCTAAAACATTTTCAAAATGAGTCAGTTAAATTGTATTTACCAGTGTAAACTGACGTATTTTCCCAAAAAGGCTAAGTGCAGGTACTAATCGGAATAGGCTGGCTACTCCTAGCATCAATAAAGAGTCTCGCAAGCTTAGATGTCAAAATATGTTGAACAATTATCTTTTATTTGATCCGCCTGTGGATCCTTTACATTCCGTTTGTAATACTTTGATATTACTTTTGGATCGGATTATAATATATTTATCTTTTGCTTCCGCTGTGCATTTAAATTGTGTTGTTTGACTATGACGATATCATCTACATCACGATACTCCCCACCGGGCCCACCGGTAATACGTGGAAATATCGGGGTGTGACAGGTTGGTATCAGAGCCAACATTGAGTGAATTAAACACTAGCCTTTTGTGTTTAATCTCAATGACACAGTAGCACATTCCTTGACCTTCTGAGTCTAGACTTAACATAGGAATGCTCCCATCTCTATTCGGAGAATTTTTGCTTTCAATTCTATATATTTTAATATGTCGCCAAGCAAAGAAGCCATAATGGAAATTCTCCCCATTTGAAGCCTAGGGAAGGCCGAGCTTCGTACTGCGACTAGGATTAACGTGCAACCAAGGAGAAAACATTCAGAAATAAAATGAAGAAGAAACTCCTTTTGCTGAAGATCGTTTCCTTAGTAGTCCTTATAAGGACATATTTATCTTTCAATCCCTTCATGGACAACATCATTCCTTTCAAGTCCCGTTTAGGGCAATTCTGAACCTCTTTTAAAAATCATTGGAATGTTTTATCTAAATGTTATATACATCATTATATATGAACATAAAATATGAATAATAACATTCCTTTTATAAGATCTACCATTATAATAAAATGGCAAAATCTAAAAAGAACAAGACCTAGCCCATGTGTCATTTTAAGAACAGGGCCAAGATGGCAGTTCCTCAATTAGATCCAGATCCTTATTAACATCTCAATTTAGAATTTGTTCTGCGTTAAATATTAAAAAGAATCTTAAGGGTACAACCTAGCCTATATGTCATTTCAGACAAGGCCAAGATGGTAGAACCTATTCAAAAGATTCAAATCCTTGTTAACATTCCTGGCAAACGTGATTCAATCACATAAATCATCCTTATACTGGATTCTCCCGAAATCCTTTCTTATTTGGTGAATTAAGCATCCATTAGGGATGTAATGCTTACGGGGCCGTATTCATTGTCATATAAGACAAAAGACAGTCGTAGCCTACAACTCCCTGTCAAGAAAAGGCATGAACAACGTTCGAGCCTAAATACCTTGATCCTACAAAATCATGGTTTATAATTTAAAGTTGCCCTTGTGACTTGGCCTTTTTGTGCCATAGTTATATCTTAATTAAATCTAGGATAATTATAATGGAAATCCTGAATAAAATAAATATCATTCCTTTCCTGCCAGTATACATGTTAAAAGAGAATCTTAAAAGGTATAACCTAGCTTGAATGTCATTAAAGACCTAGCTATGATGGTAAGACCTGTTTAAAAGAAATTCAGATCCTTGTTAACATCTGAAAATATGTTAACACTCCTGACAATAGTGATGCGATAAAATCACACTCGTCATCTTCATATTAGGAATTTCCAACCCCCTATTTAGCATAAATGATCAAGAGGAATCATGGCTAATGAACGTCGAACATGATGAACACATCAAAACATCCATTGGGATGAATACCTTCGGGCAAAGATGTATACATGAAAAAGATAGTTTTATTTCATAATTTCTTGTCAAGACAATGAACTATGAAATTTTCCGATCCAAAGGAATCATCGATTATGTTTTAAAATTTCCCTAGTGACAAGGCATCTATGCCATCAAAAAGTCCTTTGGAACAAGCTCTTGTGCTATATATAAAATGTCAGTACGACATTGACAGTCGTGATTTATGTCCCCTGTCTAATAAATATGAAGGATTATATTCCGTTTAAGCGCCAAAGATGGATTATTTGAAAACCTAGGCAAAACATAATCAAATAAATTTAATACTATCTATTGGCCTATATGGTTGAGTTACACCAAGGCTATTTAATCATCAAACTCGACGACTCCCTATATAATTAAATAAATTATTACCACTTGGTTTGTAGCCTTCAAAGCTTCACCATGGCCGACTCATCTGAAGCTCACAGTCATCCAGCTGATCAGAATAATGATGAAAGACTGAACTTAACGAGCGCCGAGTTACAGGCTATGTTAGATACAGCCATAAACAAGGCCGTGGACCGAGCGTTAAAGGATCATAAGCGAAAGTGCGATAATACCCTGAATAAGGGATTCAAAAAGGGTAAGACCGGTTCAAGCTATAACCAGTCCAAACCAAAGGAGGCAAAACCCGAATGTAAAACCTGCGGGAAGAAGCACTTCGGAAAATGTTTCTATGATCAGACCAGGGGATGTGTCATCTATAAGGAGACGGATCACAAGACCCATGAATGCAAGGACTTGAAGGACAACCAGCAGTCAGGTGAAAAGACCAGATGCAAAACCTGTAGGAAATACAACCTCGGGAAATGCAGATTTAAACCTCAGCCTCTACACTGTGGAATCTGCAAGTCCAGGGAGCATAAGACCTTGGATTGCAAGAAGATGGAAGATTCAACCTGCTATGGTTGCCATGAGAAAGGGCACATCAAGACAAATTGCCCAAATAAAACCAAGAAGCCTGGGGAGGCTAAGAAGACCAAAGCTGGAAGCTCTCAAATGGATGCTCAAGAGGCTATTCAGGATGAAAAAGTCACAACAGGTACTTTCTATATCAATAACGCTCATGCTAGAGTATTATTTGATTCAGGTCTAGATAAGTCTTTCGTAGACAATAGATTTTGTAAATCATTAAATCTGCCTGTTAAAACTCTAAGCGTTAAGTAAAAAGTAAAATTGGCCGATAGTACCTCAGAGGCTGCTTCAGCAATATTAGATAGATGTTTTATATCCATTAGGAATCATTCTTTTCCCTGTCCTTGTTTCCATTAAAATAAGAGGGACTCGATATAGTGATAGGAATGAATTGGTCGTCTTAAAAATCAAGCCCATATTGTGTGTGATAAGAAGCAAGTAGCTATCAAGACTCCTTATGGTGAGCCTTTGACAATTCAAGGAGACACTGGGTATGGATTGCCTAAGCACTTGTTGAATATGGTATTTAATACCAAAGATTCGAGTATGGAAAACTCAGAAGAGGCAAACAACAGTCGCGATGCTGGAGATGCGACAAATGTTAATGGTGCATCCAATGTGAACCTTAATGTTTATGGAGTTAAACTCCAAAACCGTAATTAACGCAGCTATTAGAAAAGGCTATTAGAAAAGTCATGAGGTTCAAGAAGCCGGATGCTGCTCGCTCTAAAACACATATCGCTGCTCATGAGAAGAGCTTTATTCATACTTTAAATGCGAAGAATAACCCAAACAAAATCATATGTGGCAAGGAGCCCATTCCTTTCAGGATGTACTTAAAAGTACTTCGTCTCTTGGAAGTTAAGAGACTTCAATAGTAAAAAGAGGCCATCGAATTGCGGGAAATTGTTGGATGAAGTAGAAACCATTAGGTGTATCAGCGGTTATGCTGGAAAGGACACGGTGAGGTATACATCTCAGTCATTCGATGGCAATATCCTTGATTAATGATGACATTAATGAAGTCCACAAGGAAGATCCTCTTCTACATTTTGGGATGGTCCAAGTTTTAAGGACCTTATTAGAAAAACCTATTATCTGCTTCGCAAAATGGAAAAGATGGAATAAGAATTTTTGACTCTTACCATAAAAAGTTCTAGACTGTCGACAATATGTTACAAATTTTAATTCATTGGCTGAGATAGTGTCCTATTCAGTTTACCCAAAACCTAAGCTTAATGCAATAATTATTGGTGGTTAGCAACGGCAATAAGAGGGCACATTAAGGTTTCAAAGTCTGCTTATTATAAATCCATAATGGACCTACCTCAGCTACTCATGTTTTATAGATTAAGAAATAACCAATCAAAGCTAAGACTGCCCTAAAATTTGTCAAAGATTTCGCAGCTAAGTTTAAAAGAATTAAGAATGGAGGCGTTTAACCCTCCTGACGAAGGATTAGAGGCAGCTCACATTAATGACACCAGATAAATCCCTTATTGTAATTTTATTGCTAGGAGTTACGTTTGGTTTCAGGTGCTGCTAAGCCTCTCATAAGACCATAAGCTTAGCAAACTTTTAGAAATTTTCCCGTAAGAACCCCAGATATTAAGTGTAAGGTAAAACTTACAGGCGAAATCATAAGAACCATTTCTTCTGTTCCTGTTAGAAGCCTTTAGGCGTAGAATTTTAGAAATATCCTCTCTCTAGAGGGAGTGCATCAGCATACATAGTTGATATCTCTTTGATCCCTATCGATTGCGAATACCAGACGGTATGATAAAAACGCCATATGAAGATTGGTGTATCTTAATATGTTCCATAGATTGCTTCCATGCCTGATCAGTATGGAGGTTTAATGCATGGGACCACAAAGATACCCCGATGGTCATATGGTACTAAAGTCAAATAATGGTATTCAAAGAAGATATCCAGAATGGAATGGTCCAAGTAAATGTTCCCGATTAAGGAATTCGTGGACTTGTAACATAAATGTGTCACTTATTTGACACGAGCAATGATGGATGAATTGGAGCCTGAGATATGGAAAATCTATGTAACCTCCTTGTATCTTGATTACCTTCTCCTAAGATTACCCTGTATACCTCCTAAGAGGCAAGTAGAATTAAGATTTATATCCCATTTAGGGCGGTATTATTAAGAAATCTCCAAAACGGCTAGTACCATCATTGGAGGAACCGAAACCCTGATTAAGTAAGTTTTAAAATAGAGGATTCATATAGCCTAACTCAATATTCTGAGAATTCGGTATAGTTAATTAAGAAAGACGGTTCATCTTGCTTATGCATTGATTACCGCAACCCTAATTAGGCAACAATTAAGAATCGCCATCAGCTGCCTAGGATCGTCGATTTGCTCAACTAGCTGTAAGGATTAGCTATTCCTTAAGATTAGTTTTAAGCAGTGGTTGGAATAACCATCTCACCTTAAGATAAGCTTTTCTATAATAGTTGTATATAAGTATCAAGGCTGCTCCTTTGGAGACCTTGTATAGATGGAATGTTAAACATTTATTGTTGGACAAAAGATTGGTAAGTCCAAATTAACAGGATCTGAAAGTTGCCTTGGAAACAACGAATAAGATCAAACAAATCCATAATCTTCTGTAAGTTGCCAGTATTCGGCAGAAAATCAAGGATTAATAATAGTAGCAACCCTCCTAAGTTCTTGTTAAGGAATAAGGTTCAACAAACGATATCACCCTGGAAGGGTGTGCCAATTTGTTAATTATCAGGCTAATTAAGTTCTGAATATATAGAATCATCCGAGGGAATCGAATGTATCAAGATCAAATAGCTTATAAACTAAGACCTATTTAAGGAGCTTAGCGGAGCTCGCAATGCATTACACACTAATGATTTAAGGACGTGTCACCAATAAGTCGAGAAGCATTATCACATAATGATATGCAGATTTATGATATGATGAGAAACCTGTATCGATTAAGGATCGACAGGTTAAGAAGCTCCAAAAGGATACATGTACCTATTATAGAGGTCAACTTGGGAGCTTAGAGAGGCTCCAGATATGCTATAGAAGTTGAGTCCATTCTGCGACGAATAGTACTTCCAGCAATTTAGCAAATCTCGAGGTCGAGATTTCTTTTAAGGGGGTGAGGATGTAACACCTCGTAAAATCACGTCCAATGATGTATTGACACGTGTAATAAACCCTAATGAAGTCAAATCTTGAATTTAAGGGACTAATTTTTCGAAAAATCAAAAACTTTGATTATGAAAGGACTGGAAGTGTTTGTATACCTAAAACAAGTTTCTAAATAACCTCTCACGATACTTATGTTCACAAATGAGCCACTTGGCGATCGAGTGTAGCCGTTTGCGGAATTAATTGAAAGTTTGCGCAATGAAGGGTTAAAAGCGTCAACATGTTAATTCTTACCTCTGAGTGACCTTTTAACAAACCAGGAGCTTCATGATATTTAATTATACTCTCGGGAATGCCGAACATTGGCCGTCTAAAGTTTTTATCCTTATGAGTAAGGTTACGCGCAACTTTGCAAGTTAGAGGGACTAAAAGTGTCAATATGTTTAATTACATCTCTGAATGACCTTTTAGCGAACCTGAATCATCGTGATGTTTAATAATACTTTCAAGAATGCCTAATATGGATTAGATGAGGCTTCAATGCTATTAAATGATGAGATGCGCAAGTTTGCGCAATAGAGGGACCTAAAGCGTCAACTTTTGAATCTACGCCTTTCGGTGACCATCTAAGTGATCGAGAGCATAGTAGCATTTAATTATATGCTTGGGAATGATCAATATGGGCCATGAAAGGCTTGGATATCATTAAACGACATTTCGCGCTACTTTGTGTAATTAAAAGACTAACTGCGTCAAACCGCAAAAGTATGTCGATTCGTAGGGTATCGGACCTTCCGGAATATGAACATGAGTTAAACATACCCTATTTATTCTTTATATAGCTTAGATATAGGCTTAGAGGTGTTTGGTGCGCAAAAATAAACTTTTACGTCATGCAGGGACTAAAAGTGCCAAAAAGTGCACAAGTTTGCATTTTCGCGCATATCTCACATTCTGAATATATCCGGCCACCCAAAAATTTATGTAAGAATTAAAATATTTTATTTTAGTGTTCGGCATGATAAAATCCCATTCATCGCGTAATTTGGATCGTTTTTCGTTTCCGTTCGTGTTTCGTCGTATTTAGACAACATCGTGACCATACGGCCAAACGAACCGACATCCGACATGTTTTTGAGCATGTTTCGTGTCCCCTATGTTTAAAAATCATGGTGGAGCCTTGAAATGAGGTTAACGGGCCTTATACGCATCAGAAATGACCTTTCATGCAAACAGGGACCAAAACTGTCGTTTTTAAAACTTGTGTTGCTGGTCTGGGCTGTGAGGCGGGCCGCGTAAGGCCACATAGACCCTCACGCGGGCCGTGAGGCCTGCACAGATGCAGAATAGCTGCAAACAGCCTGGTTGTTTTGGTTTCCTCACTCACATAATTCAATCTATGGGCTGTTGAGGGCACCCATAGATTGCCCAATTCAGTGGGCATGATGTGTACGGACGAGATTTAATAACGGTTATCGAGGAACGATCCTAACGGTCCTCAAAAACCTATAATTACCCCTTTGTTCTTAGCTTTCATTTGCACCTCCATTTCAAATCTGCTTGTTCTCTAATTCTTGGAGGATCTTGAGCTTCTTGAGAACCTCCTCCTGTCCTTTGGACCCTTTGTAAGTATCATTCGTGCTTAGTTTAAATTATTTAGCGTTTTAAACCGAAAAGTCAAGCGTTTTCGATAAACACTTTGACTTATAAACGGTTGAGCCATGGTTCGCATTGAACATGGCTACGTGACCGTAATTAGGTAGGTGTTAAACCCTCAAAAGGCACCTCCTAATTACCACGTTTACTTAGTTCAATTGTCGGGTCAAATAAAAGTCAAACGGGTTAGTTTTAAATAAAAATTCATAACTATTAATATAAAAGTCTTAAAATCAGTTTTCCCACTTTAATAACTTGGTAAATATTAGTTGAACATGTCTAAGCATGTTCAACACGACAATTCTAAAGTATAGGCTCGGTTCGGAACCGAAAGTCGCAAAAGTTGACTTTTGCTTTGACTTTCAGTTCTGACCCGATTTAGCTTAGTTTAGATATGCCTTAGGATTCCTTTAGGACCAGGTTATAGGTTAGTATAACCCTCTGAGGTTATACAACTTGGTTCCTTAGTTATCCTATTCATTGCATGTTTCCGTTATATGCTTAAATGTTGACCATTATGCCCTTTTGACCCTAAAACGAGAATTTTGAAAATGTGAGAGGACAATAATCTTTATTACTGATTTATAAACTTGTCCCTAAAATTTGACATCAGTTTGAGGTCTAGATTAGGAGTTATGCTCATTAGCGTAAATGAAAAGCTTTTTATTAATTAAACGGCATAATTAGCGTATATCCTATCAAAACCCAATTTTTGATACCAAAATTTTTACCCACTAATATAAAATAATATTTTGGGATTTTTGAAGATTTTTATTTATTTTTAGGCTGAGCATAACATAGGGTTCTAAGCTTAATTCGGTAATTGTCGGTTTTGCCCTTTTGGCCTATAAAATGAGTTTTACAAATTCTTTTGACACCAAATATTTTTCTACTAATCCTATATGATAAATAAAATATTTTGAACCTTCTGGAATAATAAAAATATCAGCTTTTCTTATAAAACCCGGAAATCGCTTAAATTAACCTTTTTACGCGTTTTTAACGCATAGTATAAGTTAAAACTATTTTTACATATAAGGTTTGATACCTACTGATGTTTTAAGTAAATTTTCATAATTAAACAATAGGCAAAAGTTTTAAACTCAGAAATCTAATTTTGACCTTTAAAGCTTAAGTGAAATTACCAAAACGCCCCTTCGGTGCATAGTTTGGTTATAATTAATAAATTTCACATATATGTAATACCCTACTGATATAACTTATTAAATTAAGTATTTTTACTGATTATATCATACCTAAAACTCAGATTTATATTTAATCTCTTTTATAAGCTTTAAAATGACCAAAATGCCCCTACGGGGCTTAGTTTGAGTTTAAATTCGTTTTGGGCATAATGGAAGGTATCCTATTGATATCACAACATGTTTAAGGCATATTAACTTAGGAAACCTGTTCATGACTCACATGGTTACCCGTTACGCACTTTTCGCGTTCGGATTGGCTTATGTAACTAGTTTGCATAAATTAGCCGAAACGGGTCAAACCTTATCATTCTATCTCAAAATCCAGAATGTGTTTAGTTTACCCTTATTACACAAGTATACAAGCTTGTCGGGTCTAAACCACATTCTAATCCGGTTCTCGCTTAATCATGCATTTTGAACCGTATCTTCTTTTAAAACTAACCGGTCTAAGTTTAGGCTTAATTAAGCCCGTTAGGAATCTAATAGGTTCTTAAAAACCTTCGTTCCAGATTTAGGAGCCCAGTAAAAGCTATCTGTACTTGCTGATTTGATATACGGCTGGGATTGAATTTATATTTAGCTCAGGTAAATACTTTTAACTTATTTTCCCTATACGGGTTTGGGGTACGTTATATAAAATACCGCTTGGTCGGGCATTGAATTTTTAATTGTATGAAGGTTAAATGATTGAAATGTCCCGTTTAAATTGTTTTCTTTGCTTAAAACCTTTGGGGGGTTAATGACCCTGTCCCGGATATCCTTGGCATCATTCATTGAATGGCCACGACCTTAGCACGGGGTGTAGGCGTACACCTGCCGGTGCATATATAAATAATGAGGTATAACCGCCGGTTACGGGAATAACCCGCCGCGGGACTATATCATGTGGTGTGTCTATTAATCTTTAACCCGGCGTCAATCCGGGCTACTGAACGTATAACGAACATGTAATTCTTTTACAAGTTTATATATAAATAATTATCCCAAGTTATAAAAAGTTTTATGCCATGTGCATTCAAATCAATTTTCCTAAAACATTTTCAAAATGAGTCAGTTAAATTGTATTTACCAGTGTAAACTGACGTATTTTCCCAAAAAGGCTAAGTGCAGGTACTAATCGGAATAGGCTGGCTACTCCTAGCATCAATAAAGAGTCTCGCAAGCTTAGATGTCAAAATATGTTGAACAATTATCTTTTATTTGATCCGCCTGTGGATCCTTTACATTCCATTTGTAATACTTTGATATTACTTTTGGATCGGATTGTAATATATTTATCTTTTGCTTCCGCTGTGCATTTAAATTGTGTTGTTTAACTATGACGATATCATCTACGTCACGATACTCCCCACCGGGCCCACCGGTAATACGTGGAAATATCGGGGTGTGACAGTTCAACCCATCGGCGTTGGCGCATATTCAGTTCTTTCTGGTCAAAGATGTTTTGTAGGCTCCTGTGGTCGGTGAAGACCGTACACTTGGTACCGTAAAGGTAGTGTCTCCAAATCTTTAACGCAAAAATACCTGCACCTAGCTCGAGATCGTGGATTGTATAATTCTTCTCTCGGATCTTGAGCAGTCGAGAGGCGTACGCGATAACCTTGTCTCGTTGCATGAGAACACAACCAAGACCGAGGTTAGAGGCATCGCAATAGACTACGAAATCGTCGTTTCCGTCGAGCAGTGAGAGCACGGGAGCGTTACAAAGCACAGCTTTGAGGGTTTGAAAGGCCTCCTCTTGTTCAGTTCCCCAAACAAAAGGTTTGTCCTTATGCGTAAGCGAGGTGAGAGGCACAACGATTTTTGAAAAGTCAGCGATGAATCGGCGATAGTAACCCGCCAATCCGAGGAAAGAACAAACTTTGGATGGGTTCCTTGGTGTGACCCAACTCTTAACGGCTTCAATCTTCGCAGGATCGACATAAATTCCGTGACTATTGATGATGTGACCGAGGAATTGAACCTCCTCAAGCCAAAATTCACACTTGGAGAACTTGGCATAGAGACTGTTTCCCTGGAGTAACTCAAGAACCAAACGTAGATGTTGTGAGTGTTCGGTTTTTGACTTGGAATAGATCAGGATATCATCGATGAACACGATGATGAAGCGGTCAAGAAAGGGTTTACACACGCGATTCATTAGATCCATAAAAACTGCAGGAGCGTTAGTCAAACCAAAAGGCATGACAACAAACTCGTAGTGACCATAGCGAGTTCGAAAAGCGGTTTTGGGTATATATTCCTCCTGAATTCGTAACTGGTGATAGCCTGAGCGTAGATCGATCTTCGAGAAACACGTAGCACCTTGTAACTGATCAAACAAATCATCGATTCGAGGTAAGGGATAGCGATTCTTGATGGTAAGCTTATTCAGTTCCCTGTAGTTGATGCACATCCAGAATGATCCGTCCTTCTTTTTGACGAAAAGGACAGGCGCTCCCCAAGGATAGGTGCTAGGGCGAATGAAGCCTTTATCAAGTAGTTCCTGGAGCTGACTCGAGAGTTCACGCATTTCAAAGGGAGCGAGACGATAAGGCGCTCTATCAACAGGATTTGCTCCAGGAATGAGGTCGATTCGGAAATCGATATCACGGGTGGGAGGTAAACCAGGTAAATCGTCAGGGAAGACTCTAGGAAACTCACGAACCACGGGCACCTAGTCTATTTCCCTAACTTCCTTTTCCTCTGCTACTATGATATGTGCCAAGAAAGCTTGGTATTCCTTGCGGAGGTACTTGCCAGCTTGTACACACGAAATGAGTTGCAGCTTCTTCGAAGAGACTTCTCCATAAACACATAATTGATCACCGTTCGCAAGAGAGAAACGAATCATTTTATCGAAGCAAACAATTTCAGCATGATTTTCCCGAAGGAAATCCATACCTACTATAACATCAAAGCTACCGAGCCGCATCGGAATGAGATTAATTAGGAAAACGTGTCCGTTGAGATCGAGAGTACAGTCACGCAGAACAGAACTAACTGTGACGGTTCTTCCGGTGGCAACTTCTACGTCGAATGTTGATGGGAGGTTAACACGCTTATGATTTAGGAGCCTTTTGAATTCGAACGATACAAAACAGTTATCGGCTCTCGTATCAAATAAACACGAAGCACATATACCATTTACGAGAAACGTACCATTAACCACGTTGTTGTCTGCCTGAGCCTGGCGGATGTTGATGTTTAAGACGCACCCGCGGGTTACTTACTGAGCTGGCTACTGCTGTTGTTGTTGTTGGTGCTGGCTGCTGCTGCTGTGGCTCTTGCTTAACCACTCTATTGGGGCAGACGTTTGCGAAGTGGTTGGGATCACCACACGCAAAGCAAGCCCTTGCGTGAGCAGCGAGTGCAGGAGCTGCTTACTGTCCTTGCGGAGCTGGTAGAGCATGAGCTTGAGCTTGAATGTCACACCCCAACCGATGACAGAAACATCGGGGCGCGGTACTGAGCGAAACAGATTGTCCTGGAGAAATCCATAACAACTAAAATTACCAAATATTTAACATTATGTCCCATACCATAATATATCAAATAAAAGCAGTTATTACAGACATTGTTTTCTCAAAGACAGATCAAATGTTCCGACAACTCAGATTTTATTTAATTTGTTTCTAGACAAAATCTTAGCTCGATTCCAGCAGATAACAAGCAAACATCCTAAGCACGTGTCACATACGTTAAATTAGAGGTCAATACACATAGTGTAAATGTGAGCATACAAGTTTAATAGAAATAGTAGTGTTTGAAAGCGTTTACGCATAACCAGCATGTATCATGTGTAATGTGAAGCTAGTAGGTTATCGACAATGAAATATGCACAGACAAGACTGCAAGTTGTAGAATGCACAACACGTATCACCACTATGACACGTGAAGAGGTAACCTTAACAACCCCTGTCCACGACAGGTGCTGAGTCCAAACTATAGTACTATTGTTGCTAAGGCGTCAGGCAACAATCATTGTGTTAACATAACATACAAGCATTCATCGAATAACACGTAACATGCAATAATGGTCAGCGCATAAATAGTGTTTGCGTTGTGTGATTGATGTGATTTAGAATAAGTAACGTATGTAACACCCAAAAGTGCATAAAGCAAAAAGGGATCGAGTATACTCACAGCGATGGAAGATAATGGATTGAAGGGAGCGCTAGAGTGATTAGCCTGAACAGTTTACGATAGCATAATCGGATGAACGGTGCATAAAACGGTGTAAGTGATCAAAGTATCGAATGGTAATCCGATCGGATGGCAATCCGATCGGATGGTCATTCGATCGGATGTCAATCCGTTCGGATGGTCATCTGATCGGATGGCCATTCGGTCGGATGGTCATCTGATGTCAATCCGTTCGGATGGTCATCTGATCGGATGGCCATTCGGTCGGATTGACACTCGTTTGAGAAGGATGTGTTTGTGTATGATGGATTTGAAGTTTTCGTTGTAGCATTTTGAAAACAGAGAAGTATCTCTACCTTTCAGGTCGATCGATCGAACGGTTGTTCGATCGGATAGCGATCCGATTGGCACGACACTTAGTGAGGACAAGTTCATAGCAGGATGGTCACTCGATCGGATAGCAATCTGATCGGATGGCAATCCGTTAGAACTGATTGTCTTTTGAAAACTTGAAAGTTGTAAAGTGTGGAACCAAGTGCAATCCGATCGGACTGCAGTTCTATCGGATGGTAATCCGATCGGACTGCAGTTCTATCGGATGGCAATCCGATCAGACGGCAATCTGTCCCAACGAATCTGATCGTCTTGACTTGATTATTTTGAAGGTTTTGCGGTTTGTTCGATACGGTATGATAACGTACTAAATAACGGAACCTCGTCAAGTCCAAAGTCGTTCGATCGAACAGGAATCACCCTAATCCAACCAGTTGACTGTACCTTTACGGTTGTTCATGTTTACTCCGGAATCGGTTGTCTCTTTGATAGAAATCAGACCTTAAATGACACTTCACTAAGAAATGAGTAGAAGACCTAAATGAGCTCCGATTCTATCGGTTTTGAGTGCATTGAGTGTAAAAGCGTTGAAAGAACGTTAGAAACCATCTTTCAATCCTTTTAACTTTGAAAATGTCTAGATCTATGCGAAATCGTTGTGAAATCATGTGGAAATCCTTCAAATCTGAGTTGTTCTTGGTGGAATGAAGCCAAATCTTGAAGTTCATAAGAACTCCCTGATGAAGTCATCCTAAAACACCACAAATCCGTTGATTTCACGGTTAAAAGTTAAGATTTAATGGTGAAAATGCTGAAAAAGTGTGTGTGGATCATAGAAGTACAAGATTTGAGTTGAAAACTTACAAGAATCGTGAGAAATCGAGAGAAAGAAGGCCTTGAGCGTGCTGGTCGAGTGAGAGAGAGCTACAGGGGGTATTTATAGGTTGCCAGAAAGGGAAAGTGGGGTGCAAGTGTCGGATGGCTCATCGATCGGATGACACTTCGATCGGATGGCCATCCGATCAGATGGTCAATCGATCGAGTGGCTCCGACGGGTTGCGTTTCGGCGTTTTGTTTTGCGTGTTGAGCGTTGCGATGTGTTTCAAGTAAGCGATGCGATAGCATTATCCATTAGTTACACAAATAACCTAACTATTATATCTAACATACAATCACTATAAATAACTTGCATTTAGCGTTTGCGATTTGATTGCGTTGCGATAGAATTGCGATTGCGATTAAACACCTCAACATAAACATAACATGCACAAGTAACACATAATAGCACACACACATAAAACAATATCTAGAACACATAATTCGAGTTGCGAATGCGATGGCGATAAGTCGATTAGTGATTAAACATCGATTAAACCTCGATTATTAATAAGTACTCCACATAATACAACTAAAGCAAATAAATAATAGAATTCGATCATAAGTCAAGGAGCACAACCAGTAGTTAAGCAAGGAGTGACAGTTTGCAATTAGCAATCTTTTCTTCCTTTGACTTTGATTTGACTTGTACTTTGACTTTCCAAAAAGAGGGTGTTACAGCCTCCCCTACTTTAGGAAATTTCATCCCGAAATTTAAGAAGTAAGCGTAACAAACAGTTGTGGGTACTTCGCCTTCAGGTCACTTTCGAGTTCCTAGGTAAACTCGGCGCCGCACTTGCCTTCCCAGCGAACCTTCATAATGGGAATACGTGAGCGTCTGAGCACCTTGGTTTCTTGTCCCATGATCTCGACAGGATTCTCCACGAAGTGTAATGTTTCGTCCAGTTGTAAATCTTCGAGAGGGACATGTAATTCATGGTCGGCTAAGCACTTTCAGAGGTTTGAAACGTGGAAAGTCGGGTGGACGTTACTAAGTTCCTCCGGTAGTTCGAGTCTGTAGGCCACTTTTCCAATCCTTTCCAGAATTTTAAAGGGTCCAACATATCGAGGTGCGAGCTTTCCTTTCTTGCCGAATCTGATCACCCCCTTCCAAGGTACAACCTTTAGGAGTACGTTATCGCCAACGTCAAATTCAAGTGGCTTGCGGCGTCTATCAGCGTAACTTTTCTGACGCCTCCGAGCTTTCCATAGATTGTCTCGAATTTGGAGGACTTTGTCAGCCGTTTCTTGCAACAGCTCAGGATCGGTAATTTGCGCGTCTCCAATCTCGTGCCATACAATAGGCGATCGACATTTCCTTTCGTATAATGCCTCAAATGGTGCCATTTGAATGCTAGAATGATAATTGTTATTGTACGAGAATTCGACCAAAGGTAAGTGCGCGTCCCAATTACCACCGAAATCTATGACACACGAGCGAAGCATATCTTCAAGGGTACGAATCGTTCTTTCAGTCTGACCATCGGTTTGGGGATGGAAAGCGGTACTTAGATTAAGCGTAGTACCGATAGCAGATTGAAACGTTTCCCATATACGCGAGGTAAACCAACCATCTCGGTCAGAGATGATGTCACGAGGCGTCCCGTGTCGATAGATGATCTCGTCGGTGTAGATTCGGGCTAATTTTTCTACCTTAAAGTCTTCTCGTATCGGCAGAAAGTGAGCGAATTTAGTCAAACGGTCAATGACAACCTAGATGCTGGCGTGACCTGACGGCGTGCGTGGAAGTTTCGTTATAAAGTCCATACCTATACTCTCCCATTTCCACATCGGGATCTCGGGTTGTACGAGTAAGCCAGAGGGGCGTTGATGCTCGGCCTTGACTTTGGAACAAGTCAGGCACTTCAAAACATAGATAGCGATATCCTTCTTCATGCCCGGCCACCAGTACTTGTAGCGTATGTCCTGGTACATCTTGTAAGTACCGGTATGAATAGAATACCGAGATTTGTGGGCTTTGTCAATCAGTAGTTGTCACAAGTTGGTACGCTTGGGAATCCAAATTCGGTCTAGGTAATGAAAGATACCATTCGATTTATTCTCGAGTTCGGCGCCATTGTTATGAATCCTTTCCTTCTTCAAAGTACGTTCGGTAAAACAAGCATGTTGCGCGTCACGGATAAGACCTTCGAGGTTATGCTGGGCTTGGATATTACGAACACTATGCAAATAGCTTCGTCGACTGAGAGCATCAGCGACGACGTTTGCTTTGCCTGGATGGTAACGGATCTCACAGTCGTAATCGTTGAGGAGTTCTACCCACCGGCGTTGACTGTGACACTCTAGGTTTTCCCGAGCAAATATCTTGCAATTACATTGTGTGTATATATGTTATTAAATGAAAGTTGTGTTTTATCTTCATGTTCTATGTGATCCTTGCATTGAGTATGTATATGTAGTATATACTTGTAAGTATTAGTAAACCGAGACCATGACTCGAGACCCCTCGGTCTCGAGTGAACAGTAAAGAAGTGGGTCGGTTGGGCCTTGCACATCTCGAAACCCACTCTCCTTAGCCCACCCAGAACCCTTTTTGGGTGCACCTTTTGTTATATATAAACCCAAACCCTCACACTTTCTCCTTTACACTCTCTCTCACTTCATCCTCTCTCCCTCTCTCTACCAAACCTTAAACCCTAACAATCAAGCAACACTCTCTCCCCCATCTCTCGGATTCAAACCGGTAACACTAGGACCCTCGGTTCAAGCTTGGAATCACCATTCGGAATATCATCCTTCATACCCTCTAGCCGGTTAGTGTCTTCTTTAGATGTTTATTGCCAAATACATGAGAATTTGTTGCTTGTCTATGATGAAGGTGTTTGTTTGATTAAAGATGGTTATTTGTTTATTAGATGATGCTTATTTGATGAATGTTGCATATGGTTTTGATGGTTATCACACTAGCTTGACCTTGTGAAATATAGAAATGAATAAATGATTTACATATGTGATTTCGGTTATTGGTGATAAGGTGCATTATGGATGATAGCATGATGAGGGTAACGTGCTTTAGCTAGAATGTGAAGATTTATATAATATACACTCTCTTATGTTGTGATAACATGAATAATGATCCTTGATTCTAGTTAGAAATCGAATCATGTGTTGTTACTGTTGATGATGTTTTGACCACATGTTAGCATGATTTCCCGATGTAAAATGGATGAACATATTTCTGAATAATAAATTCTGGATTTAATGAAGTAGTAATGATATTATAGCATTAGGATGATTATGTGTTAAAGGTTTGAAAACCCTAATGAAGAACAGTTTGAATGTGATATGAATATTTGAATATGCTGTGTTTGATCCATGTTGGAATAGAATTAGACAACAAAACATGTTTGTGAACCCTCATTGGATAGTACACCAAATCATGAAATCGGAATTCTATTGGCTGGAACAATTCTTGGCAGGGTTCTAGAAACAGCAGGTGTGCGAGTCGAGACCTCCGGTTTCGACTCGAGACCATCTAGTGATAACTCGAGACCCCCAGTCTCGACTCGAGACCGTTACGCCATAACTCGAGACCGCCGTGTTTGCGACTCGAGACCATCCCATGACAACTCGAGACAAGCTTCAAGGACTCGAGACCAGAAAGGTCTCGACTCGAGACCTCAGGGGTTGCGACTTATGCTTGACAACCCGAGACCACTAGGTTGCGACTCGAGACCGCATAGTCTCGAGTCGAGACCGCTTAGTCTCGATCAAGATGTTCAACTAAGTTATTGGGCCGCATTTAATGTTTGGGCTGCATGATTTCCTGTTATTGTTTATCTGGACCAAGTGTTACTGATTAACTGTTCAAGTGTTAGGGCAGGCCCAATAACCTTGTATGCTTTGTATGCTATGTGCTATATACGTGTAAGATATACGTGATTACTTGCATCCGAGCCTGACCTATACTGGTAACCATATTAGGACTTGGTGGCCAGCATACATAACCAAGTAAACTAAACTACCGAGCAACCCAAGGTGAGTTCACAACTATTAAAGCATGCGTTCCCGGTGGTTTTGGGAAACGGAAACTCAAACAATGCTATCCCCGCGTAAGGGATACAAACCTACTTTCTTCCCCTTAAATGGGACTCTTAGTTAATTATTGTTTATACGGTAATGCAACAAGCAACACTAAACGAAACTCTATCACTTAAGTCCCTACCATTTAATACCGATTAGTCGCCGGGGCCTGGCGAACGGGTTATTAGTTAATAGCGCTATTTAGGTGTAACCAGCCTCACACCGACCCTTGTTACTGGGAACGGGAGTGAACTAATGTACTCTGGCAAACCGTCAATGATGATAGAACATTGACAAACGGGGCACTGCGGAAACGTACGGTTAAGTAAGTATTCGGTATTGGAAAAACAGTTTAGTCGCTTACTTATGGGGTAGCTCCCCATCGCATGTATAAACGGATAAATTAACTGGTGAAACAAGTTTTTGGTAATTAAAACTGGACAACTCGTGGACTCGCAAACATTTTTGTTGATACCGTACTGCATGCTTTGCAGGTACCCAGTGACTCAGGAGCTTGCAGCTTGGGAATGTGTAGTGGTCGTCTAGCCCATGTGTTGGGTTCTAAATAATCTTGAACTATGAACTTTGTTTTGAAACAGTTTGGTTTATGCTTTCGCTGTTTACTTAAACTGTTATTTGAACTCAAACCTTTAAAACTTCGAACTATAATGTTTACTAACTACTGTGGTTGGTGAACATCTTTACTATTGACCAATGCTCAGTATAATTGGTGGCTGGATCCTGGTCAGTCACGCCTCCAAGCGGTGGTACTCCGCACGTGGATTTTGGGGGTGTGACAGATTGGTATCAGAGCCATTGGTTATAGTGAACTCGGTTTTAAAAAGAAAGTCTTTTTGAGAAAAACCAGACTATAACCTGTGACTCGTGACGACACTACACTCCAAGGGCAAGACTCAACGTACTAGACCTCATAGCTCGGACTTGTGTTTACTTGCTTGTTTACTTTATGTTGTTACTCTACTATACATACTAGTGTGCCTAATTAGATAGATACGTATTCCTCCTCTACCTCATTCTCGCTACATTACGACATCACACTCATACTATGTTTTCTGGTTATGAAGACAATGAGTGGACGCGGAAGAGGAAACGTTAACATGACTCAGGCTCAGTTCACTAACCTGCTCAACACGGTGGCTGCAGCTTTCGCAGCTCACCCTGGAGGTCAGCAAGCGCCTGCGCAACCACGTGTTTGTACTTTCAAAACCTTCATGGATTGCAAGCCTCTCCCTTTCAACGGCACTGAGGGTGCCATAGGCCTTCTGCACTGGATTGAAAAGGCCGAAGCTGTCTTTGCTGTCTGCGAGTGTCCCCCTGCTAACTGGGTAAAGTTCGCGACTGGTACGCTCGAAGGAAACGCGCTTTCATGGTGGAAGGCGCAGATTCAGATGCTTGGTCTGGAGACTGCAAATGCTACTGCATGGGAAGATTTCAAGGACATGATTAAAGAAGAGTATTGTCACAGGGATGACATCCACAAATTCGAAAACGAATACTATGAGCTCAAGATGGTCGGATCAGAGATTGAGACCTACACCAAGCAGTCTAATGACTACGCTGCACTTTGCCCAAATATGTCCCGACCTATGTATCGAAGGATCGAATTGTACATCAAAGCTTTGGCCCCAGAGATCCGGAGCCATGTGACCTCAGCCAACCTCCATACCATTCAGCCAGTGGTTCGCCTTGCTCACAAACTCACTGATCAGGCTGTGGAGGAGGGCAAGTTGCCCAAAAGGATAAGTGCTACTGTTGGAACCTCTGGCGATAACAAGCGTGAATGGGAAGGAAATCAGAGCAAGGAAGCTAACCCCACCCAGACCCCGACTCAACAAAGGAAAACCGAAAACAACAAAGGCTCTCAGCAACAGGGTGGCTATCGAGGAAACCACCCCAAGTGTAACAAATGTAACCGACACCACAGTGGGCCATGTGGCAAAAGTCAGTGTCAGCGATGCAACAAGATGGGGCATGAAGCCAAAGACTGCAGGAGCCAGTTCCCAGTTAGGCAGAATCAGCATCAGCCACAGCAACAGCAGCAGCAAGGGAACAACCGTGAATGCTACAAATGTGGGGCAATAGGGCACATGCGAAAGGATTTCCCCCAGCTGAACCAGAATCGCAACAACAATAATCGAGGTACTGGAAACAACGACAACAACTAGGGAGCTGGAAACAATGCAAGGGCATTCGTGATTGGGGCTGCTGAAGCAAGGAACGACCCCAACGTAGTGGCGGGTAAGTTCCTACTTAATGATCGTTATGTTTCCGTATTATTTGATTCTGGAGCAGATGCTAGTTATGTATCCCTACGTATTAGTAAGAAGCTTAAGTCCACTCTTACGCCGTTAAGCTCTAAGCACATCGTTGAAATAGCCAATGGTAGAAACCTCGAGGCCTCACACGTTATTCGTAACTACAAACTAGAATTGTCTGGTCAAACCTTCCGTATCGACCTCTTCCCCATCACTCTCGGAAGCTTCGACGTCGTCATTGGTATGGATTGGTTATCCAAGCATCGAGCAGAAATCCTCTGCCAAGAGAAAGCTATTCGTATTCCCCGTCCTCCTGGCAAACCCCTTATCGTCCAAGGCGACAAAAGTGGAGAAGTCACAGGCATCATTTCATTCTTAAAAGCCCAGAAGTGTTTACGAAAGGGGCACACCGCTATCTTAGCACTTGTTGCCGACACGCAGAAAAAGGAAAACAGGATTGAAGATTTTCCAATTGTACGCGACTATCCTGAGGTATTTCCTGAAGAACTACCTGGACTCCCTCCTCACCGTCAGGTCGAATTTCAAATCGAGCTAGCTCCCGGAGCAGCACCTATAGCTCGTGCACCTTATCGACTAGCTCCCGCAGAACTCAAGGAACTTTCTACTCAACTACAAGAACTTTTGGACAAAGGTTTTATCCGTCCTAGCTCGTCACCCTGGGGAGCCCCAGTGCTCTTTGTCAAAAAGAAGGATGGCACATTCCAAATGTGCATTGATTACCGCGAACTGAACAAGGTTACCATCAAGAACCGTTATCCACTTCCCCTATCGACGATCTGTTCGACCAGCTGCAAGGGTCGAGCTATTATTCCAAGATTGATCTACGATCGGGCTATCACCAGCTGAGAGTCCGCGATGAGGACATCTCCAAGACTGCTTTCAGAACCCGCTATGGTCACTACGAATTCCTTGTTATGCCTTTCGGAATGACCAACGCACCTGCGATCTTCATGGATCTCATGAACCGAGTGTGCAAACCCTACCTCGACAAGTTCGTAATTGTGTTTATTGACGACATCCTAATTTACTCAAAGAGTCAAGAGGAGCATGAACAACACCTGCGTCTTATTCTCGAACTCCTTCGCAATGAGCAACTGTACGCCAAATTCTCGAAATGTGATTTCTGGCTTAGAGAAGTCCATTTCCTTGGGCACATCGTCAATCAGGATGGGATTCACGTCGACCCCGCTAAGATCGAATCCATTAAGAATTGGCCTATACCTAAGACTCTGACCGAGGTTCGCCAATTCTTGGGATTGGCAGGGTACTATCGAAGATTTATCAAGGGATTTTCTAAGATCGCTCAACCACTTACGACCCTCACTCAGAAGGGTGTTGCTTACAAATGGAGTGATGCTCAGGAATCTGCCTTTCAGGAACTAAAAAAGAACCTCTGTAGTGCTCCTATTCTTTCCTTACCTGAAGGTACCGATGACTTTGTTGTTTACTGCGACGCTTCTATTCAAGGACTTGGTTGCGTGTTGATGCAACGCGAGAAGGTTATTGCTTACGCTTCGCGACAGCTCAAGATCCACGAACGGAACTACACGACACATGACTTAGAATTCGGAGCTGTGGTTTTCGCGCTCAAGATTTGGAGACATTACTTGTACGGTACCAAGTGCACGATTTACACCGATCACAAGAGTCTCCAGCACATAATGGAACAAAAGGAGTTGAATATGCGGCAACGCCGATGGGTCGAACTCCTAAATGACTACGAGTGTGCAATTAAATATCATCCAGGCAAGGCTAACGTGGTGGCAGATGCCCTCAGCAGAAAGGAAACCAAACCTAAGCGTGTTCGTGCCTTACAGGTCACCATCCACTCGAACCTCCCTAAGCAAATCCGCAACGCTCAAGTCGAAGCATTGAAAGCCGAGAACATCAGGGCTGAGTCCCTGCGAGGATCAAGGAAGCGGCTAGAACAAAAAGAAGATGATGCTTACTACGTAAACGGGCGTATATGGGTCCCACTTTATGGGAATTTGCGCGAGCTCGTAATGGATGAAGCCCATAAGTCCCGATACTCAGTACATCCTGGTTCGGATAAGATGTACCACGACTTAAAGACTACATACTGGTGGCCTAGCATGAAAGCCCACATAGCAACTTATGTCAGAAAATGTTTGACTTGTGCGAGGGTCAAGGCTGAGTATCAGAAACCATCGGGCCTACTCCAACAACCAGAGATCCCGCAATGGAAATGGGAGCAAATTTCCATGGATTTTGTTACTGGCCTGCCTAGGTCTCAACGCGGTAATGACACCATTTGGGTGATAGTGGATCGATTAACTAAGTCTGCACACTTTTTGGCTATTAAAGAAACAGACAAGTTCTCTACCTTAGCAGAGGTATACTTAAAGGAAGTGGTTTCGAAGCACGGGGTGCCGACCTCTATTATTTCCGATCGAGACGCGCGTTTTACTTCTGAGTTGTGGCAAGCTATGCACAAATCCTTTGGCTCACGTTTAGACATGAGCACCGCTTATCACCCACAAACAGATGGGCAATCTGAACGCACCATCCAAACCCTGGAAGACATGCTTAGGGCATGTGTGATCGATTTTGGCAAGGGTTGGGAAAAGCACCTACCGTTAGTGGAATTCTCCTACAACAACAGCTACCACACCAGCATTCAGGCAGCACCCTTTGAGGCATTGTACGGTCGCAAATACTGATCGCCTCTCTGCTGGGCGGAAGTTGGAGACAGCCAAATCACAGGTCCAGAACTGGTGGTAGACACTACGGAAAGGATTGCCCAGATCAGACAACACATGGCGGCAGCTCGTGACCGTCAAAAGAGTTACGCTGATAAGGATAGGAAACCGCTAGAGTTCCAGGTTGGTGACCGGGCTCTACTTAAAGTCTCACCCTGGAAGGGTGTGGTTCGTTTTGGAAAACGGGGTAAGCTCAATCCGCGATATGTCGGACCATTCGAAATTACCGAGAAAATTGGTAAGGTCGCTTACAGATTGAATCTGCCTGAAGAACTGAGTGCTGTGCACAACGTCTTTCACGTGTCTAATCTGAAGAAGTGTCTGTCAGATGAAACACTCATCATTCCTTTCAAGGAACTTACTATTGATGAACAGCTACACTTTACTGAGGAACCGATTGAGATCACGGATCGAGAGATCAAAACCCTCAAACGTAGCCAGATACCTCTCGTACGAGTTCGTTGGAACTCACGCCGTGGCCCAGAGTTTACCTGGGAGCGGGAAGACCAGATGAAGCGCCAGTATCCCCAGTTGTTCCCAAATGAAACTCCCAGCACTGAAGCTACAACCGAATTTCGGGACGAAATTCCAAACTAACGGGGGGATGATGTGACACCCCGTTGAAACGTTCTCACTTACACTAGCTTGACAGTGACTGCCTTAACTTTCGGGATGAAAGTTCTTAAAACTTGGGGATAATGTGACACTCTAGGTTTTCCCGAGCAAATATCTTGCAATTACATTGTGTGTATATATGTTATTAAATGAAAGTTGTGTTTTATCTTCATGTTCTATGTGATCCTTGCATTGAGTATGTATATGTAGTATATACTTATAAGTATTAGTAAACCGAGACCATGACTCGAGACCCCTCGGTCTCGAGTGAACAGTAAAGAAGTGGGCCGGTTGGGCCTTGCACATCTCGAAACCCACTCTCCTTAGCCCACCCGGAACCCTTTTTGGGTGCACCTTTTGTTATATATAAACCCAAACCCTCACACTTTCTCCTTTACACTCTCTCTCACTTCATCCTCTCTCCCTCTCTCTACCAAACCTTAAACCCTAACAATCAAGCAACACTCCCTCCCCCATCTCTCGAATTCAAACCGGCAACACTAGGACCCTCGGTTCAAGCTTGGAATCACCATTCGGAATATCATCCTCCATACCCTCTAGCCGGTTAGTGTCTTCTTTAGATGTTTATTGCCAAATACATGAGAATTTGTTGCTTGTCTATGATGAAGGTGTTTGTTTGATTAAAGATGGTTATTTGTTTATTAGATGATGCTTATTTGATGAATGTTGCATATGGTTTTGATGGTTATCACACTAGCTTGACCTTGTGAAATATAGAAATGAATAAATGATTTACATATGTGATTTCGGTTATTGATGATAAGGTGCATTATGGATGATAGCATGATGAGGGTAATGTGCTTTAGCTAGAATGTGAAGATTTATATAATATACACTCTCTTATGTTGTGATAACATGAATAATGATCCTTGATGCTAGTTAGAAATCGAATCATGTGTTGTTACTGTTGATGATGTTTTGACCACATGTTAGCATGATTTCCCCATGTAAAATGGATGAACATATTTCTGAATAATAAATTCTGGATTTAATGAAGTAGTAATGATATTATAGCATTAGGATGATTATGTGTTAAAGGTTTGAAAACCCTAATGAAGAACAGTTTGAATGTGATATGAATATTTGAATATGCTGTGTTTGATCCATGTTGGAATAGAATTAGACAACAAAACATGTTTGTGAACCCTCATTGGATAGTACACCAAATCATGAAATCGGAATTCTATTGGCTGGAACAATTCTTGGCAGGGTTCTAGAAACAGCAGGTGTGCGAGTCGAGACCTCCGGTTTCGACTCGAGACCATCTAGTGATAACTCGAGACCCCCAGTCTCGACTCGAGACCGTTACGCCATAACTCGAGACCGCCGTGTTTGCGACTCGAGACCATCCCATGACAACTCAAGACAAGCTTCAAGGACTCGAGACCAGAAAGGTCTCGACTCGAGACCTCAGGGGCTGCGACTTATGCTTGACAACCCGAGACCACTAGGTTACGACTCGAGACCGCATAGTCTCGAGTCGAGACCGCTTAGTCTCGATCAAGATGTTCAACTAAGTTATTGGGCCGCATTTAATGTTTGGGCTGCATGATTTCCTGTTATTGTTTATCTGGACTAAGTGTTACTGATTAACTGTTCAAGTGTTAGGGCAGGCCCAATAACCTTGTATGCTTTGTATGCTATGTGCTATATATGTGTAAGATATACGTGATTACTTGCATCCGAGCCTGACCTATACTGGTAACCATATTAGGACTTGGTGGCCATCATACATAACCAAGTAAACTAAACTACCGAGCAACCCAAGGTGAGTTCACAACTATTAAAGCATGCGTTCCCGGTGGTTTTGGGAAACGGAAACTCAAACAACGCTATCCCCGCGTAAGGGATACAAACCTACTTTCTTCCCCTTAAATGGGACTCTTAGTTAATTATTGTTTATACGGTAATGCAACAAGCAACACTAAACGAAACTCTATCACTTAAGTCCCTACCATTTAATACCGATTAGTCGCCGGGGCCTGGCGAACGGGTTATTAGTTAATAGCGCTATTTAGGTGTAACCAGCCTCACACCGACCCTTGTTACTGGGAACGGGAGTGAACTAATGTACTCTGGCAAACCGTCAATGATGATAGAACATTGACAAACGGGGCACTGCGGAAACGTACGGTTAAGTAAGTATTCGGTATTGGAAAAACAGTTTAGTCGCTTACTTATGGGGTAGCTTCCCATCGCATGTATAAACGGATAAATTAACTGGTGAAACAAGTTTTTGGTAATTAAAACTGGACAACTCGTGGACTCGCCAACATTTTTGTTGATACCCTACTGCATGCTTTGCAGGTACCTAGTGACTCAGGAGCTTGCAGCTTGGGAATGTGTAGTGGTCGTCTAGCCCATGTGTGGGGTTCTAAATAATCTTGAACTATGAACTTTGTTTTGAAACGGTTTGGTTTATGCTTCCGCTGTTTACTTAAACTGTTATTTGAACTCAAACCTTTAAAACTTCGAACTATAATGTTTACTAACTACTGTGGTTGGTGAACATCTTTACTATTGACCAATGCTCAGTATAATTGGTGGCTGGATCCTGGTCAGTCACGCCTCCAAGCGGTGGTACTCCGCACGTGGATTTTGGGGGTGTGACATTGACACATATTCAGTTCCTTTTGGTCAAAGATGTGTTGTAGGCTCCTATAGTCAGTGAAGACCATACACTTAGTATCTTAAAGGTAGTGTCACCAAATCTTTAACACAAAAACAACTGCGCCAAGCTCGAGGTCGTGGGTGGTATAATTCTTCTCGTGGATCTTGAGCTATCGAGAGGCATACGCGATAACCTTGTCTCGTTGCATGAAGACACAACCAAGACCGAGGTTAGAGGCATCGCAGTAGACTACGAAATCTTCGTTTCCGTCCGGTAGTGAGAGCACGGGGGCATTGCAAAGCATAGCTTTGAGAGTTTGAAAGGCTTCCTCCTGTTTAGTTCCCTAAACAAAAGGTTTGTCTTTATGCGTAAGCGAGGTAAGCGGTACAGCGATTTTTGAAAAGTCAGTGATGAATCGGCGATAGTAACCCGCCAATCCGAGAAAAGAACAAACTTCAGACGGGTTCCTTAGTGTAACCCAACTCTTAACAACTTCGATCTCCGTGGGGTCAATGTGAATACCTTGACTATTGACATTGTGACCCAGGAATTGGACCTCATCCAGCCAAAATTCACACTTGGAGAACTTGGCATAGAGACGGTTTCCCTGGAGTAACTCAAGAACCAAACGTAGATGCTGCGAGTGTTCGGCTTTTGACTTGGAATAGATCAGGATATCATCGATGAACACGATGACGAAGCGGTCGAGAAAGGGTTTGCACACGCGATTCATTAGGTCCATGAAAACTGCGGGAGCGTTAGTCAAACCAAAAGGCATAACAACAAACTCGTAATGACCATATCGGGTTCGAAAAGCGGTTTTGGGTATATCTTCCTCTTGGATGCGTAACTGGTGATAGCCTGAGCGTAGATCGATCTTCGAGAAACACGTAGCACCTTGTAACTGATCAAACAAATCATCGATTCGAGGCAAGGGATAGCGATTCTTGATAGTCAACTTATTCAATTCCCTGTAATCGATGCACATCCGGAATGATCCATCCTTCTTTTTGACAAAAAGGACAGGTGCACCCCATGGAGAGGTGCTAGGGCGAATGAAGCCTTTATCAAGTAGTTCCTGGAGCTGACTCGAGAGTTCGCGCATTTCAGAAGGAGCAAGACGATAAGGAGCTTTAGCAACAGGATTTGCTACAGGAATGAGGTCGATTCGGAAGTCGATATCACGAGTGGGAGGTAAACCCGGTAAATCATCAGGAAATACGTTAGGGAATTCACAAACAACGGGAACGTCTTCCACTCATGGGTTTCCTTTCTTTTCCTTCTCCACTACTACGATGTTAGCCAAGAAAGCTCTGTATTCTTTGCGGAGATACTCGCTTGCTTGGACACATGACATGAGTTTGAGACCTTTCGAAGGAGTTTCACCATACACACAAAGTTGATCTCCATTAGCGAGTGAGAAACGACTCATCTTGTCGAAACAAACAACTTCAGCACGATTTTCGCGAAGAAAATCCATGCCTACTATGACGTCAAAACTACCGAGCTGCATCGGAATAAGGTCGATAAGGAAGACAGGATTGTTGAGTTCAAGAGTACAATCACGTAGAACGGAATTGGCAGCGACGGTTCTTCCGGTGGCAACTTCAACATCGAACGTCGAGGGGAGATGGGCGCACTTACGACTAAGGAGCTTTTTGAATTCAAACGATACAAAACAGTTATCTGCTCCAGTATCAAATAAAAACTAAGCATATATACCATTCACAAGGAATGTACCATTAACCACATTGTTGTCTGCTTGAGCCTGACGGGCGTTGATGTTGAAAGCAATTCCGCGGGCTGCTGCAGCTGAGGCTGCTGCTGTTGATGTTGTTGCGGCTGCTGTTGGGGCTCTTGTTTCACCACTCTATTGGGGCACATGTTTGCAAAGTGGTTGGATAACCACATACAAAGCAAGTTCGAGCATGAGCTACGGGTGCAAGAGCTACTTGATGGCCCTGGGGAGCAGGAAGGAGAGCTTGTGGTGCAGGAGTTTGACCTTGAGCTGGAGCTGGAGCTTGACCTGGACCTGTATGGCAGTTTGCGGTGAAGTGGCCATACATACAGCAATGAACACAGAACCGACATGCGATACCCACCGGGTGATGGTAAGTACAAGTAGGGCAAAGCGGGTGGGGTCTAGTGTATGCACGCTTGGCAGGCGATGCATTGACCACAGGTGCCGCTACTTGGCGGTGTTGAGGCTGCGGTTGAGCAGGTATTGTTTGGAGCGGGGCAACAGTGACTGCATAGTTCTTGTTGCTAGAGCTGCTGTTGTTCTTCCCCTTGCATCGTGAGAGCCTTGAAGATTGCGGTGCGACGGTAGATTCAGCGATGGGAGGAGCGGTGACTTGATGCAGATTCTTGGAGGCTTTGTCAAAATAACCAGCCCTGACTCGCTTATCGTTAATCTCAGCGGCGAGCAGGTAGGTTTCCTCGATTGTTGTCATCTTTGCAGCCTGAACAAAGTCTGCAATGCAATCCGGAAGAGCACGTATATACTTCTTGATTGTAATCTCTGGGTAGTAACCTGGCCCGGACAGATAATACTCAACTGCTTGAAGCGAGCAGTTAGACCAGGTTTATCTCCGCCATCCTGTTTAATGTGCCAGAATTCATCCTCGAGCTTTTGGAGTTCATGGGGAGGGCAGAACTCTTGCATCATCATGTTCTTCAACTCGTCCCACGACAATCCGAAAGCTGCATCGTTCCCTCGTTTGTTTCTCTCGGCCGTCCACCAATCAAGAGTGCGGGATTGGAAGACGCCGGTAGCGTTGACAGTGCAGAGGTTTTCTGGACAGCCACTCTGGCACAGGGTGACTTCGATAGAATCAAACCATTGGAACATGGCCGTAGGCCCATCTTCGCCGGTAAATTCTTTTGAATCGCAGGCTTTGAACTACTTGAAGCTAAAAGCGGCCTTAGGAGTATCGGTCCTAGACTCCTCCGAGGACTTACTAGTATTATCATTTAGCTCACTGACGATTTGTGGGATGACTTTCGCCATTTGCTTAGAGACTAGAGCGGCGATTCGTTTGTCATCATGGTTTCGGCGAGCAGCGCGAGAGTGGAATGATCCAAACGACGACATTGTCTGCAACAGACATCGCCATAGGACTCAAACACAATTTTGATTAACCCTAGTATAGACTAGCCATTCCATCATAAAGCTCAGGAACACATCAATTCACAAAGATCACGTAGGCACATAAACATAGAATCACATAAGCACATAAGCACGTATTCCACATAAGCACAATAGCACATAGGCACAAAGCTCCCCTAAGCACATATTTTGCACGTATTCACCTATCCTTCATAGCGATTAAGTATAGCGATTAAGTATAGCGATTGCGATTAGCGAGCAGCGATTGTGAATAACAGAATCGATTTGTTAATGGGTTGAGATAGTTGTGTAGTACGAGTCGTGCGTGTTGATTAAAGCGAAAAGCGAGTAAATCACCAAAAATCGAAACACATAAACACGTAAAAACACATAAAACTTCACATAAAAATCGATAAATCACAGAGTTGGCGGCGACGAAATCCAGAATCCAAACACATAAAATCGAGGATAGATCGTCTCGATTAGATAGACGTTGACTACCCAAAGTGATTCGACTATTCACAAGGACCTTAAGCACACACTTTGGCCTTCTGGACTGTGCTCTAGCCTTGCTTCGGGCGATCGGCACGCATCCTTCCAGTTACTGCGTGACCCAAGTCGTTGAATTCCGTCGAGACTTTGGTGAGAGTTTTGTAAAACCACAATAGAGAGTAGAATGAGTCATCAAGGTTCGGGTTTCACCCTTGACTTAACGACTTCATCCCTGTTTGTGTGATGTAATCACGAGATAGATAAGGGGAATCACGTCGAAGTATGGATTTCACTCCTAATTCAACACGAATTCTCTTGTTTATAGTAAAATTAGCGAATCGAACGAATGATTTGGTCAAGAGTTTGCAGTTTTCACACCTAATCTTAACCAGATCATCCGTTTGTGTGTGTATCCAGCCTTAGGAAAGGCTGATCTTGCGCGAGTCATGTAATAGGATAGGATAGAATAACCAGTGCTCGGGTTGCTAGAAACTGAGTTTAGTGGGTTTTATAGTAATTCCGCTTGAAACTGCCAGTGGACAGTTCAAGCGAAATTAACTTTGTTAATTCCGCTTGAACGTGGCCATGGTCAGTTCAAGCGAAATCACCCATTCTATATATAGGGCACTTGGGTTGTCATTTGATACAAAATTAGGGTCTTGTGTTCGGTAACGAAGTGCTGCCGAATCGTCTCCAGGTGCTGTAATACTATCAATTCAATACAACAGACATTTAAATTGAATCGAGCATCTGTGTCATTGATTCCGCCTTTGATTCAGATAAACAACTCTTCTGATCGACTCGTTTAGGTCGTACAACGATCCTACAAGTGGTATCAGAGCTCAGGAGGAAGAGTTTAGCTTGATTGCATCTATTTTCTGACTTCTACACCTTCTTTTTCAAATTGGACAATATTTCACGGTTAAAATGGATTGAATTTTTCACAGTACATGCGAAACAGTGTTTTAACAAAGCCTTGAGAGAATCAAACCTAAATTCGGCTTAAAAGTGACTAAAATGGACCTAAAACCTAATTCCGCTTGAACGAACATCCTAATTTCGCTTGGAAAGTTCAGTTGATTTCGCTTGAAAAGTACCATTTCGTTTGAGTTTCAGCTGATTTCTCTTGAAACGAGTAATTCCGCTTGAAAAGTTCAGTTAATTACGCTTCAAAGTGTAATTTCGCTTGAAGATTCTATTTGGAAAACCTGATTCCGCTTGAAAGTGGAATTCTGTTTGATTTGCTGATTTCGTTTGAAGTGTCGTCTAGGGATTCTGTTTGAAAGCTACTATTCTGTTTGAAACTTAATCTCGCTTCAACAAGTGATTTCGTTTGAAAGTGGATATTCCGCGTCAAGATCATTTTGCGTCAACCGAGTGTCAGTCTGTTTCAAGTTGTTTAGTATTGTTTATACTGATTGTGTTTGTTTGATTGTTTTTGTCATCCAGGTTATTCAAGAAATTCACATCATGGCTGAAGAATTCTACAACACGTTTTACAACGCGTTTACATCAGAATCTTCCGAAACGTCAACTGTCACACCAAAGTCAATTACAAAAGTGGTCAATGCAAACATCTATCACGACAACTTTTATGGAACTCATTCCAAACCACCCAAGCTGGATAATATTGAAGATTATACTTGGTGGAAAGAACGGTTTCTCAACTGGGCAAAAGCATATGCACACGAGAGCTGGTTCTGTCTAGAGTTCGGATATGAAAGGCCAAAGAATGACAAAGGAGAGGAAATTCCTTTGAAGAAGTTAGATCATGAGGACAAAAAGGAATTCTCGTCTGAACAGAGAATGATTGCTTTGATCCAGTCGGCAATTAGAAATGACATTTTTGCATTACTTAACCATGATGGGTCATCGAAATCCGTTTGGGAAGCTTTACGAGTTAAAGCTGAGGGGGGTAAACAGATTGAAAAGAACAAAATTGCTTTGCTAATGAAAGAATTCGATCTGTTTGATAGCATTAAAGGAGAGTCTGTGAGGCAAATGATAGAAAGATTTTGTCACCTAAAAATTGAACTCGAAAGGTTTGAAATTGTGAAAACAAGAGAGGAAATTATTGATAAAATCATAGAAGCGTTACCACGAGCTGATCAGTGGCAAACGTTTGTTTTCATTTTGAAAAATGATGCTTTGTATGAAACAATTTCTCTTGATACATTAATTGAAAAGATTGAAACTCATGAGCTTGAATTGCAGAAACAGAACAAGATGAGCAGTTCTTCACATCAACAGAATGTTGGTCTTTATTACAAAGGTAATTTACCTTCGGTGAAAGCTGGTGAATCACCAAAGACAGCATTCAGTGGTGAGAGGACAAAAGAGCCACAGAAAAGCTCATCAAGTTACGATCCGGGTTATCATTCATATTCGTCAAAAGCTAGTTCTGAAGAATCAGAGGAGATACTGTGCAACATTGCTCTTAAGTTGAAAAATTCTCCGGCTATGAGCATCAATGCAGCTAAACAACAAATGAGCTTCCTTGCATCTGTTTTGGAATCGTATGAAGGTCTAGTTGCATGCAGAATTGGTAACTCAGAGTTGACCAAAGAAGACTATGACCAGATCGATCCAGAAGAAATGGAACTTATAGACATTCAATGGTGTTTGGCTAGTTGCATCCACAGAGCTCAAAGATATATGGAGATTACTGGGAAACAATCTCTTGGTGGTCCGTCAACAAAGCTTGGATTCAACAAATCCAAAGTGACCTGCTTCAGATGTAAACAAAAAGGGCATTTTAAAAGAGAATGTAGAAATTCTGAAGTTGCTGAAACGGAGATACCTTTCAATGATGATTACTATCGAAAGGCGATTTACCAGCGTAGCAGAGAAGAACCAAAGATGATTGAAAATAATCCCAGAGAAAAATCAAGAGTACTTGCTGTATTCCATGATGATGAAGGATATGATTGGAGCCAGATTTGTCCAGAAGAAGATCGTGTTGATATTCAAAAAACAGCTCATGGCAAAACTATATCAAAGAACAACCATTATGTTTTTGTTGCTGAAATCAAAGATGAAAACAAAGAAGAAAATGTTGTTGCGGAGGTCAAAGAGAAAACAAGAGAAGAGATTCTGAGTGAGAAAACTTATCGAGAAAGAAACATTGCTTTGAATAGAATGAATGAAATGCAAGAAGAGTATGAGAGGGTTGTCAGCAGTAAGAGATGGGATAAGAAGAGAGAGTGCTATTACAACAGAGAAGGTGAACCTGTCGTTCCGAAGAAAGATATAATTGTTGAAGATGTTCTTCTCATAGTTCCTTCATCTGCCGAATACTATAGAAATGTATTAAAAGATGACACTTATGCAAAAAGGCATGAAAAGGAAATCAAATATGCCATGACATCGTGCTTGAGGAAGAGGGATGAAGAGAGATTGAAGAAGAATGTTGAGAATATGGTTGAAGAGTTGAAGAAAGTTGCTGAGGAAGATGTGAAGATTGTTGAAGAAGTGAAAGAAAAAGTTGAGGTGAATGAAGAGGTTGAGAAAGCTGTTACTAAAGAACAGCAAGTTGAAGAAATTGAGAAGAAAGAAGTTGTTGTAAATGTAGAAGTTGTGAAAGAAGCTGTTACTGATGAACAGCAGGTTGGAGAAGATGTGAAGAAAGCAGAAGAAGAAGTGAAGAATGAGAGTTTAATTGCTGGTGATGTTGGTGATGATGCTGGTAAGAAAGAAGATGCTGATCAGACAGATGCAGCAGAGAACACCGAGGTGCCAATCACTGAGGTAAATTCTGATTCTGAAACTCAAATTAAAACTGTTGAACAGTGCAAGAAATGCATGGAAACGTGCAGTGCTTGTACTAAAAAAGATGAGCAATTTAAAATAAGAAATCTTGAATTCAATAAACTAGAAGAAGTTTTCAAAAATAAATACACAGAAATGTTTGAGAATGAAATTTTTTTGAAAGATAATGAAGAAAAACTTTTGGAAAAATGTAAAAAGTTAGAAAAAGAAAATGAAATTTTGAAAGAAAATGTTTTGAAAAAGACAGAAGAATGTGATCAAAAAGAAATTGTTTGTCAAGAAATCAAGAAAGAATATGATTCAATAAAATTGGCATATCACATTACAAAAGAATCATATGAAAAAGTGAAGGATGAAATGAAATTTGCTCAATCAAGAATGAATTATCTTTCTGAAACAACTAAAGAGCTTAAACGAATGTATGAAATAAAACAAGGTGTTGTTAATTCATATATTGAGGATGTTGCTAAGCTAAAGAGACAGATTGTTGATTTAGAACAGGACAACAACAAGTTAAAAAGTTATCACGTGTCGTCATATGTGCTTGAACGTATTTTCAATATAAAACCGGGAGATGGTGAGTCTGAGCAAAACAAGAAAAGCATTGGCTCAGAGTTTCATCAAGTTCCACCACCGGAAAAGTTTGCATTTTATGATGATGAAAAGGTCGAAAAAGCTTTCAACATGGTAGACCAATTGCCAGATAACATTGACATAACCTATTCCAAATCTGATGATTCTAGTGATTCAGAGGTGGTAGGTAAGGTCGTTGAAAGTGTGTTGAAAGAAGAGTCGGTTGAAACAGGTAAATCTGAATCACAGGATGAAAATGAAGGTAATTTTCATGATGGATATCTGAAAAACACAAAATCCGAGAAAAATTGAATGATGATTCAAAAGGATTGGTGTATACCATGATTGGATCGGACAAATTATTCTTTGATGTTGTATTCCCGATTCAGAATGTGATTTCAGAAAAGGTTGATAAAGTTTTCAAAATGGTTGAGATTGAAAAATCTAAGATTCCAAAGTTTGCAGGTAAAGGTCACAAAACTTAATATAACAAACCTGGTTACAAGAAGAAAAACATGAAGGCTGGGTTGGGTTATAAGAAGAAACATAATCGAAATAAAAATGAACCAGCAAATTATCAGACAAAGACGAACTTTGTTCATGGAACAAGTTCTGAAGAAGAGAAAGAACTCCAATTTAGACGACAGTCTAATGAAGAGTTCTGTGCTCAAAAGAAGAAGCGACAGCCACAGGTCAAAGATGTGTCCCAGAGAACATGTTTCAAATGTGATCAAATTGGACATCTTACATGAAAGTGTCCAAATCTGAAACCTGTGGATGTTGACAAAAAGAAGTCTGATGATATTGAGATACAAAAATCTGAGGATGTGAAACAAAGGTCGACCAGATTTGATTCAAAACAAACTTGGAGGTATAACACAAACAAGTTTGTTTCGAACCAAACTTGGAAATCAAACCCGAAAGGGTTCAATTCAAGACAAACCTGGAATTCTCACACACCCAGATTCAGAACAACGCAAAGTTGGCAAAAATTTGTTGACATGACAAAACCCCAAGAGTTTTGGAAACCAAAAGTTGTTGTTCAAAATCAAAATGTTCAAAAAGAATCACATTTTTACAAATGAGGTACTCCGAAAGGTCAAACATGGTCTGCTAAGAAACAAGTGACTTCGGTAAAAGATGAGAAAGTTGAAGTTAAAGATGAAAAAGTCTTTATTCAGAATGATAAAGATTTTCCGAAGTTGAATGATGCATATTGTGTTGAAATGCCTAAGGTCAAACATACCTGGGCTAAATTGTTCAAGTAAACAAGTAGTCTGAATGTGCAGGTGCTCAACAAAACTGAAGATTGTGAGATTGGAAGTTGGAGCAGCCTGGCACAACGAGGAGAGGAGGCTGCTGAACCCTGGTTTGGTTGAACAGGGAGTTTGTGTTTTTTTGTACATAAATAAACAATATTTCGAAAACGCTAAAAATTGAAAAATTTAAAACCCAAAAATATGTTGATTGAATACGCCGAAACCCTCACGGCTGAACAAACATGATTAATTTCACAAGATTGAAAAACAGTTTTCAAAATGTAAATATCAATGTGTTGTAAATCATGGGGGTACATTATTTTTTCCTGCAAAACAGAGCATGTGAAGCAGAAAATGGATGGCGAGACAAAGCTATCTACATCGGGTTGTCAAATTTTCTTTAAATGATTTTGCATTTTAGGGGGAGTAATATTGTTAGAAAATACAAAACCATTTGAAAATTTGAAAAAGTAAAAAACATGATAAAATTCAAAATTGAGTTTTTGTGTAAAAAGAGGAAATGATAGTACATCAGTAGACAGTTACAGTATGCTAAAGAAATGTAATGATTAAATAGCATTAAACAGTCTCACTGATGATATGCCGATAGGTTTTTATACATTTAGTAAACTTTTTCGGGATATAAACATAAATTCAAACTTGCTTATTTCGTGGGGAACACTACTTGGATATATAGGTAACCCCTGAAATCTCATTTGAAGGACCCCCTCTTTCTGAGATACTAGGTCTTTATGCTTAGTGATATATGGGGTATTATCCCGGGACATCTGATTTTGCGGAAGCAATGGCCTAGTCCCCGGAGAATACTTTACCGCTTGCTTGAAATATAGCGCCGCCCTCAGCATAATAATGATGAAACATTGAAAAAATATGTAAATCATGTGTTGTTGTAAAAAAGATCCTCTAAAGGGGACACACCAAAAGTCGAAGCCTTCATCTCTCTGCTGAACGGAAGTTCTGACCTGAGCTCTCACGGTTCTTCGCAATTTAACCCCTTACAGATATCATCTAGGTATACTCACCTGTAAGACTGAATATTGGGATCTGGATACGGGAGTATATTCAAGAGGTGGGACACATGAATGAGTTTAAGTTCTTAAGACACCTAATTCGTATCCTGAATCAGTTGAAATTTGTGTGAAAATTTAAGTGGATCAGTATATCGACAATCTAAGTGAATTGTTTAATTCTTAATGTGTAACTAAGCTCAACGGTACTTGTGACTTGTCAAAAACTGATATGATCCTCTGACGCATACTCAAACAAAAATATTGTCTGTAAATATGTTTGTACATATTTCTTTACTGCTTTATATTTTCAGAAAAATACAAAAAGATTTTAATTCTGCTTTATTTTCGACAACCGATGTCTGAAATGCCGAGTATCAAAATCTGAGTATGCTGATTGTGTTTCTGAAAATAAAACAAGTTCATTAATTTGAAACTTGAATTTTTTTATCAAAAATCAAAAACAGTTTGTGATATCTCCAAGGTCATTAATTTGGACTTGGATGATGAACTGTGAGGGATTTGGATGTTTATATTGTTAAAATCTTTGAAATAGAGCTAGTTTTCGATCCTGACGTTGCCAAATCATGAAATTTGTGAAAAAAGTGTTAGTTTAAAAGGTTTGAAAGAGCCAGGTTACAATTCCTGGAAATGAAAAATGTTGTTACTTATAAATGTATAAGTGTTGCAGATATTGTACCAGACTACGATCCTGAAAGCTAAAGTCTAAGGGGGAGTCTGAAGACGAGCTCGGAGCAAGGGGAGCTTGTAAACCTGAAAGCAAGGTGTTGATCCCTAAAGCACGGAAGCTTGACGAAAGGGGGAGCCTGAAGACTTGAAGAAAGATTGATAGATGCTTACAGTGTTAGACAAGAGACAGAGTTTGAAGACTGATCAAGACTGAAGATTTGTCATGATAAAGACTCGACACTGAAGACTTCGTCAACATCCAAGGGGGAGTCTGTTAGTGCACTATGTCTATTGACTTCGTCTTGTATCGAGTCATGTAATAGGATAGGATAGAATAACCAGTGCTCGGGTTGCTAGAAATTGAGTTTAGTGGGTTTTATAGTAATTCCACTTGAAACTGCCAGTGGACAGTTCAAGCGAAATTAACTTTGTTAATTCCGCTTGAACGTGGCCATGGTCAGTTCAAGCGAAATCACCCATTCTATATATAGGGCACTTGGGTTGTCATTTGATACGAACTTAGGGTCTTGTGTTCGGTAACGAAGTGCTGCCGAATCGTCTCCAGGTGCTGTAATACTATCAATTCAATACAAGAGACATTTAAATTGAATCGAGCGTCCGTGTCATTGATTCCGCCTTTGATTCGGATAAACAACTCTTATGTCGACTCATTCAGGTCGTACAACGATCCTACAGGAACTGTGGTATGCGATGTTCGTGCAAGAGTGTGGTGTATAGCGAGTTCGAGGGAGAAATAGCAAGTAAGCTCGTGCAGAACCCATACTGGGTATGCACTAGTCGGTCTGTTGGTACCTAGACTATAGACTAGGCCGTTTCTAAGACATCGACCCGGACTAGGTCGAGTCTTGCCTAATTCCCTACAGTTATGGCTCTGATACCAATATGTCACACCCCAACCGATAACGGAAACATCGGGGCGCGGCACTGAGTGAAACAGATTGTCCAGGTGAAATCCATAACAACTAAAATTACCGGATATTTAACATTATGTCCCATACCATAATATATCAAATAAAAGCAGTTATTACAGACATTGTTTTCTCAAAGACAGATCAAATGTTCCGACAACTCAGATTTTATTTAATTTGTTTCTAGACTCCATCCTAGCTCGATTCCAGCAGATAAAAAGCAAACATCCTACGCACCTGTCACATACGTTAAAATAGAGGTCAATACACATAGTGTAAAGGTGAGCATACAAGTTTAATAGTAATAGTAGAGTTCGAAAGCGTTTACACATAACCAGCATGTAACATGTGTAATGTGAAGCTAGTAGGTTATCGACAATGAAATATGCATAGACAAGGCTGCGAGTTGTAGAATGCGCAACGTATCACCACTGTGACACGTGAAGAGGTAACCGTAACAACCCCTATTCATGACAGGTGCTGAGTCCAAACTATAGTACTATCGTTGCTAAGGGGTCAGGCAACAATCACTGTGTTAACATAACATACAAGCATTCGTCGAGTAACACGTAACACGCAATAATGGCCAGCGTATAAATAGTGTTTGTGTTGTGTGATTGACGTGATTTAGAATAAGTAACGTATGTAACACCCAAAAGTGCGTAAAGCAAAAAGGGATCGAGTATACTCACAACGATGGAAGATAATGGATTGAAGGGAGCGCTAGAGTGATTAGCCTGAACAGTTTACGATAGCATAAGCGGATGAGCGGTGCGTAAAACGGTGCGAGTAATCAAAGTGTTGAATGGTAATCCGATCAGATAGCAATTCGATCGGATGGTCATTCGATCGGATGTCAATCCGTTCGGATGGTCATCCGATCGGATGGCCATTCGGTCAGATTGACATTCGTTTGAGAAGGATGTGTTTATGTATGATGGCTTTGAAGTTTTCATTGTAGCATTTTGAAAACAGAGAAGTATCTCTACCTTTCAGGTCGATCGATCGAAATGTCGTTCGATCGGATAGCGATCCGATTGGCAGGACACTTAGTGAGGACAAGTTCACAGTAGGATGGTCACTCGATCGGATCGGATTGCAATCCGATCGAATGGCAATCCGTTAGAACTGATGCTCTTTTGAAAACTTGAAAATTGTAAAGTGTGGAACCAAGTGCAATCCGATCGGGTTGCAGTTCGATTGGATGGCAATCCGATCAGATGGCAATCTGATCGGACGGCAATCCGATCGGACGGCAATCCGTCCCAATGAATCTGATCGTCTTGACTTGATTATTTTGAATGTTTTGCGTTTTATTCGAGACGGTATGATAACGTACTAAACAACGGAACCTCATCAAGTCCCAAGTCGTTCGATCGAATAGGAATCACCCTAATCCGACCAGTTGATTGTACCTTAACGGTTGTTCATGTTTACTCCGGAATCGGTTGTCTCTTTGATAGAAATCAGACCTCAACCGACACTTCACTAAGAAATGAGTAGAAGACCAGAATGAGCTCCGATTTTATTGGTTTTGAGTGCATTGAGTGTAAAAGAGTTGAAAGAAAGTTAGAAACCATCTTTCAATCCTTTTAACTTTGAAAATTTCTAGATCTATGCGAAATCGTTGTGAAATCATGTGGAAATCCTTCAGATCTGAGTTGTTCTTGGTGGAATGAAGCCAAATCTTGAAGTTCATAAGAACTCCATGACGACGTCATCCTAAAACACCTCAAATCCGTTGATTTCATGGTTAAAAGTTAAGATTCAAAGGTGAAAATGATGAAGAAGTGTGTGTAGATCATAGAAGTACAAGATTTGAGTTGAAAAGTTACAAGAATCATGAGAAATCGAGAGAAAGAAGGCCTTGAGCGTGTTGGTCAAGTGAGAGAGAGTTGTCACATCACCAGTGATGTGACAGGGGGTATTTATTGGTTTCCAAAAAGGGAAAGTGGGGTGCAGGTGTCGGATGGCTCATCGATCGGATGACATTTCAATCGGATCGGATTGCCATCTGATCGGATGGCCATTCGATTGGATGGTCATTCGATCGAGTGGCTCCGACGGGTTGCGTTTCGAGTGAGCGATGCGATAGCATTATCCATTAGTTAAACAAATAACCTAACTACTATATCTAACATACAATCACTATAAATAACTTGCGTTTAGCGTTTGCGATTTGATTACGTTGCGATAGAATTGTGATTGCGATTAAACACCTCAACATAAACATAACATGCACAAGTAACACATAATAGTGCACACACATAAAACAATATCCAGAACACATAATTCGAGTTGCGAATGCGATGGCGAAAAGTCGATTAGCGATTAAACATCGATTAAACCTCTATTATAAATAAGTACTCCACATAATACAACTAAAGCAAATAAATAATAGAATTCGATCACAATTCAAGGAGCACAGCTAGTAGTTAAGCAAGGAGTGACAGTTTGAAATTAGCATTCTTTTCTTCCTTTGACTTTGACTTAACTTGTACTTTGACTTTCCAAAAAGCGGGTTGTTACATTGAACTGGTGCTGGAGCTTGGTGGGGACCGGTACGGCAGTTAGCGGTGAAGTGGCCGTACATGTTGCAGTGAACACAGAACCGGCATGCGATTCCAACCGGGTGATGATAGGTGCAAGTAGGGTAGAGCGGGTGTGGTCCAGTGTATGCACGCTTGGCAGGCGGTGCGTTGACCACGAGCGCCGCTACTTGGCAGTTTTGGGGTTGCGGTTGGGCAGGCACGGCTTGGAGTGGTGTGGCAGTAACTGCATAGTTCTTGTTGCTGGAGCTGTTGTTCTTTCTCTTGCGGTGGGAGGACTTTGAAGATTGCTATGCGGCGGTTTCAGCGGCGGGAGCAGAGGTGACTTGGTGCAGATTCTTGGAGGCTTTATCAAAATAACTAGCCCTGACTCGCTTATCGTTGATCTCAGCAGCGAGCAGGTAGGTTTCCTCGATAGTTGTCGTTTTCACAGCCTGAACAAAGTCTGCAACACAATCGGGCAGAGCGCGGAAATACTTCTTGATCGTAATCTCAGGGGTAGTAACTTGACCTGGGAAGATGATACTTAGTTGCTTGAAGCGAGCAGTTAAACCAGCGTTATCTTCACCATCCAGCTTGATATGCCAGAATTCGTCCTCTAGATTTTGGAGTTCATGGGGAGGGCAGAACTCTTGCATCATGATGTCCTTAAACTCGTCCACGTCAGCCCAAAAGCTGCATCGTTCCCTCATTTGTTTCTCTCGGCCGTCCACCAATCTAGAGCCCGGGATTGGAAGACGCCGGTGGCGTTAACAGTGTGAAGGTCTTCCAGACAGCCACTCTGGCACAAGGTGACTTCGATTGAATCAAACCATTGAAACATGGCCGTAGGCCCATCTTCACCGGTAAATTCTTTCGGTCCGCAGGCTTTGAATTGCTTGAAGCTAAAAGTAGTCTTGGGAGTATCAGTCCTGGAATCCTCCGAGGACTTGCTAGTGTTTTCATTCAGCTCACTAACAATTTGTGGGATGACTTTCGCCATTTGCTTAACGATCAGAGCAACGATTCATTTATCATCATGGTTACGTCGAACGGAGCGAGCAGTGTGTGATCCAAATGACGACATTGTCTGTAAACAGACATCGCCACGGGACTCAAACACAGTTTCGATTAACCCTAGTATAGTCTAGCGAATTCACAATAGCTACTTTATAAAGCACAGGAACACATCAAGGCACAAAATCACATAGGCACAAAATTCACAGAATCACATAAACACAGAAACAAATAAGCACGTAGTCCACATAGGCACGAAAGCATGTATTCAACTATATTTTTCACGTATTCACCTTCCTATGTTGCACGTATTCACCTATCTTTCTGTGACACCTGTGTCACTTCAACAACTAAACAAATACCAAACCAATGAAATATTATATTTCATACTTGGGATTTGTATAAATATGTGTATCGTTTGCACATATCAATTCTTGTTCGATTTCGAGCTCTAAATCGCTTTCTGGAAGGTTATACGCGATCTGATGCATAAATATAACCAGTTTAATGGAACAAACACTCCAGAACAGTGACATAGGCTTAACATACCTTAAATAACCTTTACATAACTTAGAAATAAGTTTTGGATGGTTTGGTATGCCGAAATCAAGTTTATTCGCTTACAGGGACTAATTTCGACAAACTGCGAAAGTATGCCGATTCGTATTGTAACGAACATTCCAGAACTTGATCATAAGTTACATATTCCCTAAAAATCCGTTATATAGCTTAAATATAGGCTTTGAGGTATTTGGAGCGCAGAAATAAACTTTTTGATCAATAGGGACTAAAAGCGTCAAAAAGTGCATAAGTTTGCACTTTCGCGCATATCTTACGTTCTGAATATATCCGAACATCCAAAAAATTATGTAATCATTAAAATATTTTATTTTAGTGATTGGCATGATAAAATTTCATTCGTCGTGCAATTTGGATCGTTTTTCGCGTCCGTTCGTGTTTCGTCGTAATTAACCGAACAATATGACCGTACGACCAAACGAACCGACATCCGATATATTTTTAACACATTTCATGCTACCTATGCTTTAACGTCATTGTGGAGCTTGAAAATGGGCTTGACGGGTAATAGAAGTGCTGAAACGCGACAAATCAAGGTGCAGGGGCTAAACTGTCAACTTTTGAAAGTTGCTGGACTGCAGACCACATACGGTCCATAAGCAAGGGACCATAGGGTCCGTAAGCTGCTCCTAGTTCAGCAGAAATGTTTTCCAGCAAGATCCAGCTGTTCAGTTGTTTTGCACCTGGTTTCTTTGATTCTATGTGCTTGTTTAGGGGCTCCCATGGTTTTGAAAATCAGTGGGTGCAAGTGTACGGCCTAGATCAAAGCTCGGGTATCAAGAAACGATCTTAACGGTTCTATGAAATCTATATAAACCCCCACCCATTTCACTCCCAACTCACACTTGATTCTGAAATTTCTCTAAGTTGGAGCATTAGCACTTCATACCTGAGAAATTTTGGAATCAAACCTCCATTCTTGGACTTTTTGTAAGTCCTCTTTCGTTCTTTTACGCGTTTTAAGCGTGAAAGTCAAACTTTGTTTGACTTTCTGCTTTGACCAGTTTATGGTCAACACGAAGTTCGTTTGAACTTCGCAACGTGAGCGTAATCACGATGGTCATAGTCCTTTGTGACTATACCTACTGATTACCACGTTGATTAGGTGTAGTGACGAGTCGTAGTTTCGGCCAAAATGCGTATTGATGCGTATTTTGTAACCAAACTACTCTTGGGTATCAAAACACTTTGTTTTGATATCAAAACCTGTTTTCTAACTTAACTAAACATGTTTCAACATGTTTAGCTCATCACTTTAGGTTTAGTGCTTATGTAGAGTCGTAAGTCAAGCGGTATAAACAACCGCTTAGACTTTCGAACTAGACCCCTTTGGTCGATCATTAGAATCCGACCAAACATGTTTAGTGACCATAGTTGTATAGGGAATAACCTTCCGAGGTTATACCTTATGGTCACTTCTTTTAAATAGTTGTATGATAGGTAGTTTATATGCCTTAGGAAAATAACCAAAATGCCCTTTTTATGCATAATTGATATTTAAGCATATGTAACCCAAACTTTTGTCATTTAACTGATTATGCAACATAATTAAACATGTTTAGGAATATAATACTTGTCATAGGACTAGTTAGGCGTTCCGAACGCGTTTTACGCAAACGACGTGTTAAAGTAGCATAAGCTACCTAAACGGGTCCTAATGGGTCGTAAGCACTTAGGTTAGGTTTCATTTTAGTATATAGGATTTGTTAAACCATATCATATGAGTTCCAATACTCATTTGGTTTACAAAACCTCATCCTATCCGATCTTCCGATTTAGGTCCGGTTTATTTACATAGTTACCTATATTAGGTGTCGTTTGATTCTGTGCTCCCTCTAGCTTTGCTTGGTTGTTGTTCAAGACTTCTAAGCATTCTCAAGTGAGTATATAGTCCCCTCTTTTACTGTTTTCAAACATTTTTGGGGTGAAGCATGTGTATCTAATTGTTATGTTCATGCTTTCAAAGTATAATTGATTATACGTATTAGTACCTATCATTTGACAAACTGAATGATTATTTAGGGTTTAAACACTAATTTTTCCAAAGATTATAAAATAAATTGTTGGATAGTACTTATTTTATGTTCACCAGACTGGTTGGTAGTATGATATAGCGCTATAGGATTAGACACCCCATTCCTGTTGTCATGGAATGTAGGAAACCAATATTTTATCCAAATAGAGATTACCTTTGTGGTATTTCTATAGTCTCAATTGGTGTAGTTTGATGCACTAAGGTTCAGTTGAATTCTTAAATCATATTTTTATTGTATATTTTATTATACTCCCAAAAGTATAGTTTGATATGCTCTCATATGTGATATTGTACAAAACCAACATATGTTTTATTAATTATTAAAACATAGTTTAATATGTTATTTATAAAACCAAAACATAGTTTAATATGTTATTTATAAAACCAAAACATAGTTTAATATGGTATTTATAAAACCAAAACATAGTTTAATATGTTATTTATAAAACCAAAACATAGTTTAATATGTTATTTATCAAACCAAAACATAGTTTAATATGTTATTCATAAAACCAAAGTATACTTTTGATATACTACTGAAAAATATTATTTTGACGACTAAAGTATATTTAATATACTATTTGTTTAATTATTTTAGAACTGAAATATATTTTAATATATTACTTATTCAACTTTCTTAAAACTAAAGTATATTTTTATATATATACTATATACTTCTTTTTCAAAATATTGTTTTACAAACAACATATTTTATACAAACTCATTTTAATTGGTTATTTATTTACTTATGCACTATTCTATTATATCATCTGATTTCTTATAAATTTTGTATGATTTATAAAAGAAAATATTTTAAGGTTCATGACTATTTTGATTAAACATTTTTCTCCAAAATTACAAGTCATGAATCCTATTATAATAAAACCTATGTATCTCACTGGCATTTATATGCTGACGTACCTATTTTTACAAATGTTTCAGGTGCTGTTATGTGATGATTGATGATGTATGTTATACATAGGATGGACTCGTGCCTTAGCGACTTTAAAAATTGAAAGATAATACTTTTATTTATCTGATTTATAATTAAACAATGAATTCAATAAAATGAAATTATTTAATCCATGGTTGTGAAACAATGATTCTGTTACAACACTCCCCGACGTTTCCGCCACGTTTTGTTGTTTTACGTGGTCGGGGTGTAACACCTGTGCCTCCACGGCCATCAAACAAATACTGTAGCAATGAAATATTGTATTTCATACTTGGGATTTGTATAAATATGTGTATCATTTGCACATATCAATTTTTGTTCAATTCCAAACTTTAAATCACTTTCTGGAAGGTTATACGCGCACCGATGCGTAAATATAACCAGTTTAAATGCAACAAACACTCCGGAATAGTGAAATTGGCTAAAAATACCTTAAATAACCTTTACATAACTTATAAATAAGTTTTGAAGGCTTTGGTATGGCAAAAACAAGTTAATTCGCTTACAGGGACTAAATTTGACAAACTGTGAAAGTATGCCAATTTGAACAGTAACGAACATTCTGGAACATGACCACAAGTTAAACACACCTTAAATATCCTTTACATAGCTTAGAAATAGGCTTTGAGGGGTTCGGTGTGCTAAAATAAACTTTTGGGTCATTCAGGGACTAAAAGTGTAAAAAAGTGCACAAGTTTGCATTTTCGCGCATAACTTACGTTCTGAATACATCCGGACATCCAAAAATTTATGTAAGCATGACTATATTTTATTTTAGTGTTTGGCATAAGAAAAATCCATTCGTCACGCCATCTGGATCGTTTTTCGCGCTTATGCGCATTCCGTCGTAATTAACCGAACAACGCAATCGTACGGCTAAATGAACCGACATCCGATATATTTTTGAGCCCATTTTAAGTTCCCTATATTTTAACTTCATTTTAGAGCTTTGAAATGGGGTTAACGGGGCTTAAACGTGTCAAAAATGCATCGAAAACCAAGATAGGGGGCTGCAGGGACCAAAACTGACATTCTGCCAAACTTCATTTGTTGCGGACCGTAAGGGTTATTTGTTACGGTGCGCAACAAATGCCCAGATGCAGCAAATCGTTTCTTGGCTGCTGTCTTCAGCTCTTAACCCCTCCAAAAGCCAAGTACAAGTGTCAAAACCCTATGGTGAGTGCCCAATTAGTTACCACAACATCTTGACAAGTGTACGGGCTAGATTATTCCCTCTTCTCCAAGAAACGATCTTAACGGTGGACCGAAATCTATAAATACCCATCACATTTTCATTCATTTCTCACAAGAATCTGATCAATTGTGCTCTAAGTTGAAACCTTTGTTTCATACCTGAGCTATTTTGATCTAGATTAGCATTCGGGGACCCTTCGTAAGTGTTCCTTCGTTCTTTTATTGCTTTTCGAGTCCGAAAGTCAAACTTTGTTTGACTTTCTGCATTGACCAGTTGGTGGTCGATGCGAAGTTCATTTGAACTTCATAACGTGAGCGTGATCACGATGGTTATAGTCCCTAGTGATTATACCTACGGATTACCACGTTATCTAGGCTCAGTGACGAGCCGTAGTTTCGGTCAGAATACGTATTCTTGCGTATTTTGTAACCAAACTACTCTTAGGTATCACAACCGTTTGTTGTGATACCAAACCTGTTTTCTAAACTAGGTTAAGCATGTTTTAGCATGCTTAGCTCGTCACTTTTAGTTTAGTGCTTATATAGGGTCGTAAGGGTAAGCGATCTAATAAATCGCTTATACCTTCGAACCCGACCCTTTTGGTCGATCATTAGGATCCGACCAAACACGTTAGGTGACCCTAGTATATAGGGAATAACCTTCCGAGGTTATACCTTATGGTCGCTTCGTTTAAGTAGTTGTATGATAGGTAGTTTATATGCCTTAGGTAAATTACCAAAATGCCCTTTTTACGCCAAAATTCATTTAAAGCATATGTAACATAACTTTTGGTATCTAAACTGATTTGGTAACAATATTAGACATGTTAAGGCATATTTTACTTGTCATAGGACTAGTTAGGCGTTCCGAACGCGTTTTACGCGAACGACGCGTTAAAGTAGCATAAGCTACCTAAACGGGTCGTAATGGGTCATAAGCACTTAGGTTAAGTTTCATTTAGTATATAGGCTTTGTTAAACCATATCACATGAGTTCCTACACTCATTTGGTTTACAAACCCTCATGCTACCCAATCTTCCGATTTAGGTCCGGTTTATTAACATAGTTACCTATATTAGGTGCCGTTTGATATCCGCGATCTCTAGCATTGTTTGGTTGTTACTCAAGGACTACTAAGCAATCTCAAGTGAGTACATAGACCCCTCTTTTACTATTTTCCAAACTGTTTTGGGGTGAAACACATGTGCCTACTTGTTACTTTCATGCTTTCCATGTTTTCACATCATATACCTGCTATGTTCGTTAGTACATTATAGTACATGATTTCATTACATTTTATGCTATGTAGGCCCATTGTGTGCATTACTTAGTACATCGTTTTACATTACATTTTATGCTAGGTGTGCCCATTGTGTGCATTACTTAGTACATCGTTTTACATGACATTTCGCGCTATGTATGTTCATTTGATTACATACTTAGTGCATTATTTTCACATGCTTACATTTTGGTATGACATTTGGTTTGTTTACATGGGACAATACATTCATTAACAATGATCACGCCGTTCGTTAGTAGGTAGTGGTACCATAGGAATTGACAACTCCCGTTCCGGACATCCCGGTTAGGTGGGGATGAAAGGAATGACCGAATTCGATGATATGAAGCACAGATAATCCTTTAAGTCGTTTAAGGGTTTATCGCCACAGTCGCAAGGCTTGGATGTATGCATTTTTACAACACCGCATAAATGTTCATATTCAGTATTAGCATGCATTTTCCACAAGACATAATATTGATTTAAACCATGTTTTACTTCAATACTATGTTCTTGTGCATATGGTTTAGTTGATACATTTCGCTAGCCATACATATCATTTTAGTTACACAATACATGATTTACATCTTGACATAAACATTTTGGTATATTATTCAATACATTTGACAATTTGTTTTATTCAATACATTTGACAATTGGTTTAAACATAGACATCGTACATTGTTGGTTTGGTTTGAGTAAGTGATTTAAGTAACGAGGCGTGTGTAATGCGATACAAGCATGGTGGATACGCCGCTGGTACTTCCTATATATAAGTGATTGTATGGTATTACATATCGTTGCGTTATTTGAAATCATTTCAATTTAGACATATAACATTTTATACAAATAATATACTTTTCACAATACATTGTTTTACAAACAACTTAACCTATACAAACTCATTTTTTTACATGGTTATTCATTTAACCATGCATTATTCTCTTATTTATACATATCATCTGAATTTATTGTTTTTCAAATGATTTACAAAGATAAAGCAAATTACAAGGTTCATGACTAAACATTTTCTTAAACAGAAGTCATGAATCATATTTTCACAAAACCTATGTACTCGCCGGCATTTTTATGCTGACGTACCTATTTTCACATGTGTTTCAGGAAATGAAGCATAGGATTGATCAAGATACACTTAGGCGGACTTGGGCCTTAGCGACAATAAAAGATGCAAGACTAGTTAATTTATGTTATGTTTCTTTGTTTGTCAAGACATTGTAACAACTTTAATCAATAAAACAATATTTCAATTTCCATGTGTTATGAAACAATGATTCTGTTACTACACTCCCCGACGTTTCCGCCACGTTTTGTTGTTTTACGTGGTCGGGGTGTGACAGAAAAGTTGGTATCAGAGCTCATGGTTATAGGGAATTAGGTTATTAGTAATGCTTTGACCTAGTCTATAACCTTCTTAGGACCCTAAGGCGAGTTTACTTGCGTTTAGTCATAAAACAATACCGTCACCTATCCTTAGGCGACGACCACAACAAGAACATAAATTTCCAAACCGCTTTGAAAACTAATCATCTGTTCTAGGATGATTGATTACTAGGTTTTGAACCCTCTATTGTAAGGTTTTGAACCCTCTATTGTAAGATTTTGAACTCTCTGTTATATGGTTTTGAACCCCTTTGAATTTTCAAAATCTCGTCAAAGTTTGGGTCTTATAATGTGAACATGTGCAAACTGGAAGGGTGAATGCCTGTATTCTGGGTTTTCTGTCTAGGCAAGCACTTCGTATATATCTCATCAGACGCGAGACCAGTTGTGCTTACCTGGGAATTCTTGGGATGAGTGTTCACTTATAGGCGAGCATGTCTTCAGTGATACATTAATAAGACCTGTTTACTTTGATTAGTCACCGTCCCATTTGTTTGCCTTAGGTAACAAACAAATGATCGCAGTTTCTATGCGTTGTCATTTTGTTTTATTTGTCCAATAATCTTTCACTTGTTTCTTCCTATGTCTTTCATTTTCTTCAAGAATGTCTCTTCCTCTCAGCAACGGCCAAATGTCCGAGCAAACAGCCAAACTTGCCCAACAAATAGGCGAAGTCATTCTGAAGACTGTGGAATTGGGAATTGCTATATCTCGTCTCAACAATGACACCACTCAAGAGCCACAAAAGGAAGCAGAAGCCAAGCCTTCACCTAAACCAAAGAAACGTAAGGCTTCAAGGAAACCCGCAGCGGTGGCACCAAAACAGGCAAGACTTAGCCAAATGACAGCACCACCAGCCAAGAAAACAATCAAGGAATCAAAGACCATGGATGAACGATCCCCTAAGAAGTCAAAGAAGCGAAAGGCTTCTCAGAACTTCGCCATGGTCGCTCACAATGGTCAAGCCATCCCCAACCAACCAGCTCAACCCCCTGCTAGGAAGCAATACAACGGAACTGCACCCTTGTGCAACCAATGTAGCCTTCATCATCAGGCTAGTGTTAAGTGCCGCAAATGCCAAACTTGTGGACTTATAGGTCATACGGCAAGGGTTGGTCCAACTGCAGCAGTACCAAATCAAGCAGGACCCATCCGGGTGGCAACACAACCTGTTAAGAAGCAATACAAGGGAACAGCCCCAATATGCGGCAAATGTAATGCACACCACTTAGCTCACCTACAGTGTCGCCTGTGTGTATTATGTGGGCGAGTTGGTCACCTGGCAAGTGCTTGTCGATGTAACCCGAACCAAGGTGGTCCAAATCAACCACAAGCCGACTCTGTTCAAGCTTGTTTCTCACCAGGGTCTTGCTACAACTGTGGCGAGATGGGCCATTTCCTAAGGGATTGCCCAAAGCTTGCTAATGAAAATCCAACCCACGGATGAGCAGTTGGCTGACTAGAAGATGTTGCTGTCTTATGCTTTTGTTCTTTTGTTTTCTTGTAATGTGAAACAATCTGTTTTGTTTATAAATAAATTCTTGTTCACAATTCTGATATACAAGTGTAGTTACATGTGTGTATGACTTTTCCTATGATACCTACATCAAGAAACTATGTACCCTACAAACTACTCTTGTGATTTCTCTCTTTCAAATGATTGCTCATGATTCCCTCGAAAATGTTAGGTACTCGTTTCACTCTAAGAAACAAAGTACAGAAAATAAAGTGACATTATGAGTAATCATGCTTCTGCACATCTGTGCCTTTGAATCCTTGGTTAGATAACTCAGGATATTTTCAAATCTCATACCCCATTACGTTTTGATTTTTCAACATACACAGTACAAGTATTTCAAAAACATTGGCTATACTTTCAAAAACAACCTTCATAATTTCAAAATGTTTCATATAGTCTGAAAACAATATTAACGCAGTACATTTTCTTATCAAGTGCATGATTTCGAAAAGCATCATCCATGTCTTTCAAAAACCTTATACATAATTTCAAAATTCATCTCGCATGATTTTAAAACATTTTATAAATATACTTACCTAGTACACCTACTTTATGATTTCAAAAAGTATTATATATAAGATTTCAAAAACATTAAACACATTTTTCTTAAAAGAATCCCATGTATAGTTTTCAAAAGTATTTTCTTCATACATTGACTTAACCTTCAAATTCTGCTTCATATGTCGCCTTGACATATCAAGCATCTCAACTTCATAAGCATTCTTACTTCATGTTTTGACTTAAGCACATCCAGTGCAAGGTTTCAAAACATCTTCAACTTCTAAAATCAATATGGGATCTTTTTATCTTCACAATTAGATCCTTGTGGATAATTGTCATACAAATCAGAGTCCTTAATTGGATTCCTTGTGTACCTTAATTCGAACATTTCGGTTCCTAATAATCGAAATCGAATTTTCTTTTTGAATCTTTCTATCTTAATAGTTAGATTTTTGATACCGTTTAAAGTACCAAATGAAATCCACGGAATGGATTCCTAGTGTGCTTTAAATGCATGTACGCAATTAACAAGACAAATTAATAAACAATTTTGTGGTTATGTGGCTATGTGTTAATTCATCTTATGTTTTCTTTTATGCATTTTGTGTTTTTATACTCGGGATATTCATTATCCAAATCCTCGCAGGATCTTTCATATCTTCATATGAGGGATTCGTAGCAAGATATTCAAAAGGTACTACCTTAAATCCTAAATGGGCTTCTATGTAATAGTTAAGACCCTTGGATTATATAGTACTATTCCATGATTCATAAGAGACCCTTTAGTGGTCTAGTCAAAAAGATTGATTCACAATTTGGTTAAAGAACGACATCTGGTGATGTAGCTGAACAGACTCCTTGATAGTCTATTTAGATCATTTATTGATGTAATTAAAAGGACTCTATGGCGGTCTAGTCACACTCATCACAAGATTGTTCATTTGGTTTTCCCCTACACATTATAAAATAGACTGTGTGAACTATGCAAGGAATTGTCTAATTATGGACGCGTACATAATTATGAGATTCAGTGCACGGTAACCACAGTAAGATTTATTATGTGTAAAAACCGATAGTGACAACAATAACAAAATGAGAACGATGTAATGGAGGTACGGTGGACGCACCAATGACGCTTCATATACTTGTATATAAGTATCCCTCTTACATTGCAAGCATAATGTTATTCAAATTACTAGAAGTTCAGAACCCTAACCAATGTTGTTCGATCTTTTCAACTTCATGTTTCAAACTCTCACAAGTTTCCTCTAAATAAAATTTCGAGACGAAATTTCCTAAAGTAGGGGAGACTGTAACACCTGTGCCTCCACGGCCATCAAACAAATACTGTAGCAATGAAATATTGTATTTCATACTTGGGATTTGTATAAATATGTGTATCATTTGCACATATCAATTTTTGTTCAATTCCAAACTTTAAATCACTTTCTGGAAGGTTATACGCGCACCGATGCGTAAATATAACCAGTTTAAATGCAACAAACACTCCGGAATAGTGAAATTGGCTTAACATACCTTAAATAACCTTTACATAACTTATAAATAAGTTTTGAAGGCTTTGGTATGGCAAAAACAAGTTAATTCGCTTAGAGGGACTAAATTTGACAAACTGCGAAAGTATGCCAATTTGAACAGTAACGAACATTCCGGAACATGACCACAAGTTAAACACACCTTAAATATCCTTTACATAGCTTAGAAATAGGCTTTGAGGGGTTCGGTGTGCTAAAATAAACTTTTGGGTCATTCAGGGACTAAAAGTGTCAAAAAGTGCACAAGTTTGCATTTTCGCGCATAACTTACGTTCTGAATACATCCGGACATCCAAAAATTTATGTAAGCATGACTATATTTTATTTTAGTGTATGGAATAAGAAAAATCCATTCGTCACGCCATCTGGATCGTTTTTCGCGCTTATGCGCATTCCGTCGTAATTAACCGAACAACGCAATCGTACGGCTAAACGAACCGACATCCGATATATTTTTGAGCCCATTTTAATTTCCCTATACTTTAACTTCATTTTAGAGCTTTGAAATGGGGTTAACGGGGCTTAAACGTGTCAAAAATGCATCGAAAACCAAGATAGGGGGCTGCAGGGACCAAAACTGACATTCTGCCAAACTTCATTTGTTGCGGACCGTAAGGGTTATTTGTTACGGTGCGCAACAAATGCCCAGATGCAGCAAATCATTTCTTGGCTGCTGTCTTCAGCTCTTATCCCCTCCAAAAGCCAAGTACAAGTGTCAAAACCCTATGGTGAGTGCCCAATTAGTTACCACAACATCTTGACAAGTGTACGGGCTAGATCATTCCCTCTTCTCCAAGAAACGATCTTAACGGTGGACCAAAATCTATAAATACCCATCACATTTTCATTCATTTCTCATAAGAATCTGATCAATTGTGCTCTAAGTTGAAACCTTTGTTTCATACCTGAGCTATTTTGATCTAGATTAGCATTCGGGGACCCTTCGTAAGTGTTCCTTCGTTCTTTTATTGCTTTTCGAGTCCGAAAGTCAAACTTTGTTTGACTTTCTGCATTGACCAGTTGGTGGTCGATGCGAAGTTCGTTTGAACTTCATAACGTGAGCGTGATCACGATGGTTATAGTCCCTAGTGACTATACCTACTGATTACCACGTTATCTAGGCTCAGTGACGAGCCGTAGTTTCGGTCAGAATACGTATTCTTGCGTATTTTGTAACCAAACTACTCTTAGGTATCACAACCGTTTGTTGTGATACCAAACCTGTTTTCTAAACTAGGTTAAGCATGTTTTAGCATGCTTAGCTCGTCACTTTTAGTTTAGTGCTTATATAGGGTCGTAAGGGTAAGCGATCTAATAAATCGCTTATACCTTCGAACCCGACCCTTTTGGTCGATCATTAGGATCCGACCAAACACGTTAGGTGACCCTAGTATATAGGGAATAACCTTCCGAGGTTATACCTTATGGTCGCTTCGTTTAAGTAGTTGTATGATAGGTAGTTTATATGCCTTAGGTAAATTACCAAAATGCCCTTTTTACGCCAAAATTCATTTAAAGCATATGTAACATAACTTTTGGTATCTAAACTGATTTGGTAACAATATTAGACATGTTAAGGCATATTTTACTTGTCATAGGACTAGTTAGGCGTTCCGAACGCGTTTTACGCGAACGACGCGTTAAAGTAGCATAAGCTACCTAAACGGGTCGTAATGGGTCATAAGCACTTAGGTTAAGTTTCATTTAGTATATAGGCTTTGTTAAACCATATCACATGAGTTCCTACACTCATTTGGTTTACAAACCCTCATGCTACCCAATCTTCCGATTTAGGTCCGGTTTATTAACATAGTTACCTATATTAGGTGCCGTTTGATATCCGCGATCTCTAGCATTGTTTGGTTGTTACTCAAGGACTACTAAGCAATCTCAAGTGAGTACATAGACCCCTCTTTTACTATTTTCCAAACTGTTTTGGGGTGAAACACATGTGCCTACTTGTTACTTTCATGCTTTCCATGTTTTCACATCATATACCTGCTATGTTCGTTAGTACATTATAGTACATGATTTCATTACATTTTATGCTATGTAGGCCCATTGTGTGCATTACTTAGTACATCGTTTTACATTACATTTTATGCTAGGTGTGCCCATTGTGTGCATTACTTAGTACATCGTTTTACATGACATTTCGCGCTATGTATGTTCATTTGATTACATACTTAGTGCATTATTTTCACATGCTTACATTTTGGTATGACATTTGGTTTGTTTACATGGGACAATACATTCATTAACAATGATCACGCCGTTCGTTAGTAGGTAGTGGTACCATAGGAATTGACAACTCCCGTTCCGGACATCCCGGTTAGGTGGGGATGAAAGGAATGACCGAATTCGATGATATGAAGCACAGATAATCCTTTAAGTCGTTTAAGGGTTTATCGCCACAGTCGCAAGGCTTGGATGTATGCATTTTTACAACACCGCATAAATGTTCATATTCAGTATTAGCATGCATTTTCCACAAGACATAATATTGATTTAAACCATGTTTTACTTCAATACTATGTTCTTGTGCATATGGTTTAGTTGATACATTTCGCTAGCCATACATATCATTTTAGTTACACAATACATGATTTACATCTTGACATAAACATTTTGGTATATTATTCAATACATTTGACAATTTGTTTTATTCAATACATTTGACAATTGGTTTAAACATAGACATCGTACATTGTTGGTTTGGTTTGAGTAAGTGATTTAAGTAACGAGGCGTGTGTAATGCGATACAAGCATGGTGGATACGCCGCTGGTACTTCCTATATATAAGTGATTGTATGGTATTACATATCGTTGCGTTATTTGAAATCATTTCAATTTAGACATATAACATTTTATACAAATAATATACTTTTCACAATACATTGTTTTACAAACAACTTAACCTATACAAACTCATTTTTTTACATGGTTATTCATTTAACCATGCATTATTCTCTTATTTATACATATCATCTGAATTTATTGTTTTTCAAATGATTTACAAAGATAAAGCAAATTACAAGGTTCATGACTAAACATTTTCTTAAACAGAAGTCATGAATCATATTTTCACAAAACCTATGTACTCGCCGGCATTTTTATGCTGACGTACCTATTTTCACATGTGTTTCAGGAAATGAAGCATAGGATTGATCAAGATACACTTAGGCGGACTTGGGCCTTAGCGACAATAAAAGATGCAAGACTAGTTAATTTATGTTATGTTTCTTTGTTTGTCAAGACATTGTAACAACTTTAATCAATAAAACAATATTTCAATTTCCATGTGTTATGAAACAATGATTCTGTTACTACACTCCCCGACGTTTCCGCCACGTTTTGTTGTTTTACGTGGTCGGGGTGTGACACGGGGTGTGACAGAAAAGTTGGTATCAGAGCCAATGGTTATAGGGAATTAGGTTATTAGTAATGCTTTGACCTAGACTATAACCTTCCTAGGATCCTAACACAAGTTATCTTGTGTTTAGTTTTAAAACAATACCGTCACTTATCCTTAGGTGACAACCACAATAAGAAGACAAATTTCGATTCCGCTTTGAAAACTAATCATCTATTCTAGGATGATTGATTACTAGGTTTTGAACCTTCTAAGTTTTCAAAATCTCGTCAAAGTTTGGGTCTAAATAATGTGAACACGTGCAAACTGGAAGGGTGGGTGCCTGTACCCTGAGTCTTCTGTCTAAGGCTAGAGTGTTTGTACAAATTCGCAGTATCGGACCAGTCACTCTTACCTGGGAACTCTTGGGGTGAGTGTCCACTTATAGGCGAGCATGTCTTCGGGATACATTTTGAAGACCTATTTACTTTGATTCAGTTTTTGTGTGTCATCTGTTTGCTTCGTGGTTCGAACAAATAACCGTCACCCATGCCTTTTGGCTGGTAATTGTAATTTTCTTACCCAATGCCATTTCTCTTGTTATTCTTACCCAATGCCATTTCACTTGTTTCCCCTCATGTTTTCTTGTTCTTTTTAGACAATGCCTCCTCGACGAGAAGCACAGCCTCAAACTAATGAAGAAGTCGCAGCCGTTGTCGCTCAGCAAATGGCTGCTGTGCTTCCGGGCCTAGTAACCGAGATCCATCAGATATACAACAACAACAACAACAACAATGCTCAGTGTAATTTCAAGACCTTCAACTCTGCTAAACCTTTGAAGTTTTCTGGGTCTCAAGGAGCAACCGCGCTCCTGCAATGGTTTGAGAGTTTGGAGAGCACATTCAGGCATGTGCAATGTTCGAATGAGCATAAGGTTGAGTTTGCATCCAGTGTGTTTGAGAAGCGTGCTTTTACATGGCGGAACAGGGTGATGCATGATAGGGGTGCCGATGTGGCACTAGCTCAAACTTGGGAGGAGCTTCGAGCTCTAATGATGAAAGAGTTCTGTCCTCGTCGTGAGCTTAGAGCATTGGAAAGAGAATTCGACGATTTAAAGCAAGCAATGGTGAACATCGAGCCTATACTGACCGTTATGAGGAGCTGAGCATGTTTTGTCCTGCCATGGTTACGACTGTGAAGAAGGCAATTGAAAAGTACATTGATGGTCTTCCTGACCTAGTTCAGGATATCGTTACTGGCAGCAACCCTACTACTGTCAGACAGGCCATTGAATTGTCTGCCACCCTGACTGAATCCCATATCAGGAAGGGTAAGCTTTTTCGAAAGGGCGACCCAAGACCATCTGACAAGATTGCACAAGTTGAACGAAAGGAAAAACAGGCCGAGACACCCAAGAGAAGAAGCGTAAGGCTTCTCAAAACTGTGCCATAACTGCTCAGAACAATCAGGTTGCACCAAACCAGCCAGCCCAACCTCGTAAAAGGCAAAATTATGTTGGTACCGCACCTATGTGCAACAAATGCAACCGTCATCATCTGGAGTAAGTGCAGTGTCACAAATGTACCCACTGTGGGCGATTGGGATATTTGGTCGATACCTGCCGTTATGCAAACCAAGCTGCTGCAAAGCCTGCTGCTGTCCAAGCATGGTTCCCACTTGGGTCATGTTATAACTGTGGTGATCTTACTCACTACAGAAACAACTGCCCAAGACTTGTTAACGCAAATCCAGCGCGTAGACGAGTGTTTAACATCAATGAGGCGAGCGCAGGTAACGATGCAGCAGTGAACAATTAGTCTTTTGAAATTCCTTGGTTGTTATCTTTTGATGTTTGAATCGACTCAGTTGTTATATAAATAAAATTTGTTGTTTCGATTTTTACTTTGCGAAACTGATACGATTGTGTGAATGTTTGATGCAACCTTATGATGCCGACACCAAGACAAACTACTCGTGTGGTTCTGTCATTTTTAGGATCACTTGTGATCTCCCAAAAAATCTTAAATGCTCGTTTCTCTTCAAGAAACAAAGCTAAATTCCTATTTAAGATCTTTCTACCTTTATAATTAGATTCTTAAAAATGTTTAAAGTGCCAAACAGAATTCACGGATTGGATTCCTGGTGTACTTTGAATACTTGTGTGCTCAATTAACAAGAAAATTAACAAATTTAAAAGTTAAACAATTATGTGATTATGTGCTTATGTGTTTTCTTATATGTTTTGTGTTTTCTTTATGTTTTTGTGATCCAAAATTCTTTTTTTCGTTGTCCAAATCCTCGTAGAATCTTCCATATCTTCGTATAAGGGATTCATAGAAGGATATCCGAAGGTACTACCTTAAATCCTTAATGGGCTTCTACGTTGTAGTTAAGTCCCTTGGATTATGAAGTACTAATCGATAATTGGACCCTTTGAGTGGTCTAGTTAAACAGATTGATTTAAAAATCTGGTTAGGAATATCATGTGATGATATAATTGAAAAGATCCCTTAAGAGGTCTATTTAAGGAGATCGTACAACAGTCTAGTTAAGAAGATCATGTGTTGATCTAGTTAAAAAGATCGTTCTTTGATCTAGTTAAAAAGATCCTATGGTGAACTAATCAAGTCACGTTATGTTTATTCGATTGATTTTTCCCCTACGCATTATGAAATGAACTGTGTGGACTGTGTAAGGAATTACATAATTATGGATGCATACATAATTATGGAATTCAGTGCACAGAGAACACAGCAAGTTTCGTCATGTGTTAAGACCTATAGTAACAAGAATAATGATATGGGAACAATGTAGAAAGGACTTGGTGGATACGCCGCTGGTACTTCCTATATATAAGTGTTCCTTATTACATTGCGAACGTAGCATTATTTAAGTTACTAGAAGTCCTGGACCTTGACCAATGTCATTTTATCTTACACTCTCCGACTCTGATTTCGAGCACACACAAGTTTCCTATGATAAGTCTTCATAAGAAATGTTCTTCTGTCCGTAGTTCGAAACTCCATGTTTCGTTACTACAAGGACTTCACTTTGAGAGTTGACGATTTCTCTAAGAATACTAACATGGCCTAGAGTTTTACTTAGGGTTCGAGGGATTTATTTCAAAGCGAAACCATCACAGTTGTCTTTACAAGTTTCCTCTAAAATTAAATTTCGAGACGAAATTTCCTAAAGTAGGGGAGACTGTGACACCTGTGTCACTTAAACCACTAAACAAATACCAAACCAATGAAATATTATATTTCATACTTGGGATTTGTAAAAATATGTGTATCGTTTACACATATCAATTCCTGCTCGATTTCGAGCTCTAAATCAGTTTCTGGAAGGTTATACGCGATCTGATGCGTAAATATAACCAGTTTAATGCAACAAACACTCCGGAATAGTGACATAGGCTTAACATACCTTAAATAACCTTTACATAACTTAGAAATAAGTTTTGTATGGTTTGGTATGCCGAAATCAAGTTTATTCGCTTACAGGGACTAATTTCGACAAACTACGAAAGTATGCCGATTCGTACTGTAACGAACATTCCGGAACTTGATCATAAGTTAAATATGCCCTAAATATCCTTTATATAGCTTAAATATAGGCTTTGAGGTGTTTGGAGCGCAGAAATAAACTTTTTGATCAATAGGGACTAAAAACGTCAAAAAGTGCATAAGTTTGCACTTTCGCGCATATCTTACGTTCTGAATATATCTAGACATCCAAAAATTTAGGTAATCATTAAAATATTTTATTTTAGTGATTGGAATGATAAAATTTCATTCGTCACGCAATTTGGATCGTTTTTTGCGTCCGTTCGTGTTTCGTCGTAATTAACCGAACAACGCGACCGTACGACCAAACGAACCGACATCCGATATATTTTTGAGCACATTTCATGTTCCCTATGCTTTAACGTCACTGTGGAGCTTGAAAATGGGCTTGAAGGGTAATAAAAGTGCTGAAACGCGACAAATCAAGGTGCAAGGGCTAAACTGTCAACTTTTGAAAGTTGCTGGTCTGCAGACCACATACGGTCCGTAAGCAAGGGACCATATGGTCCGTAAGCTACTCCCATTTCAGCAGAAATGTTTTCCAGCAAGATCCAGCTGTTCATTTATTCTGCACCCGGTTTCTTTGATTCTATGTGCTTGTTTAGGGGCTCCCATGGTTTTGAAAATCAGTGGGTGCAAGTGTACGGCATAAATCAAAGCTCGGGTTTCAAGAAATGATCTTAACAGTTCTATGAAATCTATATAAACCCCCACCCACTTCACTCCCAACTCACACTTGATTCTGAAATTTCTCTAAGTTGGAGCATTAGCACTTCATACCTGAGAAATTTTGGAATCAAACCTTCATTTTTGGACCTTTTGTAAGTCCTCTTTCGTTCTTTTACGCGTTTTAAGCATGAAAGTCAAAATTTGTTTGACTTTCTACTTTGACCAGTTTATGGTCAACACGAAGTTCGTTTGAACTTCGCAACGTGAGCGTAATCTCGATGGTCATAGTCCTTTGTGACTATACCTACTGATTACCACGTTGATTAGGTGTAGTGACGAGTCGTAGTTTCGGCCAAAATGCGTATGGATGCGTATTTTGTAACCAAACTACTCTTGGGTATCAAAACACTTTGTTTTGATATCAAAACCTGTTTTCTAACTTAACTAAACATGTTTCAACATGTTTAGCTCATCACTTTAGGTTTAGTGCTTATGTAGAGTCGTAAGTCAAGCGGTCTAAACAACCGCTTAGACTTTCGAACTAGACCCGTTTGGTCGATCATTAGAATCCGACCAAACATGTTTAGTGACCATAGTTGTATAGGGAATAACCTTCCGAGGTTATACCTTATGGTCACTTCGTTTAAATAGTTGTATGATAGGTAGTTTATATGCCTTAGGAAAATGACCAAAATGCCCTTTTTATGCATAATTGATATTTAAGCATATGTAACCCAAACTTTTGTCATTTGACTGATTATATAACATAATTAAACATGTTTAGGCATATAATACTTGTCATAGGACTAGTTAGGCGTTCCGAACGCGTTTTACGCAAACGACGCGTTAAAGTAGCATAAGTTACCTAAACGGGTCGTAATGGGTCGTAAGCACTTAGGTTAGGTTTCGTTTTAGTATGTAGGCTTTGTTAAACCATATCATATGAGTTCCAATACTCATTTGGTTTACGAAACCTCATCCTATCCGATCTTCCGATTTAGGTCCGGTTTATTTACATAGTTACCTATATTAGGTGTCGTTTTGATTCCGTGCTCCCTCTAGCTTTGCTTGGTTGTTGTTCAAGACTTCTAAGCATTCTCAAGTGAGTACATAGTCCCCTCTTTTACTGTTTTCAAACATTTTTGGGGTGAAGCATGTGTACCTAATTGTTATGTTCATGGTTTCAAAGTATAATTGATTATACGTATTAGTACTTATCTTTTGACAAACTGAATGATTATTTATGGTTTAAACACTAATTTTTCCAAAGATTATAAAATAAATTGTTGGATAGTACTTATTTTATGTTCACCAGACCGGTTGGTAGTATGATATAGAGCTATAGGATTAGACACCCCATTCCTGTTGTCATGGAATGTCAGAAACCGAGATTTTATCCAAATAGAGATTGCCTTTGTGGTATTTCTATAGTCTCAATTGGTGTAGTTTGATGCATTAAGGTTCGGTTGAATTCTTAAATCACATTTTTATTGTATATTTTATTATACTCCCAAAAGTATAGTTTGATATGCTCTCATATGTGATATTGTACAAAACCAACATATGTTTAATTAATTATTAAAACATAGTTTAATATCTTATTTATAAAACCAAAACATAGTTTAATATGTTATTTATAAAACCAAAACATAGTTTAATATGTTATTTATAAAACCAAAACATAGTTTAATATGTTATTCATAAAACCAAAACATAGTTTAATATGTTATTTATCAAACCAAAACATAGTTTAATATGTTATTCATAAAACCAAAGAATACTTTTGATATACTACTGAAAATTATTATTTTGACGACTAAAGTATATTTAAAATACTATTTGTTTAATTATTTTAGAACTGAAATATATTTTGATATATTACTTATTCAACTTTCTTAAAACCAAAGTATATTTTTATATATATACTATAAACTTCTTTTTCAAAATATTGTTTTACAAACAACATATTTGTACAAACTCATTTTAATTGGTTATTTATTTACTTATGCATTATTCTATTATATCATCTGATTTCTTATAAATTTTGTATGATTTATAAAAGAAAATATTTTAAGGTTCATGACTATTTTGATTAAACATTTTTCTCCAAAATTACAAGTCATGAATCCTATTATAATAAAACCTATGTATCTCACAGGCATTTTTATGCTGACGTACCTATTTTTACACATGTTTCAGGTGCTGTTATGTGATGATTGATGATGTATGCTATACATAGGATGGACTCGTGCCTTAGCGACTTTAAAACTTGAAAGCTAATACTTGTATTTATCTGATTTGTAATTAAACAATGAATTCAATAAAACGAAATTATTTAATCCATGGTTGTGAAACAATGATTCTGTTACAACACTCCCTGAAGTTTCTGTCACGTTTTGTTGTTTTACGCGGTTGGGGTGTGACACTTTCACAGCAGCGTAAACGATCGAGTATTGCGAGTGCGATTAGCGAGTAGCGAGTACACATCGAGTATCATGTGATTTGTTAGCGTTTTGAGACATGTGTGTAGTGCGAGTTGTGTGTGTTGATCAAAGCGAACAGCGAACAGCGAAAAGCGAGTAAATCACCAAAAATCAAAACATATAAACACATGAAATCACATAAAAACACATAAAACTTTTCATAAAATCGATAGTTCTCAGAGTCGGCAGTTGCGAATTCCAGAATCGAAACACATAAAATCGAAGAGAGATTGTCTTGGCTAGGTAGACGTTGACTACCCAAAGTGATTCGACTGCTCTCAAGGACTTTGGGTGCACATTTTGGCTTAGTAGACTGTGCTCTCGCCTCAATCCGGGCGATCGGCACACGTCCATATGGCCATTACGTGACCCTAGTCGTTGGAACTCATCGAGATTTTGGTGAGAGTTTTATAAAACCAAAATATAGAGCGGAACGAGTCATCAAGGTTCTGGTTTCACCCCCGACTTAGCGACTCCATTCTTGCTTACGAGATAGGTAAGGAGAATTCCGTCGAAGTATGGATTTCACTCCTGATTCAACGCAAATTATCTTGTTTATAGTGAAAATAGCGTGTCGAAAGAATGATTTGGTTAGGAGTTTGCGGTTTTCACACCTAATGTTAACCAGATCATCCGTTTGTGTGTGTTCAGCCTTAGGAAAGGCTGATCTTGCACGGAACTGTAGTATGCGATGTTCACGCAAGAGCGTAGTGTTCGCGAGTTCGAGCGTGAGATAGCAAGTAAGCTCGTGCAAAACCCATACTAGGTATGCACCAGGCGGTTTGTTGGTACTTAGACTATAGACTAAGTCGTTTCTAAGACGTCGACCCGGACTAGGTCGAGTCTTGCCTAATTCCCTATAGTTATGGCTCTGATACCAATCTGTCACACCCCAACCGATGGCGGAATCATCGGGGCGCAGCACTGAGCGAAACAGATTGTCCAGGAGAATCCATAACAACTATTGGTTATAATATATTAAAGGTTCATGTCCCATACCACAAACATATAAATAAAAACAGTTATTACAGACATTGTTCTCAAAGACAAATATCCATTCCGACAACTCAGATTTTATTTAGTTTGTTTCTAGACTCTCCTACTCGTTTCCATGAAAGCAAGCATCCTAGCATCTCAAACACCTGTCACATAACGTTAAAATAGAGGTCAATACACATAGTGTAAAGGTGAGCATACAAGTTTAATAGTAATAATAAAATTCGAAAACGTTTAAGCATAACCAACATGTAACATGTATAAAGTGAAGTAAGTAGGTTATCGACAATGAAATATGCACAGACATGACTGCGAGTTGTAGAATGCGTAACACATATCACCACTGTGATATGCGAGAAAAGCCCTTAACAACCCCTGTCCACGACAGGTGCTGAGTCCAAACTATAGTACTATCGTTGCTAAGGTGTCAGACAACAATCACTATGTAAATATAACATACAAGCATTCATTGAGTAACACGTATAACATGCAGTAACGGTTAGCGTATAAAAGTGTTTGCGTTGTGTGATCGATGTGATTTGATATAAGTAACGTATGTAACACCCAAAAGTGCTTAAAGCAAAAAGGGATCGAGTATACTCACAGATCGTGTTTAATAACTAAACACTCTCTTGGATTGAAGGGAGCGCTGAGAGATTAGCTAGGACAGTTAACGATAGCATAGGCGAATGAATGGCATGTTAAATGGTGAAGAGTGAGCCAAGTGATGAATGGTCATCCGTTTGGATGGCCATTCGGTCGGATTGACATTCGTTTGGGATGTTTGGGATGGATGTGTTTGTGTATGATGTGACTTTGAAGTTTTCGTTGTAGCATTTTGAAAACAGAGAAGTATCTCTACCTTTCAGGTCGCCCAGTCGAACGGTCATTCGATCGGATGGCAATCCGTCGGTTAGACATTTCTCAGAGAACAAGTTCACACCAGGATTGTCATTCGATCGGATTGTCATCCGATCGGATGACCATTCGTCACTTGGCTCACCCTTCACCGTTTAATGCGCTGTTCATTCGCTTATGCTATCGTTAACTGTCCAGGCTAATCTCTCAGCGATCCCTACAATCCAAGAGAGTGTTTAGTTATTAAAAACGATCTGTGAGTATACTCGGTCCCTTTTTGCTTTAAGCACTTTTGGGTGTTACATACGTTACTTATATCAAATCACATCGATCACACAACGCAAACACTTTTATACGCTAACCGTTACTGCATGTTATACGTGTTACTCGATGAATGCTTGTATGTTATGTTTACACAGTGATTGTTGCCTGACACCTTAGCAACGATAGTACTATAGTTTGGACTCAGCACCTGTCATGGACAGGGGTTGTTAAGGGCTTTTCTCGCATATCACAGTGGTGATATGTGTTGCGCATTCTACAACTCGCAGTCACATCTGTGCATATTTCATTGTCGATAACCTACTTGCTTCACTTTATGCATGTTACATGCTGGTTATGCGTAAACGCTTTCGAATTTTATTATTACAATTAAACTTGTATGCTCACCTTTACACTATGTGTATTGACCTCTATTTTAACGTATGTGATACGTGTTTGAGATGCTAGGATGCTTGCTTTCATGGAAACGAGTAGGAGAGTCTAGAAACAAACTAAATAAAATCTGAGTTGTCGGAATGGATACTTGTCTTTGAGAACAATGTCTGTAATAACTGTTTTTATTTATATGTTTGTGGTATGGGACATGAACCTTTAATATATTATAACTAATATTTGTTATGGATTCTCCTGGACAATTTTTTCGCTCAGTGCCACGCCCCGATGATTCCGCCATCAGTTGGGGTGTGACAAAGCCCCCCTTTCGCCCAAAGCCCCATTCGTTCCAACCTCCTCTTCAGCCTATAAATACGAACCCTCACCTTTATTTCTCACCTTCCACACTCTGAAATTCTCTCTCAATTTCTAAAATCGTACACTTGCACTTGAATACTTCCAGAACCATTCTAAGTGAGTTCTAAGCTCACTAACTTTAATTCTTCTCTTATTTCCTTATACTTTTCTACTATTTTCTTCATCTTCCAGCTTATCTATCCTCTTAGGAGTATTCACAGACTTGCCATGGCAGTCTGAACAATGAAACTCACCATTTTTGAGGTTCAAGCTTAAGATTGAAGCTTACTTTTTCAAACTTTTACAAACAACAATCTGATATTGGCAGAATCATGAACCCACCGAGCTCACAAGCTAAGTCTATAGCTGTGGGTTAGTGTTGGGGTTGATTCCAGCCAATAAGATGAACTGTTCAAACAAAACTGAAATTAACTCATTCCAAAACAGAGCCATTCGCACGAAGGGTACTTCCCTTTCACGCGAAAGGTCTGTTTTACCCATTCCGGCATTTTACTAAGTGTTGAATGTAACTCAGATCCCAATTCTCAATATGGACGATTCTGTGTTAACAGAGGGTGAACTGTGGAGACCTTGGCTTCCAATCTTGTTCCACCGCCTCACTTAAACTTGAAAACAAACACCCAAACAGTCTCCTACACCTATAATGAGCTAACACACCCGAGTTGTACTCGTTCGGCTGTTTGGCATTTACATTCTGTCATTTACTTTCTGTTATTCATGACCAACAGGTTTGTTAACTTAGTTAATGAACTTGTGCTTTGGTGAACTTATAATGAGGTTGTTACCTCCATACATGAATTTTGTGATCTATATGACTATAGGATTGTTACTATACTATATAATATAACTAAATAACACAACTGAATTCACAAACGTAGTCGATTAATGGTTAAAAATTCAAACGAAGTTCTGTCCAAGCATACGGGCTCCATTCATGCGAAGGGTAACCCCACTCGCGCGAAGGGCACTTCCTGTCGCACGAATGGTCCTTTCGCACGAAAGGTTTGTGATAGTTCGGTTTCTGTTTATTTCGTTTCCACGTTCCTCGTTACCGATTCTGACGGGAAAATCAGGACCCGTGAAATCACAGTAACTCAGTTTCGTAACAAGTGCCTGGATGAAATATAATTTTTATTTTACAATACTTTTATACTTAAATACTTATATCCTTCATATGCCGAATGCAAATCCTCCGATCAAACTCCAACATCTCACACCTTCGTTTACCCACCTGTAGGGTAACCTCGGTGTTCCAGCGCTCTCGCCAACTACTCAATAACTCGCTGGTTTATCAATCGAAGATTTACAAAACCGTGAGTATACTCGAACGCCCTTTTTCTGCTTTACACTTTTGGGTGCAATATGTTTACTTATTCAAACTTCACAATCACTTATACTTTATACAAACACAAACAATCCAATCATGCATGCTTAGATACGTTAAACTTGATTTGTATTCTTTGGAGCATTCTTATGTTATTTACTTGCCATTAACTTCGTACCAGCCTCCCCTTAACATGTATAGCGCTATAAGAGTAACGCACTGGGCGTAGTCTTGTAATCAGAGGATTGGCTTGTAAAGTTGCATGTCAGGTTTACATTAATCTAGTTAACTATTTTTGCCATGTGGATATGTTTAAACCATTTTATACACTTATGCTATTATTAAACTTGTATACTCGCCAATACATTGTGTATTGAACTATACTTTAAAACATATTGCAGGTTGATGACATTGATGCTCATGGAATCTAGTAGGATTGCTTGGATACACACTTAGATTCTAGATTATGTTGTTGTGTTGTTGTTAAATTTTGTTGTATCGTTTCTTGAACAATGTTGTATTTTCCTTTCCAAATGTTGTAATTGGTTTCGTATGTTGTAATTGACAATTATTATCAATGTTATGAAATCAGTCTTGAATTCAATATTGTCGCAATAGTATTATGAAGTCTCGAGCAATCTCATCCTCGTCCTACCCTGATGTTTCTGCCATCGGTTGGGGTGTGACATAAACAAACTACCTAGATATAACTATCATTATTATAGGCTAGAACAAAATCAACTACCTATATCCACAAATAACACTAAGAGATCATATAGACTTTTAAGTCTTTTGGCTCAAGGGTAAAAGGGTAGTAAATAAACAAATGAAAGGAGTTAAACAAATAGGGTTAAACAGCTGCAATTCAACTTCTTTTTCAGCAATTCTGACAATTTTTAACTTTTTCTCTCTTTATTTTAGCGGCTTTATGATGTGAACTGAGGGGTCAATTAAAACTAACTAATTTTAACTTAAACTAGACACTCTAAGTTTTAATTTATAAAAACAGACACTCAAAAACTTAGACCACACAACCAGCAAGTGTAATGATCAATGTAGTATAGCTAAACAAGTCCGAGTGTCGAACCCACGAGACTCTCTAATTACGTTTACTAGACTCAACCACTAATCACTAAACTGACACGAATAATTGTTTTGTTGATTAGGGGGGTCTAACAAATTACTAGAATGGACTAAATTAACTAAAACTGACGAAGACACGAACTAAGACCGAGATGTGATCAGATGATGGGAAACACACTACCTAGGTCTGACTCCTACACTTGCATGACATGTTGCTGATGAAGAACAACAAAACAATGAAACTAAAGAGGTATATTATTCAAATAATAAATTTAATAAAAACCACAAAATGCCATGAATAATAAATCCTTTTTTATTTAACAGGCAATGGCTGATAAATTGGATGGGGCAAACAAAGAATTAGAAGACTGTTACAATGAAATGGGCACATTGTTAAAACAGTCGGAGATTGAATATCCAAACAACCTCCTGGTACACATTAAATACTCACAATGTCTGACATTGTTGGAGAACATGTCAAAATTTGTTGATGAAAAAGCCAAGGAAGTGGCAGTTGAGAGAGAAGAAGGTAAAAATGAAGGTGAGATTGAAAAAGAAGTTGAAGGTGAAAAGGAAGTGGAAGTAGGAGGTGAAAATGAAGGAGAAGGGGAGAAGGAGATGGCTGGAATACCAAAACACCATTGAAGTGGAAACAGTTGATGAAAACGTGATGCGCGTTAGGTGTGATATGTTTTTATGTATATTTTAAGCCCTTTTAACACTTTCGTCAAGTTTTAAATTTATAAAACACGATATTTTACTAACACTAAACACACATATGGGCAAGTGCACCCATCGTGAGCGTAGTATAGCGTTGGTAAGATACCGAGGTTGTCCAAGGACACAAGAGCTTTTAGTACCGGTTTATACTCAACGTCTAATCAATCAAAAATTTAGAAAAAGGTTTTAAACATGAAAATAAAAACTAAAATGTTGAAAATAAAAATAAAATAAAATAAAAAACAGATAGACAAGATGAATCACTTGGATCCGACTTGCCTTTAGTGTAACCTTTGATGTTTTCCGCACTTTTGCACTTTTTAAGAGATTATCTTAGTTGTAGTAGGCCCCTCTTTTGAATGTGACGGTACCCTCAACTCAGTAGTTTGAGTCAGTAAGGATACAATCGTAAAGGGTTGGAATATTGGAAGATAATTAATTAAGTTATTAATGCGTAATGTGGTAGGCCCCTCTTTTGAAGGTAATGTTACCCTCGGCTAAGTGGTTTGAGTCAGCAGAGATACAATCCCAAGTAGCTTGGTTAATGTATTAATAGTATCTTACATATGAGGGGATCAAGCCATTCGCACCCCTGCCATCCAATACCAGTGGGTATTGAAGGAGGTCCTAGTAAGCTTGACCCAGGTCCTTGTAGGATCTATACACTGAACAAGGAAATAACCTTACCAAACCATTCCCTTAACCCCCGACCAGGTAGCCAACATATCTCTATACAGACCGTAGAGATATGAATGGTGTAAATCTTTTATTTTATATAGACAGTAAAATAACACCAAGACACCACGGACAAATGATAAGGAAGTTTCACCTTCAACATAAGAAACTAGTTATTAAAGTCATTAATACAAAACCAAATAAAAAGTGCGAAAAGATTAACAAACAAAAGTATTACACTAAATGCTTGTCTTCACCAAGTGATGTAAGAGACTTAGGCAAACATGGCCTTTGATTGTCAAGAACTCTTACTATCAATCTTGGATCCCGAGACTACTACACACACTCTATGATGGATGATGGATGATGGTGGTGGATGTGGGTTGTGATGGTGGTGGAGTGTGGGTGAAGTGTGAGAGGGGTGGTTTGCCAAGGGATGCCTTTGAAGTGAACCAAGCACCCCTATTTATAGCCTTCACAGAAGCCCGGACACGGCCCCGTGTCCGCTGGGCACGGCCCCGTGTCCATCAACTTTCTCTTTCTTCATTAATTGCATTTTGTCTGCATTAGCTCCACATGCCCCCGTGTCCGCTGGGCACGACCCCGTGTGCAAAAGCGTATCTGTACTATCAAGATTTGCTTAGATTCTACGAATCTTAGCGTTGACCATGGCCGTGTTGGCTGGGCACGCCCCCGTATCGGGAAATAGAAGCTTCTACAGCTTTGTCTTTTTTGCAGACAACTGAGCATGCCCCCGTGTCCGCTGGGCACGGGGCGTGTTCAGCCTTCTGTGTTGCTTGTTGTTGTTTAGGAAGATGATGTCGAGGGATCGGGCATGCCACGTTTATTCCATTCTTGTAATTATGTTAGATTTTGTTGCATATTTGCTCCTTTTGTTCATTTACGCTCATTTAACCTTGAAAATACAAAAGGAAGACAAAAGCACACTTTTTCCAACATTAGTACTAAAAAGGGGTTAGTTTTATGCCTCATTTGATGTAATTTATATGTTGCATTTTACACACATCAAAACGCCAATGAAGTTGAAAATGAAGGAGAAGGAGAAGGAGAAGAAGAAGGAGAAGGAGAAGGGGAAGGGGAAGGAGAAGGGGAAGGGGAAGTAGAAGGAGAAGGGGAAACGGGTGTAGAGAGCGAAGGGGATATGGCCGGAGAACAAAAAGTCAAACCCTCAACTACTACAATAGCCCCCATATATGATGAGGATGAGAATACTATATTCTCAGATGAAGATATAAATGAAACGATATTGAAAGATGGGATTCTGATTTCAAGACACTTGAATATCCCATTTCCAGATACAATGGGAAAAAATAATTAAAAGGAATATTGCTGAGGTTTTGGAAATGCCGGGACAAGATCTAAAACAAATGATTGAAACAAAAGAAGGTCTAGATTGTCCAAGGATGGTGGATGAACTGATTAAAGCTATAAAAAAAAAACATCTACAACCTGCTGAAGAGACCCCAAAAATGCCTGTATTTGATAAAACACCAAACATCCCCCCCCCCTCGACAGAAACACAATATAGTCAGGGGTTCATCGCTGAACTAGAAAAAACTGAAGGGGAGATGGTGAACAAAAGTGTTGACCAACAAGGTGCAGTGTTTGATAAAACGCCATATCAGGAGCCACCATCTACAGCTGGGAAGAACCTCTTGCAAACTTTTGAAGAAGAAGAGACACCCCATAAACCCCAAGATGAAAACGCCAATAACACATCACCATCTAAAACGCCAAACAGGTCAGATGTGCAGGAGAAGGGTGATGAGGACAAAACTCCAGACATCACAAAGCTGATGCAAGATAACACAATTTTAAACCCTGAAAAGCTGCCTGGTGATAAAGAAGCTGATCAAGATGATGAAGAAGAGACTGTGGGAGGAAAGGAGAAGAGAGATACAAAAATGAGTAGGCCATGTTTGTCACCTTATGTAAGGAGGCAAGTGGTTATACATGAACCAAGGAAGAACCATGAAACCAACGTCACCACATACATATTCATTGGATGTGGTAAATACAAGTATGTACACTTCTCTCAAATAAAAATGCCAAACTTTGCATTTATCGCGTTTACTTGAATATGCATGTAAAAACACTCAAAACGCCATGTCTTATAATAGAATGAGTTTGGATAACTAAAACACTATATGATGTTTTTTTTTTCAGTACTATCGTGTTCAATATGGGAGGAGAGTTTAAGCTCGCACGGGTGTTTTGTGAGAGCATGAGACCAGGATTAGATGCACACATCGGCATTATTCAATGTTGGGCGTATATCCTGAACTATGAAGAAAGATACAAGGCTCCAGAATCAACCTCAAGTTTATTTTGCACAGAAATAATACTGGTAACTATTTTGCTATATTTAATTGATGAAATTATATTAGGACATTGTTTTGTTGTTTAAAATGTGGTACTCCATATTACAGAATCGTCCAGTGTACGACGAAACGACAAAAGTAAGTTATCGATACAAAGAATTCAACAGAAACATGGCAACGGTTTTGAAAAACGCTTGTTTCAAAGGAGACCAGAAAGAAACATAAAAGATTATGATCTGGTTTTCGTGCCAATAATATGGGCAAGACATTTCTATGTTGTCTGCTTGAACATAAAACACAACAGAGTTGATGTATTGGATAACAGCGCTGTAGAGGATAAACTCTGTGACATATGTGCTTGTAATCATTGAACAACTATGAATAGTTCAATTATCAATAAAACAATGTGATTTGATCTAAATGTTTGATTATTTATGTTTGACATTTTGCACGTTATGATTTTTGTTCGATTTCAAACTCTATATCGCTTTCTGGAAAGTTATACGCAAACTGATGCTTAAACATAATCAGTTTAACGCGACAAACACTCCGGAACATCAACATATGCTTAACATACCTTAAATAACCTTTACATAACTTAGAAATAAGTTTTGAAGGGTTTGGTATGGCAAAATCAGGTTTATTCGCTTAGAGGGACTATTTACGACAAATTGCGAAAGTCTGCCAATTCGTATAGTAACGTACATTCTGGAACATGATCATAAGTTAAACATACCATAAATATCCTTTACATAGCTTAGAAATAGGCTTTGGGGGTTCGGTATACGAAAATAAACTTATTTGATCAAACAGGGACTAAAAGCGTCATAAAGTGCATAAGTTTGCATTTACGCGGATATCTTACGTTCTAAACATATCCGGACATCCAAAAATTTTTGTAATTATTAAAATATTTTACTTTAGTGATTGGTATGCTAAAATACCAATCGTCGCGTAATTTGGATCGTTTTCGCGTCCGTTCGTGTTTCGTCGTAATTAACCGAACAACGAAGCCGTACGACTAAACGAACCGACATCCGAGATATTTTCAAGCATATTTCAAGTCCCCTATGCTTTAACATCCTTATAGAGCCTTAAAATTGGCTTAACGGGGTTTAAACGCGTAAAAAATGGCCTAAGGAGTGTGCAGGGACTAAAACTGCCAAGTTTGAAAGTGCTGGTGAGGGCTCACGAGGAGCCACAGCCTAGCCCCTTCCCTGGCACGACGCGAGCAGTCCAATTCGACAGCAGCTTCATTTCAGCTGCTGCACATGTAATTTCAAGCCAGATTTTCATTCTTGTGGGTAATTTTGATGGTAATTGAGGGTTTTAATCTTGTCCACACACTTGTAATCATCTCATACTTGCTTGGGAAACACATAATCCACATGGCATGATCTTGTGGCTTCAAATCAACTATAAATACCCTCAAAATTCTGCTCATTTCTTGCTCATTCATCACTTTCTTCTCCTCTTGGACTCTAAGTGAAGGATACCATCTTTGGATACCTTCTACCTGAGTGCTAGTACATCTTTTTCAGCCATTAGAGCTTTGTAAGTCTTCTTTCATGGCTAATTCTTTATTTTCAGCCATTACAAGCTGAAAGTCAAATAGTTTGACTACCGTTTGACTTCCGGTTTTGACCGCGAATTGGTCAAGTCAAAGTTCGATTGAACTTTGCAACGTGAGCGTAATCACGATGGTTATAATCCCTTGCGATTATACCTACTGATTACCACGTTGATTAGGCGTAGTTACGAGTCAAAGTTTCAGTCAAAATACGTATTTATGTGTATTTTGCAACGAAGCTACTTTCGGGTTCAAAACACTTTGTTTTGATATCAAACTTATTTTCTAACTTAGTTAAACATGTTTAACTCGTCCCTTTTAGTCTAGTGCCTGTATAGGGTCGTAAGTTAAGCGGTCTAAACAACCGCTTAGACTTTTGAACCCGACCCGTTTGGTCGATCATTAGGATCCGACCAAACATATTTTGTGACCATAGTTGTATAGGGAATAACCTTTCGAGGTTATACCTTATGGTCACTTCGTTTAGTTAGTTGTATGATAGTTAGTTTATATGCCTTAGGAAAATGACCAAAATACCCTTTTTACGCATAAATTCATTTTAAGCATATGTAACCTAAATTTTGACATCTAAACTGATTATGCGATGTTATTATACATTTTAAGGCATATAATACTTGTCATAGGACTAGTTAGGCTGTCCGAACGCGCTTTTGCACGAATGACACGTTAAAGTAGCGTAAACTACCTTAACGAGTCGTAACGGGTCATAAGCACTTAGGATAGGTTCCAAATTAGAATGTAGGCTTTGTTAAACCATATCACATGAGTTCCAATACTCATTTGGTTTACGAAACCTCATTCTATCCGATCTTCCGATTTAGGTCCGGTTTATTAACATAGTTACTTATATTAGGTGCCGATTGATTCCGTGATCCTTCAAGCGTTATTTGATTGATTATTTCAAGACTACTAAGCAATATAAAGTGAGTACATAGTCCCCTCTTTTACCGTTTTCAAATATTTTGGGGTGATACACATGTGCCTACTTGTTACTTTCGTGCTTTTCGTGCTTTCATGACATATGCATGCTATGTTCATTAGTACGCATATAGTACATGATTTCTATTATGTTTTGCTATGTATGTTTACTTAGCATGATAGCACATTGATTTCATAAACATTTTTGTTACATATGTTTACTTAGCATATGGACACATTGATTTATATTACATTTCTGCTATGTATGTTTACTGGGCATGCTAGCACATTGATTTCACAAACATTTCTGCTTCGTAGGTTTACTTAGCATACTTAGTACATTGTTTTCACATAACATGCTTACATTTGGTATGACATTTTGTTTGTTTAACGAAACTAAAATACGTTCATTAACACTGATCACGTCGCTCGGTAGTATGTAGTGGTACCATAGGAATTGACAACTCCCCCCTGGAATCCTAGGTTTGTTTGGACGTGAGGAATGACAGAATCCAAAAACATTTTTGATAAACCTTTAATTCATTTAATGGTTTATCCGACAGTCTCAAGGCTTGAATGTATGCGATAAACATTACCGCATAAATGTTTGTACCAGTAAAGCATTGATTTTGCAAAACATGACTTTTGACTTAAACCATGATTTATTCAAATACATTGTTTTGTACATTTTACCTATGGGATTGAGTAAATACTTTTTATTCACCATACATAACATTTTATTACACATTGACATTATACATATGGTTTGAGTATATACTTTTTGCTTGTCATACATAACATTTGATTATACAAGTCATGATTTACATCTGATATTAGACATTGTTTACACATAAACATTTTGACATTGGTTTAAACAAGACATTTTGGTGGTTATTTGGTAAATGATTTAAATAACGAGGCATGTGTAATATGATAAAATGGTGGATACGCCGCTGGTACTTCCTATATATAGGTGCTTTTATGATATTATATATCGTAAGCGTTATTTAAATCATTTCGACAAAGACATGATACATTTTATACAAATGACATATTTTCACAGAACATTGTTTTACAAACGACATATTTTATATAAATTCATTTGTACTTGGTTATTTATTTAACCATGCATTATTCTTTTATATCATCTGATTTTCTTATCGATTTTCGTATGATTTATAAAAGAAAACATTTATATAAGATTCATGACTAACTTTTTGTTAAACATTTCTTTTAACTTACAAGTCATGAATCCTGCTTTAACAAAACCTATGTATCTCACAGGCATTTTTATGCTGACGTATCTATTTTTACATGTGTTTCAGGAGCTAATGCATAGGGTTGATCAGGATACACTTAGGCGGACTCGGGCCTTAGTGACTTAAAATGAAGTAAGAATAGTTTACTTATGTTATGTTTCCCTTGTTTTAAGACAATGTAATCACTTTAAATTTTAAATAAAACCAAACTTTTAATGCCATGGTTGTGAAACAATAATTCTGTCGCTCCACTCCCCGACGTTTCCGCCACGGGTTGTTGTTTTACGCGGTCGGGGTGTGACAAACTCAACATCAAAAAAAAGTATGTTGGATGGGTGGAAAAGTTGGTAAGTATCTTAAAAACCTTTTATGTAGAAACTATGTTGACAAAACTCCATACTAATATATGAAAAAAATGTGAAACTGCAGCACGGTGCTTTTGCAAACTACTTGCGTCTTAAAAAAACCCAAAGCATAAGATCATGAAGTCGGTGCCCGTTGTCAGACAAAAGATGGAATGGAGGACAATGTCTAACGTGGTCGACTGTAGGATTTTTGCAATGAGACATATGGAAACATATATGGGGCAGATAACTGGTTGGACATGTGGTCTGGCAAAAGAAGATATCCCAAATATACTACAGCAAAGACAACTAAATGAACACAGGATGAAATACATTGCAAAAATCCTGCTGCATAGCGAAAATCAAAACAGAACACAAGTGACCAAATCTGTAAAAAAAATCTTGAATTTAGGGGGGGGGGGAATACATGAATTGTATCAAACATGAAACAAGAGAGTAAAAGAAAGGACAACACAATATGTAGATTAGCTTAAACGACATGGATTGTATAATTTTAATGTTGACTAATGTATTTTGCTTTTTAGACTATTGCATCTACATGTTTCGTTATGGGATTTTCCATAATATTTGTGCATATGTGTGAGAAAACTATGAAAACGCCATAATATTGAAACATAAACAACATTTAAAAAAAGCGTTAGAAAAACTCCATTAAAACAAGTAAAAAACAACAAAAACGCCATATCTGTTGGATATCGATAGAACGCCATTGAAACATGAACGCCTTTCGAAAAAAATACTTTTTAAAAAAACGCCGTCGAAAACTAGCATAACGATCAAAACGCCATTTTATTGAAATTTTGTTTGTAACGGAATCATAACGCCATTATTTAGCAGAACGTGGATAATGACAATCGTACCCCTGCACATCATTTAGCGCGCTATACCACGTGGCCGACCAGGATCCGTTCTCACCTTTTCACATTTTTCACTATTTTCTCATGATCCCGTACCTATATATATATATATATATATATATAGGGGAATGTTCATTTGAGAAGAAAAAGAAGAAAGGGTAATTTTGTAAAACATTAAATATTTTTTCACTTATCTCATTTATTATTATTGAGGAAGGTTCATTTGAGAAGAAAAATAAAAAGAACAAAGGATACAAATGTAAAACATTAAATCACTACTACAAAATAGAACATTAGATGGGGTGATATGGGGTTTAAGACGGTGTTTTCAACACCGTCTTAAAGCACACCGGTTTAAAATCAAGTCTTATTAGACGGTGTTCAATTTGAATACTGGCTTAAACTTAATGAACACCGTCTTTTAATATCAAAACATTTTCACATATTTATTAAAACAAATATTTTTTAACACAGTCTTATAAGCATTTGCTGAAAAAAAAATTATAGTAAAAATATTTTTAGAAATGCACATCAAGCTTATATACACCAAACCTGTACAAATCAAGCTTATATACACCAATCGAACATTTTCAAATCAACCCAATACACATTCAATTCGGAAATAAACGCGCCAAATTGCAATTCTATGTTGAATGCATAACAAACTACATTAAACTAGTTTAATACCCGCCCGGTGGCTGGGTACTTCAACGTAATGATATGGCAAGATCCAAGACACCTTTGATTTCATCTTTAATTTGATCCTCTAACAAAAAAAAATATGTGTATCATCCTACAGAATAATATACCGACCAACATGCCCTTTCATAGCAATGAGAATAGATAGGTCTCATGCCTCTAGCCAAGCAGAGGTGGTTTCACTTCCTGAAGACGGATTTTGACCAACAAAACTGGTGTTGCCCTTCTTCACAGCCTGTAAAAACAAGGGTGACAAAAGAAGACGCCTGGTTGGTGGTGACGTTGTTCTCCTACAAATTACATACAAGACCCAAAACTGTAATTCCATCACATTTTGGCATTTTGCAGTTGATATATCCTTGTTATTTACTAGAAGATGGTTATTAAAAAGTTAAAACTAGATAATATATTAAACAATATTCAAGCCCAACAATAATACAAAAACCTATTAACAACCAACCCGACTATTTTACTTTTCTGTTTAGCTTCATCTAGGAGTCCGTTGAATTTGGTTCAACTTTCTAACTATTGATTCGTGAGAAAATACAATACTGAAAAATACATAAAAAAAATTCAATAAAAATGCAAAGATTCATTTAATATTTGAGCAAGTAAAATTATATAATACAAAACATGAAAGAACACACACGTAAAAAGGTCATAAGATTTCTTGTTCTTGTCTTAAAAAACCCAAAAAACATAGTTATTGGGTGGTACATTAGCTTCATTCTCTAGTTAAAATGAATTATTTTCTAGTTTTCCTCTACACACCTAATTGCTTATAGTTAGGTTTAGTTAAGGCAATAACATATTCCCTACTTAAACACTAGGGATTTAAATAGAAGATAGAAGAAATTTGCAATTGGTAGGCTGGTGAATAATTCAATTCAATTTGGTAGTCCCAAACCACCTTGTCATTTTAAACTTAACATCTTTTTTAACAACAATTGTTTCTCCTACTTTACTTTACACCGATAATTCTAATATACTCCCCTTTTTCACTGAGACCTCTACTCTAAGGGTGGAAGGGGCACCCAAGGATACTACCCTAACACCGTTCAATCCCGCATTGCCATGTCAATTCAATACCCTAGAACCACCAAAACACTGGCGGCACCTACCCACCACAAGTACCCTAGAAAGTAGAACCATGGACTCCACCCTATTACTCCACCCAAGTAACCTAGAATCACCAAAACATTGGCAATGTTTTTAGCTTTATCCCCCAAAATGAGTCAACTAATTAAAAGGAAAAGGGTCACACAGGCCAATAGTGGCACGAGGTGCTTTCAAATTTCAATGTCATACCAACTTAAACTAAGATAGTCTCTCAGTGGAACTACAACAAACAAATGATATGAATCAAAATTAAATTGTAGAAACTATAGACATAGGATTATGCCAATCAACAATACTAAATCAGACAACAAATTTTAAGAAAACAATAAAAACTGAAATTAAGCGATGGGGTTTTAATAACAGAAACGAACGCACCTGGATAGTAAGCTTTCCGAATCTCATCATCAGATACAAGTGGGATAACACAGGCTGTGTGGTTTTTGAAACGGTGATGAATAGATGCAAACGACCTGCCAAGTATGGAGAGTGGAAGCAAAATAAGAAGTGTAGCGGCGACAAAGTGAAAAGGGTGTGTGTAAAGTATTGCTTTATTAAAAAAGATCCTGACTTTTGCTTGAAAAGGGTATAAAAATAATGCCCTCATCAATCTCGTCATGGTTATCATCAAGTCCCGTTATGCAAAGTCCCAAATCATCTTCAATGTACATTTTGTGTCACATAGTCAATTTCGTCATCAATATGGAAATAACCGAATAACTTTTGATAAACTGCTTATGTCAGGTCCTTCACCCTCATTACACTAGTTTGCAATAGATACCATACATATTGTTAAACCATCAGCTCCCTAGTTGCAAGACTAAAGACAAAAAATATTATTCCTGAATCTCAATGTGAAACTAAACTTTTAAAAAAATTAGAAGATACTGATGATTAATACATGCTTTTCTAGGTTGAAATTTCTTCTTTTTTATTCTTACAAAAAATTTCTTCTCATTTCAACTCTTCTTTACATACATATCCATATATATTAACAAAAAAAGATCATTATCAATGTTATAATTGTTTTTATTTATGGTTTTGAAATTTAGTGTGAAATCAGTCATTTTGACCCATGTTGCTATTTTAAATTTTAAATATTCAATAACTTGAACTTTCGGTTACAATAAAAAAAACAGTATTATAGTCATTACTTAGGGTGCTCGGAGTGGTAATCGGCAAACTGTGCCAAACTTGTTTACCGCTCGGTAAACACTACCGCCAACAAGTTTGCCGAGCGGGGTTCTTTGTCGATTGTTGATGGATCACCGAATCGGTGAAGGAGGTGTGTGTGGGGGGGAGGTGGGGTCCATGCCATCTTTAACCAATCACAATTTTTTCCTTTTTTTTAATAGTTTACCAATTCATCAAGTGTCTAACCATTGCCAACACTTTTGAACATAGTTTACCACTTTGACATGGCACACTCTCATTGGTTGATTTTAAAGTTTACCACTTTCAAGTGTCTAACCACTCCCTACACCCTTATATCAGTCATATGTGAAACTAGCCCCTCTCATATTAATTAAATAATAATAGTAAATCATAGTTTTTCTCGTTTCTAGATCCCATTAAATAATAATATTACATCATAATTTCTCCGCTTATCTCTTGTTTATTTAATAACTAGGTTAGAACCACGTGTATTACACGGGTTGAATAAATATAACTTTATATACTAAGTAATAAAATAATTACATCTTTTAAAAACTCGTGTATTGCACGATTGAATAAACACATGTCTTACACGAATAATATAATCCGTTAACACATTTAGTCATCAAGATGTGTTTTCTAACAAAATGAACTTTGTGGTACTATTTATTTATTGTAACATCTCACTTTATTTTTTATTAGGTTAGAAAGTTGTGTATTACATGGTTCATAACATTTTAATTTGTTTTTTATTTATTATTAGGTTAGAAACTTACGTATTGGTTGATGTTGGATAATCAGAAGAAAAAAAAAAAGAAATATTTTAGTAAAAAATATTAAATACACAAGAGATAAGTTGGATATTATGATGTAATATTATTATTTCATTGGAGTGTAAAACGGGATAATGGGATCCTTTATTAAAAGTAGGATTCTAATTATACCACATGTATAAAAAATATATATGTTCTACATGTATTGAATAAATCCTTTTAACGAAACAGTTGATTAAAATAAATATTTTTATTTTAATATGTGATTATCAGTTATCATTGTCCTTATCATCAAATATAAAAACAATTAAAACTACCAATTAAATAAAAACTTTATCTTTATAAATATTTTAGTTAATTACATAGTTAGTCCCTGTGGTTTGCACAAAGTAACATACTTAGGTACTAATAGTTTAAAATCACATTCTAGGGTATTACTTTTCATTTTGCAACGTTTGGAGGTATTAACGTTATTTGTATGTTTAAAATCACATTCTATTAGTACATAAGTATGTTATTTTGGGCAAACCATAGGGACTAACTATGTTAATACCCTATAAGTTAATACATCCAAACGTTACAAAATGAAAAGTTAATATCCTAGAAGGTGCTTTTAAACTATTAATACCTAAGTATGTTATTTTATGCAAACCACAGGGACTAACTATGTAATTAACTCTAAATATTTAAAACGCTAATATATTTTTTTTAGATTTTAATAATTAATATATGATTATAATAATTAATATATTATTATCAAATATCTTTGTCTTTATCATTAAATCTCTTCTATAAATTTTAAAATTTAAATTTAATATTATCAATAATTAACTTTCCATAATAAATATTTAAAAAAAATAATTAAGAATGTCTCATAGAGCGCCATGTGTCCCTAACATGGTTTTTTTATTATATAGTACAGATTCTTTTCTCAACTGTTTACATTACTTTTTATCTGTTTATCATTTACTATCTGAGATTCATTAATCCAATTAATCCAAACCCGTGTAAGATACAAGTTTTTTTAACCTAATACTAGAATATTCAAAAGAATCCTGAAATTTATTTAAAACACTTAAATAAATATCTCATAATGCCACCCACCAGAATTCATTAATTTTTAGAGTGAATTGCAAGTTTTATTCTTTATCTATATAGAAAATTTCAGACGCTATCTTTTATCTTTAAAATTGATAAGTTTTTTTTACTTAACTTTTCAAAATCTTAAACATTATATCCTTTGGCTCTAACTACGTTAGTTAAACGTTATAATTTTCTTTTTACCCTATTGTTTAAAAAATTAAAAAAAAAAAGTATATATCAATATCTCTCTTTTTAAGTCAATCATCTACTCCATCTCTTTCCACAACCTCCTTCCACAGTTCCACCACCACCCTTACCACCGCAATCTCTTTCCACTATCACCAAATTCCTCAAACCCAGATGATAAAAAACCACTATCCGCGTCAACATCCAGGGGCGGATCCAACCCACATTTGTGGGTTCACAGGAACCCAATGTGTTTGGAAAAAAAAAAACGAAAAAAATAGCGAGAACTTTGTAGAATTTAAAAAAAAATAGCGAGAATTAAAGAGAATTTAACAAAAGGAACCCATTAGAATAAAATCATGCATCGCTACTGCCAGCATCCATCATAACAACCACAATCATCAATGATTATCACTCCCAACCTCATTGGAACCGTATGACGCCGTCGTCTGTTGTGGTTGCCGGAAAAAATAACAACCACCATCAAACCCCTTTCATGACAAGATTTCTTCATGCCAAATCTATTTTGTCCCTTTTGGTTTCGAAATTTCACATTTCAATCCATAAAAAGATGCTGGAGAAGATCGGATTGCCTCCGAAACCATCACTGAGAGGAAATAATTGGGTGATCGATGCCACTCATTGTCAAGATTGTTAGTCTCAGTTCACTTTTATCAATCGCAAGGTTTTAACCAATTTACTTCACCTAACTTTACGATTTCATTTTTTTTTTTAAGTTTCTATAAACGTCTGTTCAAATTTATTGTTGAAGATTGCTTGAACTTGATAAAATTTTAAACACTTGTCTGACTTCTAATGGTCAACTAATTACAATTTGATGAGTATAGTTATAACTACATCAGAGTATGTAACGAGTTCTTAGGGTAGAAAAACATATTGGTTTAAAGTTGTTGAAGTATATGTTTTACAAACCGGTTCAAACCAGCTAGTTGTATCGGTTGAACTGTCCGGTAGAACCGGTTAAACCGCCCAGTATACCCGGTTGAATCGTCCGATACTCCCGGTTAAACCGTTTCTAAGCCAAATCCAATATGGTATAATAACTGAATTTTAAAACATCAAGTATCTAATCCACACAGTTTTATAGGCTTAGTTATTTCATTTGACATCAATGATCATATCATTAGTATTAGCGAAGACTTGGAGTGAAAGTGGGCTTAGAAACTATATCCAACATTTTTCCAAGTTCAAACATAAACAGCCAACAGAAATTTTAAAAACCCACAACAACATCACATCTAAAACCCGCCACACAAACGAAGAACAAGGTGCGGGTTTGACTCCTTCTGCAAGTGTACGGTGGTGGTTCGACTCCTTCTGCAAGTGTACGTTACCGCCGTCTGTTGTGGTTGCAATGGCCGCCTCGCTCTATGTCGTTCCTCTCTCTATCTATTTTCTTTTTCTATCTCACTCTCTCAAGATTTTCTGTAACCGGAAAGCGTGAGTCTGTGTTTTTTTTGTGAGTTTCTAATTTATTTGAGATTTGAGAAGAAGAAAGAGAGGGAAATGGGTCTGTATAAATTGGGGGGAAATGGGGAGTGTGAGCGAAATGACTGATTTGCCCAGGTCACATGAGCATATTTAACTGAAAAAGTAAACTAGGTTAGGGTTATAGGGTATAACGTGTAGCATTTTAAAAGATTAAGTACAAAACTCATCAATTTTAAGAACAAATGACAACGCCCGAAATTTGCTATATAGATAAAGGACAAAACTTCTAATTCACTCTAATTTTTATATATCCTCATCTGTTACTGTATATTTCCGTCACCATCGACAGACCGTGGTAGCTCCTAGCCCCAGATCTGACGAGGAACACGCTATCCATGTTTGCTTCTGTCCAGATCTGGCGACGTTAACAGTCTAAGCGGTCCGCCACCCAATCAGCCTACCGGCCCTTCGCTCCCAACCGGCCAGTTCCGGTGAAGACAAACGGCCCATGTATAACCGGACCGGTGTTGTTGCCGAATCCTGGTTCGGCACTCCCGATCCGGCGACAAAAACACCGTGTGAAACTTCATTGTACATAAAACCAGAAACCATAATTGTCAACCAGAAAAAGATTATAAGAGAAAATTATATTCTAATTTAAATTAAATAACGGCAACATGGATATAATATCATCGTATTTTGATCGTCGAGAAAAACCTTTAACGTGCTTCCTCGCCTTTTGTATATTACGGCTATATTGGTCAGCATGGCTACTCATGTCTTGAATGGTAGATGACACTTTATTGATGTTATTCTGAAGCTCATCAATTACACTCTTCACCTCCTCCTTGTTCTCTGTGGTAAAACATTCAGACCGATCCATCTTTGTCATCAATTGTTGCAGAAGAATTCTGTTGTCACAGAAATCTGATATCTGCAACTCACGCTTATACCATCCCCTCAGCATAAACCATCCCTCCTCCTTGAACTCGTGCTTCAAACTATTAGCAAAATATTTGATAAGATATTCCCATGGAGAACTCGAACTTCTGTTAATCATGTCTTTCATATCATTTATATGATCCACATAGACAACCATCAAACACAAAAGACCTGCAATTGGGATGCTTGATATTTTAGCAAACTCCTTCACTGGGAGCATTTTCTGTCGGATCTTTCCAAACAATGACTTTTCTGGCATAAACCAGGGGTTTTTAGAGAGCGTTACTGATAAGAACTGAAATTTCAATAGGATTAAAACAGAAACAAAGTGATAGTCGGCCCGATTCGAGATGGGCTATTCTCCAATTACAAGGTTAAACAAACCCTAATTCTGAAAATATAAAAACCAGACAAAAAAACAAACGTAGAAGACAAATACTTATACTAGAATTAAGGTGGGAGCAGTTACGTATTCAATTCCCCACATCTTCACATCGTGGATCAGCCCCCATCCCCTACAATTCTGCATGTTTTCCCTCCATCTGATTTCCCTCCCTCTCGTTTCCCTCCATTTTGCTTCAGATGGGCCTGGCCCATTCCAGTGTGACCCAGCACAAGCCTTGGGTTCGTATCAATGCAACCTGCCCGGAGAATCGACTTGCCCTCAAGTCGGGTAACAGAAAACGGAGCCCCTGGTCCAGTAGTGTGCGTCTCGAAGGGTTCAATGGTGAGGTGGTGAAGTGTGGCAGATTGTTGAAGATCCGGTGGAAGTCCCTGTAGCTTGTATTCCTTACCATTGACAGTGAACTTCAAAAACATCTCTTTCCAGTTCGCTTGAACAGTGTTAAGTGTTGCTAGCCATTGGATACCGAGCACCACATCGGCTCCCCCTAAGGCAAACGGGTAGAAATCTTGGGATACATTTAGGTCACAGACTTGCAGTGATATGTTCTTGCAAATCTGACTGCATCGGAGAACATCGCCATTCCCGATTTGGACACCGAAAGGAGAAAGAGTGGGTGCTCAGCTTCAGATCACTAACCAATTTATCCGAAATGAAGTTGTGTGTGGACCCACTATCAATCAGAATTAATACTTTAGACGTGCCTAAAGTACCTGGAAGTTTCATGGTGGTTATAGATGATTGACCAAAAAGCGCGTGAAGGCTGATTTTAGCTAGTTCATCAGTGCAATCCTGCTCGTTCACTGTTGTTTCTGCTCCGTCATCAGCTATCTCAAGAAGCTTTAAAGTCCCCGTTTTACAACGGTGTCCGGGACCATATTTATCCCCACAACGAAAGCATTCACCTCGAAGATACCGGCCATGTTTTTCAGCATCAAAGAGACGAGTGTCCGTTGGTTTTTGGGCTGCAGCTGTCGGAACTAAAGTGTTGGAGGCTGCTGGGGTCAGCTCTGTTTGGACCGAAGAAGAAGAAACAATTTTTTTAGATTTCATATGGCTAACTTTGGATTCGAACTCAATAGCGATACTCATGGCTTTGTAAACAGTTCTTGGTTTGTGAATTCGAACGTCGGCCTTGAGATCATCCTTGAGGCCATTCAAAAATACCCCTAAGAGGCAGTGCTCAGGCCAATTAGTCACGCGAGACGAGCGTTTGGCAAACTCTTGGCGGTATTCCTGTACCGTTCCAGTTTGTTTGATGCTACATAAATGCTCGTCAGGGTTTTGAAACTCCGCAGGCCCAAAATTCCTTTGAAGGGCTCGAACCAACTCATCCCAGAACTCAATAGCTTGATCGGCGGAGACCCACGAGTAGAAATCCAAAGCATCACCCTCCAGATGCATCGCTGCAACCTCAACCTGCTCGTCTTCTGGTATATTGTAGTACCGGAAGTACTTTTCGGCTTTCAAAACCCACCCTCTCGGGTCTCCATCACTGTAAGTTGGAAAATCGATCTTGTTAAAGGGTCGGTAACGGCGATAATTACTTCCAGACGAATCTTCATCATCAAATCTGTTGGGACCCCCACCAATTTTCTCTTTCTTCTTGTCGCGCGCTTTGAGAGTGGCGACTTCAGTTTGCAGGGATTCCATGGAGGCTGCAATAGCAGCCAATTGGGTAGCCATGTGGTCAGGGTTCGAAGAGTTTGGGTCTGGGTTACCCCGGGTGGTAGGAGCCATTGTTGCAATTGAAATTGACTGGATTGAGAACTGATGATGCAATTGCAGAAAAATAAAAATAAAAACAGAATTGGAAGTGCTAGGCTGTGAACTTCCCGGCAATGGAACCAAAATGATAAGAACTGAAATTTCAATAGGATTAAAACAGAAACAAAGTGATAGTCGGCCCGATTCGAGATGGGCTATTCTCCAATTACAAGGTTAAACAAACCCTAATTCTGAAAATATAAAAACCAGACAAAAAAACAAACGTAGAAGACAAATACTTATACTAGAATTAAGGTGGGAGCAGTTACGTATTCAATTCCCCACATCTTCACATCGTGGATCAGCCCCCATCCCCTACAATTCTGCATGTTTTCCCTCCATCTGATTTCCCTCCCTCTCGTTTCCCTCCATTTTGCTTCAGATGGGCCTGGCCCATTCCAGTGTGACCCAGCACAAGCCTTGGGTTCGTATCAGTTACTGAGATGGAACGCAAAAAATCTAATGTTCTTCTACAAACAGAGATAAACATTGTGATAGTTTTTTTAGAAAATCTAACAGTGTGAGCAGCTTCAAGATCATTGAGATGCTGTAGCATCTCTTTATAAGTGTAATCATCAGCTCTACTACTTTTGACCACAATTTGCTCCAGTGCCAGTTTTACACTCAACCACCCATCATTTGTGTCCTTCACTGACCGTACGAAATCCTTGTACAGCACGGAAGCTCCAAGGCTCATTACATAGTAACAATAAACATACTCTTCATGCTTCCGTGCTCTCATGAATGCATTTAAGACTTCAAAAGAATCTTGGTTGATTTTAAGTAAACCTTCAGTGATTTGGTAGATTTGATTTAATGAACGGTGTTGAGGTTCGTTACATATGGTATTTACTAGATTTTGGGTAAGGTTATGGAGGTTTGTATTGTCTTTGCATACGTCGATATAGTGGTTGTAGTATCCGTAATTTGCTAAGTAACGGATACCTTTTGCCACCCTGATCTTAGATTCTTCATGCCGCCTCAGGCGTATTATGTATTCCTCACGAATAAAACGAACACCAACTTTGGTCACGTGTAAATTACTATCTGCAATAAATTGTTTCAAAAACTTTTAGTGTACCGCTAGAGATCTTATTGGCAGATAGACATCATCTTCATATGACTGACCTGGTTCCACGCCAAATGAAACATCAAAATTGCCCCAGTGACTTGGACCTGCAATTCTTTGAAGGGCATCAACCATCGTCAAATAAAAAACCAATTGTGTCTCTGACTCTGCCACCAAGAACTTTACGGGGATGGAAATTTTCAAATCTTTTGCTCCAAGACAAATACGAGCTGTTACCATGTGATTAGCTTCCATATAGCCATCGACATGGTGAGCAGAAATAACAGCACATATAGCAACCCCGATCCATGGGCCTTCAAGAATCAACCCCTTTGAACCTGGCTGCACAAATCCAGGTGGAATTTCACTTCCAGCACCAACTATCTCAAATACAGCCTCAGGTGTCATCCAATAATCCGTTCGTAACTATACAATTGACATGATCAAATATTTACTAGTAAGAGTTCGATGTTATATATTGCAAGAACCAACAAAAAGTGACTAGCTATGAGACTTGAACAGTGTGTGTAGAGAGAGGGAGAGAGATATGACAGACCTCAAGGTAACTGTTCAATACTTTTTCTGCTAGATAACTGCCATTTTTGTCCACTGCCAGTTTGGGACAGTTCAAACATGATACGGTTGGACGATTGTTGTTGCTTGATGCACGGAATCTAGATAAATCAACCCCTTCTGCAGAAACATAGTAATTGAATCTGCTTCGAGATCCATAATCCATGTCTTCATCTACCAATGAAAGTTTTGGTAATGTCAGAAGCCTGTTGCAGTCATTCAAACAAAGCACTCTCAATTTTGAAAGGAGAACAATACTTGCAGGCAGCGAAACAAGTTCATTTCCAGATAGATCCAAAGTTATTAAGTGACATAACAGACCAATACCATCAGGAACCACAGATAGATTGCAATAACTTAGATCAACTTCTTTTAAACTTGATGACAATGTATGCGAATTGGGGTTTAAAAAGCATCCTGTTTTGAATGACAGCCGACATCTATTTACATGCAGGAGTCTTAGCTTTTGTAAACCATAAATATATAATGGAAGCTCCTCAATAAAGGTTCCACTAGCATTAAGATTCCTTAAATCACACATTTCCCCCAAGTTTTCTGGTAATTTCTTGATTCTAGTTCCATCGACATACAAATGCTCCAAGCGCTTCATGTTCTTTCCAAACTCAGGAATGTATTCAAGTTTTGAGCAGCCAGAAAGAAGAAGTGCCTCAAGAGCTTCCATTTCCATATGACTTCTTCCAAGGCTTTGAAGACACGCACACCCTTTAAGATTCAAGTAGCGTAGTCGTTTGAGGAGAAGAACTGATTCATGTAGGCTTGTCAGATTCGTGCAGCCTTCAAGATTTAATTTCTCAAGATTCAATGCTGATGTCAAGTTTGGGATGCAAGTCAAATTCTTTGAGAAACTGAGGTTAATAGATCTCAAATTTGGAAGCTCCTGTTATAAGAAAGTGAATCTGTGAACTTTTTACCTTACAAATCAAAATTGAAAAACTATTAAAGAGGCATCTCCAGACAATTACTTACTAGATCTTTCGTCCAGAGTGTTTTAAGTTGGCTGGAACACATTTCAACTTCAAAAATGTGTTTTGGTTGGAACAATGGAGGAAAGGATTCTAAAGAACATCCATACCATTCGATAATTCTTATATCATTGGAAAGATAGTTTAGTCCTTCAGGGAAGTGTACATTACTGATTCTGAGAAATTTAAGTTTCTTCATCATTAATAAACACATAGGATCAGTGAACTGATCATTTACTTCACCCTTATACGGCTCCTGGTTAATAACTTCAACAGTGTGTTTTCCCTGGTTAAACAAGCACAACAACATAGTTAGTAATAAAATTAAGTATTCCTCTGCTATAACAGAATATGTACTGGTACTTGACAAGTACTCGAGTACAGGTTCATGCCAAAATTAATTTTACGAATAATCAGAATGTTTAAAGTGAAATAAGTTTTTTGGAAAGCCATCAAACAAACCTTTGGGTTGTTAGAGAGTACATCTACAACATCTTTACGAGACTTGATTGCGATGTGCTTCCTAAGATTTGATTCCCCGCAAAGAATTTTCCAGCACATTTGTTGCAGGAGATCATGCATCCACACGCTATCTTCAAGATTGATAGTTATGAGACACTTGTTAATAAGATCAGTAATTCCACACTCAGGCTGCAAACCAATACTGGTTAGTATATCATTTACCAAATCTTTGTGTCTCCCTTTCAAAAAGCATGCAATATATATGAAGGCATCACGCTGGTCTCTATCCAGTCTTGCATATACTACTTCAAGTCTTCCAAGAACTTCTTTCTCTGGATATTCTCTAAGTTTCTCCAACATCCCTTTCCAATACTTTTCTTCTTTCCCGCATAACAGAGAACCATAAACATTAAGAGCTAATGGAAGACCGCCGGCAAGCTTCACAATATCATTTGACAACTTTTCATAACCATGTGTAGGACGGCTTTGCTTGAAGGCTGATTGACAAAAGAGACCAAGAGCTTCATCATCTTTCATTTCTTCACAAAAATATATTTCACTCTTTTTATAGTAATTTAGCAAGTCTCTGTTTGTTGTGGTTACTATGATTCTGCTGCCAGGCCCAAACCATTCAAGCCCCCCAGCTAAATAGGTCAACTGGTCAACATGATTTACATCATCCAATACGATGATAACTTTTAAACCACGTAGCTTTGAGCCCAATAAAGTTTGTCCATCAATAACATTTTTAGCATGAGTGTTTGTGTCCATTAAAATGTCATCAAGGAGTTTCTGTTGTAATCTGCATAGATCAGCACTATCATTTTGTTTCGAAATGTCCTTGATGTTTTCAATGATACTACTTTTTTTGAACTTCCTTTTAATATCCTTATAGACAGCTTCAGCTAGAGTAGTCTTACCGACTCCACTCATCCCACAAATCCCTATAAAAAGAACTTCACTAGACTCCATTCTCATTATATTTTTCACTTCATCCACACGTGACTCAATTCCCACTAGACTTTTGGAAAGATCTAATGGCATTGTATTAGACAAGTAACTTAAAACTTGGCTCACAACCTTCCTTACCACTTTTGCTTCATCCCTGCGATAAACAGACACGAGATTTAGTCACAAGAAGAATCTTGCCAGTTGCGTTAAGATGCTTAAGTACTATGACATCTTCCAATTTACAACATGGCAAAATAACTTTAAAACAGTAATGTTAAAAAAAAACCCTACTTGTCTTTTGTCACATGTGATCCGGAGAGAGCTCCCACTTCTTCGAAAGCAGCTCTCCATATATTCACTTTTCCTGGTGCAATTTCGGTATTGGCATCATGATTGGAAAATGCTTGTTCAAAACAGTCGCTTTGATGGCGCACGTCAGAAGGAGTTACATGGTAAAAAATAGGAATAACAATCAGCTTTCCTAGTTTCATGCAATCAACAATCTTTGCAATTTCCTGCAAACACCATTTTGACGTTGCGTATTGTCTAGATAAAATCACAACGGCAATTTTTGATGTTTCTATTGCCTTTAAGAGCTCGGGAGCAATCGGCTTTCCAAGCTCAAGTGTCCTGTCATCTTTGTAGGTTATGATACTATTTTGAATTAAGGCGTCATATAAATGGCTGGTGAAAGTCATACGAGTGTCCTCCCCGCGGAAGCTCATGAAAACATCATAACATTGTGATACTGTTGTTGAAGATGATGATGATGCATATGGCAGCATCTGCAGATCTCACCATAATTAGCTACTCCTTATGAACAATTAACATACCAAGTGACACAAAGAGTAGATTTTGGACGGACACAAACAAATAGGGAAAATTGCTAGAATAGACAAGTTGACCTTCAAAGTTAACTGAATAGACATGCATATTCAACCGTTAATAATAAAACAGACAAGCCCAAATAAAACCAATCAAGAGATACCAAATAGGATCCGCTAGCTAAGATGACTAGGGCTAAACCTCGACAAAAACTCATACAATGGGGTCCACAAAATAACAGTCAAATTGAGACGTGTAAATGTGAAAAAAAATAGATAAAATATCCACTTGTTAGCCAATTATTTGTTTCAGTAGATACTGTTTCTAGAATAATTATTCTGCAACTTGCCTATTAGAATATTAGTTTCTTATCCTATAAATAGCATATATATTGTAACCTTTCATTGTGTGAAATACAAGTTGTTCTTTGAGTGTTCACCATTAGTTTTCAGTTTCTTTCATGGTATCAGAGCCAATGGCTATTGGCTCTCATATCGATCTCTTTTTTCAGCACAAGTCTGAGTTCCTATTATGTCAGTAACGGCTGTCTTCAGGTCTGATTCCGGTCCTTGTTTCAGCACAAGTATCAATCCTTGTTTCAGCACAAGCCTGTCTGAGTTCTTGTTTGGTTGTGACTTCCTGGTTCACACCAGATTTGTTTCTGATGAGTATTATTTCAGCACAAGCCTGTCTGAGTTCCTGTTTGGTTGTGACTTCCTGGTTCACACTAGATTTGTTTCTGATCAGAGACATTTACCGGATTTCGGTTTTGCATCTGATTTTTTTTCATCAGATTTTCGCATCAGATTTCTTTGCATCAGATTTCTGGACCAGATTTTTCGTATCAGATTTTCAGATCAGATTTCGAATCAGTGCTCGCATCAGAATTTCAGATCAGATTTGCACTCCAGATTTTCACATCAGATTTTTTGGTTTGTTTTCTTTTAACCTTTTCCGAATCTGATTATCATCAGATTTCTGGGCTCTTCACACTTTAATTTCCTAAACATCAGATTTCTGGTTGGTATCTCTGATTTCTTGTTCAACATTAATTTCTGACTTTGACTTAACTTCCGGTCAAATTTCCAGATTTCTAACTTTGACCTCTGACGTTGACTTTATTTCTGGTCAAACTTCCAGATTTCTGACTTTAACTTTTGATTCTAGTCAACCATTCTAGATTTTTTGTTGCTCTAATCTTTGGTTTATTATACGACTTTCCATTACTTCTGTTTGTTTAAATCCCGATTGTTAAAATGACTGAACTCAAAGGTTCATCAAGTGTCGTCAATAAAGGTGAACCGAGCTTTGCTACCAACTCTATTGATGTTCTTCCTGTAGCAACTTGACTCAACGATAACAAACTTGACGGCACGAATTTCTTTGAATGGAGCAAGACTGTTCGCATCTATTTACGATGTATTGGAAAGGCTTCGCATCTTACGTCCGATCCTCCTACTGACGAATCCAATGATCACTGGATTCAAAATGATGCCCGGTTGTTCCTACAAATTAGGAACTCCATGGATACCTCTGTCATCTCACTAATTAATCACGGGAAATTGGCCTGTAATAATCTCACCTAGACCTTATTGGTCATTAATAATCCCACCTCAGAATATTCCCCCCACCAGTCCCACCTTTCACCTATTTTTCCTACATTGGTCCCCCGTTAAAAAAACTTAACGGAGTTAAACTTTTTTTCAAATTACAAACAGATTTTTAGGGCTTTTGATTAGAACGACGATACGAGTCCATTGATGTAAAACTTGCCTCGAAACGGTGCTCCAAACGATGAAAATGTCGCTTCAATTCGGGTGTTTAAATTTCAAATTAACCAAAATCAAGTCACTTGGAGCACCATTTCGAAGTAAGTTTTACATCAATGGACCCGAATCATCGTTCTGATCAAAAGCCCTAAAAATCTATTTGTAATTTGGAAAAAAGTTTAACTCTGTTAAGTTTTTTTAACGGGGGACCATTGTAGGAATGTGAAAGGTGGGACTGGTGGGGGGAATATTCTGAGGTGGGATTATTAATGGCCAATAAGGTCTTGGTGCGATTATTACAGGCCAATTCCCCATTAATCACTGATGAGTATGTCAAGGAATTGATGGACTATTTGGATTTTCTGTATTCTGGACAAAGTAACATGTCTCGGATATACAATGTGTGTAAGTCTTTTCATCGGGGGGAGCAACTTGATCGATCGATAATCGCGTATGTTATGGAGTTCAAGAAAACGTATGAAGAATTGAATGCTCTTTTACCCATCAGTACCGATGTGCGGGTTATGCAAACCCAACGTGAACAGATTGTTGTATTAAGTTTTCTGACTGGTCTGTAACCAGAATTCAATGCCATTCAATCTCAGTTCTTGAATGAACCAACTATTCCTTCTCTACAAGAGATGTTTGCTCGTATTCTTCGTCATGAACCCAACATTTCGTCACCGCCTCCTTCGGCTCTTCCAACAAGTACTAGTGCACTCGTCAGCCGGGGAGGGCTTAGAAGTGACTTTCGAAGAGGATCACAAGGCGGCTATCGAGGTGGCCATCGAGGTGGCTCCCGTGGTAATTATGGAGATCGAACTTCTACTACGACGACAGAACCAGGACAAGTTGAATGTTTCTATTGTCATGAACACGGGCATACCAAATACAATTGCAAGAAACTTTTGGCCCGTCAATCCAAAGGATCTGCTCACCTTGCTGCTACATTTGATGACATCAACACTGTCCCAGCAGAAGAAAGTTCTCATCCTACTATTACTCTAGTTGCTACTTTTGCTGAGTCAGGTAAATTTGCTAAGAGTCTTGTATCTACTGCACCAAAATGGGTTATTGATTCTGGAGCATCCGAACACATGACTGATGATCCTTAGCCCTTTCTGATTTTCAAAAACATGCACCATCACCTTATGTGACTATTGCTGATAGGTCAACTCCAAAAGTGCTTGGTTCTCTGTCAATCCATTTATCCTCCATTTTGAACCTTCCCAATTTTCGGTTTAATTTACTATCTGTTAGTAAAATTACTCGTGGTTTGAATTGTAGTGCCTTATTCCTTCCCGATTCTTGTGTTTTTCAGGATCTGTCAACGAAGAAGATTATTGGTAAAGGACGGGAATCTGATGGCCTATATATACTTGAAACTCAGACACCTTACTCTTTAGCCTGCTCAAATTCGTCACCGTTTGAAGCACATTGTCGATTAGGTCATCCATCCCTCCAAAGTCTCAAGAAGTTGTGTCCTGAATTTTCTCATTTGTCATCTTTGCAGTGTGAGTCATGTCAGCTTGCTAAACACCAACGTGTTTACCTAAGTCCTAGAGTCAATAAGAGGAGGGCTACGTCCTCGTTTGAGTTGGTTCATTCTAATGTTTGGGGTCCGTGTCCTGTTCCATCTAAACTTGATTTTAAGTATTTTGTTACGTTTGTTGATGAATATTTCCGTGTAACTTAGCTTTATTTTATGAAAAAATCGTTCTGAAGTGTTTTCTCATTTTTGCTCCTTAAATGCTGAAGTAAAAACACATTTCAATGTCTCTATTCGAACCATGAGAAGCGACAATGCAAAAGAATATTTTTCAGAATCCTTTCGATCTTACTTTTTGCAAAATGGCATAGTTCACGAGTCATCATGTATCCATACCCCAGCCCAAAATGGAGTTGCTGAACGTAAGAACATGCATCTTCTTGAAGTAGCAAGAGCACTTTTGTTTCAAATGACAGTTCCAAAACCATTTTGGGCTGATGCGGTATCCACAGCTTGTTTTCTTATTAATCGGATGCCATCGATTGTTCTAAATGGAGATATCCCATTTTTGGTTCTGTGTCCTGGAAAACCTTTATATCCAATTCCCCCTAAAATATTTGGAAGTACCCGTTTCATCCATGATACACATTCTCATTCTACCAAGTTAGATCCAAAATCGGTTAAATGTGTATTTGTTGGCTATTGTCGTGTCCAAAAGGGTTATCGATGTTTCTCACCTACTCTTCAGCGATACTTTGTCTCTCGAGATGTCACATTCCATGAAGATGTTCATTTCATCCCTGTATTAGATCCTCATCGATTAAGGGAATATGATGAGTTCCTCGTCTATCCTCATTCTATTATTGGATATCAAGAACAGAATTCGAAGAACATCACAATCATATAATATGCAGAGATCAAAAGATTAAAGGATGGACAATTCGAATGGGTAATTCTGAATTGTCTTAGTAACCGTAACTGTTAGAATACATCATATATATATAGGGTGGTGGTGACGGTTTGTCAACCGACACACCTTTTGCTAACCGCTAAGTAATATCTAATAATTACTAACTTATGATCTAGTTATCCTAACTAAATAATAATAATAAACAATATATGCTAAGTTTATATTCTAACACCATCCCCTAAACTTAGCATCGGTAATGACTCTTTCTTGTTCGGTAACGCAGCCATCACTTGAGTTTCTCTCCATTCAACCTGCAACAACTTCTCGTTTGTCACCTTGACTCCGGTTCTGTCTTGAAACATCTTCGTTCTTCACCGTCTCTCTCTTTTTTCTGTATTTATCTTTCTTCCGTTCTGCGGATCTGAATGTCTTGCTGCCTTCATTCTTGAAACATCTTCGTTCTTTACCGTCTCTCTCTTTCTTCTGTATTTATCTTTCTTTGTTGCCGGCAATGGAAACATCATGTCGGATCTGAATGTCTTGTTGCCGGCAATTGTATACTCATCATCGCTCCTGTCTCTCTTCTACTCAACGCCATGCGGAGTCATCTTCTACTCAACGCCATGCGGAGTCGTCTTTTACTCAACGCCATGCGGAGTCATCTCGATTAATTCCTTTTTCCATATATGAGAGTATGAACTCGGTGTCATATATGAATCAAATTAATCCCGTTTCGTAATTCTGGGTCGTAATTCTGCGATGATTCTTCGTTTCGCAATTCTTTTTCCTTTTCTCCTTCCTCTGTTTCACTCTTACTTCTTCAACACTGATGTTGTAACCGTGTTTTCCTGTCTCTTCCTCAGATCTCTTTAAATCTGATTCATCCCCTGTTTCTTGAACATGTATCTTCTCTTCTTTTTTCTTCTTAAGAAAGAGATCTTCTATGTTTATCGACTTCCTGCATATGTCGCTCTTCTTTAAATCTGATTCGTCCCGTGTAACAGACAAATCATAACCGTATTTTGGATGTTCTTCCGGTATCGCTCACTAGTGTTTGTTCCTCCCTGGATCGAAATTTGAATTAATTCCTTTTCAACAATCTTGTGTTGAATCGTCTTTCTTTCCTTGACTGTTCTTAATATTCCGGTTTGCGCAGCGTTTCGAAATCCCTGGGATCGTTTCCTGATGCTCTGATACCACTTTATAGGATATCAAGAACAGAATTCGAAGAACATCACAATCATATAATATGCAGAGATCAAAAGATTAAAGGATGGACAATTCGAATGGGTAATTCTGAATTGTCTTAGTAACCGTAACTGTTAGAATACATCATATATATATAGGGTGGTGGTGACGGTTTGTCAACCGACACACCTTTTGCTAACCGCTAAGTAATATCTAATAATTACTAACTTATGATCTAGTTATCCTAACTAAATAATAATAATAAACAATATATGCTAAGTTTATATTCGAACATCTATAACCCTACAGACACAACCACCCACTACTTCCGATTCAACATCACCTGAGCAAGCCTATACATCTGAACAACCTATTGCCTCTCAGGAACTTCGAGTTGATCCTCAACAACCTCTCGTACCTGATAGACCTCCTGTTATTCAAGTACATCAACGGCGATATCGCTCAGATCTTGTTCCTGAACCGTCCGATTCGACGACAGATTCTTACATTGAATCTCTTGACGATAACCTTCCCATTGCTATTCGAAAAGGTAAGCGTACATGCACCTATCCTATTGCTTCCTTGGTTTCATATGACAAGTTATCTACAACTTCTTGTTCATTTGTAGCTACTGTCGGTTCGATTTCTATTCCTAAAACAGTAGGTGAAGCTTTGGCCCACTCTGGATGGCGTAATGCTATGGTTGAGGAAATGAAAGCTCTTTAGCAGAATAATACATGGACTCTAGTAAATTTACCTGCCAACAAAAAGGCAATTGGGTGCAAATGGGTATTCACGATTAAGGTTAATCTAGATGGATATCTTGCTCGTTTAAAAGCTCGTCTAGTTGCAAAAGGTTATGCTCAAACTTATGGAATGGATTATTCAGAGACATTTTCTCCTGTTGCCACGTTAGCATCGGTTCGTATATTTATATCGTTGGCTGCCACGTATAACTAGGGTTTGTATCAACTTGATCAAAAATGCATTTTGCATGGAGATTTAAAAGAAGAAGTTTATATTGAGCAACCACCCGGGTTTGTTGCTCAGGGGGAGTCGGATAAGGTATGCAAGTTAAAGAAATCTTTGTATGGTCTTAAGCAATCCCCTCGTCTTGGTTTGGGAAGTTCAGTACTGTGGTTACTGAATTCGGTTTAAAAAGAAGCTCGTATGATCATTCGGTGTTCTTCACTTCATCAAAATTGGGATGCATTCTTCTCGTTGTGTATGTGGACGATATTGTAATTACCGGAAGTGATGAAGTCGGCATTCAGAAATTAAAAGGTTTTCTTGGAACTCGTTTTCAAACTAAAGATTTAGGAAGATTAAAGTATTTTCTGGGAATTGAAGAATCTCGGTGTAGAAAAGGGATTTGTTTATATCAATAGAAATATTGTTTGGATGTTCTAAAAGACTCTGGAATGATTGAAGGTAAGAATTGTGATGCACCGATGATACCGAACATGAAATTAAAAGCAGATGATGGGGGCCTTCTTGAAGATCCAGAAAAATATAGAAGAATAATCGGTAAGTTAAACTATCTGACCATTACTAGGCCGGATATTGCTTTTCCAGTCAGTGTGGTTAGTCAGTTTATGTCATCCCCTAGAACTGCACATTGGGATGTTGTTTGTCACATCCTCAAGTACCTAAAAGGTGCTCTAGGTCGAGGTAACTTGTATCAAAATCAGAATCATGCAATGTTGTAAGAATCGCTAGGCGCTAGTCGGGCGGTGGGGTACCGACTAGCGACTAATCGGGATTAATTTGAATTAATCGGATCGAGATTTTTATATGTAATTTTTAGTTATATATATATATATATACACACATTTTTATATGCAGTTTTCTATAGTAAACATGTTTTAACCCCTCATTGACCCATTTTTTTAAGTAATCGGAAGGAATTTATAAGGTTTGATCGAAATTTAAATTTAGCTGACGTATGACCTTATTTTCGCTAGAATAGGACCACCATTGAGCTAGTTTGGATTTGAAACCTTCTTGACGAGATTTGAAACCTTCTTGACGAGATTGGGTTTAGGCAAACGAAACCCATGAATTTATGGTGTGATAACACAGCAGCTATTCCTAATGCAAATAACCCCGAGTTTCACGAAAGAACCAAACACATAAAGGTCGATTGTCACTTCACCCGGGAAAAGCTTGAAGATGAAACGATTACAACGTCTCATGTCAGAACTGGAGATCAATTAGCAGATGCGTTCACCAAAGCCTTGCCCGGAAACAAAATTTACTCTATTTGTAATAAGCTGGGCATGGTCAACACATATGCTCTAGCTTGAGGGGGAGTGTTAAATAAAATAGATAAAATATCCGCTTGTTAGCCAATTATTTATTTCAGTAGATAATGTTTCTAGAATAATTATTCTGCAACTTGCTTATTAAAATATTGTAGGTCCGGCTAGGGGAGGATCTAGTCGCCTAATCCTTGTGTACAAACCAACCCGGTTGTGCGGAATCCAACCGGGAAAGCAAACCGAGATAGAACACGCAAATACACGACACACAATATTCACCGATTAACACCTCTGTATTAATACGTATGAAAGGTTCAGTTACAAGCTCAATGTTTACAGATGTACTCTATAAACTCTCTCAAACTCTCGTGAGTGTGTGTGTGCTCTCTGTTCTTGTGTCTTCTCTTCTGTGTTCTATTCTTGTGTTCTCTATCGAAACAGAACAAATGAACTCTATTTATACTAACAGACACACATACATATGACGAAACAGACAATAGGCGACGAATCAGGATCACGGTCGACGAAACAGGTTTGTTTCGTCGACTTCTAGTTCTGTTTCGTTGATATGGGCTTTGGCCCAAAATTGTTGAAGCCCATGCTGCGTTCTGATTGGCCCAAGTGAAGGTTCTGACCCATGAAGGAAGCTGATTGGCCCAAAGTTGCATGCATGTATACGTATAGAATACAACTTGTTTCAGAATTGTGGAGTTTAGTCAAAGTCTTGACATCATCATGACATCATCATGATGATGTCATGATGATGTGTCAAGCGGGAAACGTCCTCGGCTCTCCGTGCTTCGCGTGTCGAACTCTGGGGCGCACGACGGAGGAATGTCGTGACGTCGGGCTTGAGCCGAACCTAACCGGGTCGAACCGAGCCAAGTCGAACCGAGTCGAGTCGCGACCACATAATATGTATCAACAAACTCCCCCTTGGACGCTACTCGCGAGATTCGCCTTTCATGTCTTCTATGTCGGAGGATCTTCAAAGTCTTCACGTCTTGAAAGCAGAAAGTGTATCAACAAACTCCCCGTTTTATGTAGGAAGTGTGTTGACAAACTCCCCCTTAACATAAGCTCCCCTTTGAGTTATGCTCGTGAATTTCTTGATCTTTACAACTTGAGATCCTTGTGGTGTTGATGATGGCCAGCGGCAACTCGATCATCTTCATCATTTGAGTGCCTTCACGCTGTGTCTTCATTCCGAAGCTTGTCATCGACCATGTTCTCCTTGCCTTTAGAATCTGCACATGCAAGAAATCTAAACGCGTAATGAGAACAACTGCTTGGAATATCGTAACATAAACAAACGACACACGTGTGACCATTGTTTAATCAAACACCGTCCGACAGTTTGAAAGTTTAAAATACTTTATCCATTTCAAATTTTAACTTTCAACACTTTGCAAATTTCGACCGTTTATGAAGATTTAGTCATTTTCGGTTTTCGTTCAGGTTTCAGGCAACGAAGACTTGAGCTCCAACATCGTACGATCGAAAATAAAATAGAAATAAAATCTTTTTGGTTTTTAGAAAGTTTATATTAAAACACACCTAAAATCTTTTTGGACTTTTTGAATATTTCAAATGTAAAGACAGAAAGCAGTAAATAAATATATACAGAGATGCAGAAACTAAAAGCATTAAATAAATATTTACAGACATTCTTTTTGTGAGTTTCGAGGGTAAGAGAATCATATCAGTGTACGGTCATGCCAAAACGCTCTTGTTGTTCAGTTAATTAACATTAAGATAAGCATGCTATAACAATTATCGGTATTGTTGTCCACATAAGCTCAACTTATCAGATGTAATCATGGCGAGGGGATACGTTAAGGTATGATTTATACTTACCGACCGGTGTTCATCCACATCACGACACATTCCCGTATCAAGGTATGCACGAGGGTTCATCTTACCGGTGAGTATACCGATTATCATCTGTTTGACCGTATATGATGTGAGATTCTCACTTATTTTGATTGAAAACAAGCCCTATGTGATAGAATCACTTATTGATGAGGAACTTGATTTTCGATGCATGAGGGCACAGGAGCAAGTCCGTGAACAGGTCAGTACTTTCGTACAGCAGAGAGACGAACTTGACTCCCGGATAGATGTGATATTTTATCACTTATTTTGAGGGACATGTGATTGTTGATCACTTATTGAGGTCGAATGCAATATGTACACGTATGTATGGTATCATGGAAGATCTAGACTTGCGTCCCCGTTATTTTTCGGAAAAAGATACAACCATGATACCCAGATGATAAGCAGCATAAAGACCGAATATCTCAGAACCTCGGCAATCTCTCAAACGGTCATGCCAAAACGCTCTTGTTGTTCAATTAGTTAACATTTAGATAAGCATCCTATAACGATTATCGGTATTGTTGTCCACATAAGCTCAACTTATCAGATGTAATCATGGCGCGGGGATACGTTAAGGTATGATTTATACTTACCGACCGGTGTTCATCCACATCACGACACATTCAACGAAACATGTTTGTCTTGCAAGTCAAACAATTCAGCTTTTAAAGCATCATGTTTGCCTTGCAACTCAGACATGTTTGCTTCCAAATCAGCACATCTATCACTTAATCTAGCACAATTATCACAAATAGCAGCAGTGGGTTCATCGACACATACCTGACTGGAATCACTCTCAGATTTTGACCTTTCTGCATCAGAATCAACAACCTCCCTTGATGATTCATATTCAGATCCATCCTCGCTTGAACTTGAAGTTGTATCATCCTCAACTGAAGTTGAAACATCTTCATCTGAACTACTGTCATGTTCAGAACTGTCATTATTTCCCGAGGATTCACCACCATTGGTGGAAGATTCTTCACCACTGGCGTGTTTAAGATCCTTGACAACCTCAGCAAAACAAGCTGTTCCATCTGGAGCATCACTACTCAACTGGATGGACCAATCACCACCTTCGTCTATTTGAACCACAAGTTCCTGGTTAGCATTTGATGGTCCTGCTTGGCTTTGGTTGTTGACAGGTATCAACGTACGCTCATTGTTCCTGTTCTGATTCTGCTGGTTGCCTTGATTTCTGAAAGGGTTCTGGTTCCCATGCTGAGCTGGCTTAACAGGAACTTGTATCGGATTGCCATATAAATCTGTTGTCACAGGAGGCCTTTGGGTTTGCTGTTGAGGCACTGGTTGAGGAACTGGTTCAAGCGGATTTCCATACATGTCTGTTTTTGGAGGGACTGGAACTTGGATAGGAGTGCCAAAACAATTGGTGATTGTGACAAACGCCGTTGGTCTTGAGGAAGCTGTATCCGGAGACGGAGTTCCATAATACATATCCGTATTTACCGGTCTATTCCATCTTGGATTCATTTTTGATCAAGAAAAATAATACCTGAAAATCACACTTGAGTCAAACGGTTAAATCACAAGTTGAGACCTTCTGTTTAAAAATAGACAAGTGTTTCAACGAAACAAAATGTTTCCACGAAACAGACTTTGTTAATTTTACGAAACAGATTTTGAAATCCTTATGTTATTGACGAAACAGGATGATGCTATTGATCTCGACGAAACAGGCCCAACTCTTATCCACGAAACAAAACGGCCCACTTAGTAGAATAATTGGCGAAACAGATTTGGGTGTATTGGGCTTTACGAAACAGGAACCCAATCTACAATGACGAAACAGGGCCCAAAGCTTATCTGGAAGCCCAATCCAAGTTGACGAAAGTGAAGTTCTGTTTCGCCAAGAATGCAAATGACGGGACTGGAATATGTTTCGCCGATGGGTATATCAGTGAGTTGGTAAACTTTTTGACTTTTATCTTCTACTGACACACGCAACAGTGCTTTCGGCTCAAAGCAGGCTGTATTCACCAACCAAGTATGGTTTGTAATATTTTAATCTTTTACAACTTCCAATACACAAACACTTGATAATTTAAATTTTTTTTTTTTTAAGATCAAAAAGTGAATTTATGAAGAACACTTTGATGATGTGAAGAACACTATGAATATTCCGGTGAAAAATATGATGATTCCGGTGACCGATAAATTTCCGAAACCCGATTTTGCTCGAAACTTCACTAAAAACCAACTTTTAATATGTGAATATGAAAGATAAAGTGGTTTTTATAAGAACTTCCAGCAAAACAACAAGATTTAATCCGATTTTAAGATGTTTTCCAGAAAATTATGAACTTTAAAAACCCGAAAAATGACCAAGAACACCTCGGTTTTAACAAGGAGAAGAGCCAAGGCTCTGATACCACTTGTAGGTCCGGCTAGGGGAGGATCTAGTCGCCTAATCCTTGTATACGAACCAACCCGGTTGTGCAGAATCCAACCGAGATAGCAAACCGAGATCGAACACACAATATAATGACACACAAGACTCACCGATTAACACCTCTGTATTAATACGTATGAAAGGTTCAGTTACAAGCTCAATGTTTACAGATGTACTCTATAAACTCTCTCAAACTCTCGTGAGTGTGTGTGTGCTCTCTGTTCTTGTGTCTTCTCTTCTGTGTTCTATTCTTGTGTTCTCTATCGAAACAGAACAAATGAACTCTATTTATACTAACAGACACACATACATATGACGAAAAAGACAATAGGCGACGAATCAGGATCACGGTCGACGAAACAGGTTTGTTTCGTCGACTTCTAGTTCTGTTTCGTTGATATGGGCTTTGGCCCAAAATTGTTGAAGCCCATGCTGCGTTCTGATCGGCCCAAGTGAAGGTTCTGACCCATGAAGGAAGCTGATTGGCCCAAAGTTGCATGCATGTATACGTATAGAATACAACTTGTTTCAGAATTGTGGAGTTTAGTCAAAGTCTTGACATCATCATGACATCATCATGATGATGTCATGATGATGTGTCAAGCGGGAAACGTCCTCGGCTCTCCGTGCTTCGCGTGTCGAACTCTGGGGCGCACGACGGAGGAATGTCGTGACGTCGGGCTTGAGCCGAACCTAACCGGGTCGAACCGAGCCAAGTCGAACCGAGTCGAGTCGCGACCACATAATATGTATCAACAAATATTAGTTTCTTATCATATAAATAGCATGTATATTGTAACCTTTCATAGTGTGAAATACAAGTTGTTCTTTGAGTGTTCACCATTAGTTTTCTGTTTCTTTCAGTAAATAAGCATATTGATCCAATGGCTAAGACACGTCTTGACCAGCGGATCCAATTTGTTATCTGATTGGCTCTTTTTGTCTTTGTCTATTTCTTCAAGGGCTGAATATCCATGTCTATTCCGTTAATTTTCCCTAACATATAAAGCATATTAAAAGCAGATTTATTTATAGTCAACACCTAAGTCAATACCTAAAAGGTGTTAACAACTAGTATATAATAAAACATCCAGATTTGATTAAAATAATCGGGTATTTGTATAATACTCCTATAAGCAGCCGCTAAACAAATAGATCCTGGCATGTCTTTCATAGATCTTCACAATTATCCAAATTAAGGGGCAAAATAGCTAAAAACGATGACTCTCACAATCAAACATAGATGAACAATAAAAAGCGTGAATTATAATAAAAAAAACCTAATGGTGGAAGTGTGAAACTGACCATGGAAGCGCTAGCTGGTGTCGCCGGTGTAATTCAGGGCACTGGTGGTGCGGAATTTGCGGAAGATGTGAGGAAATAGCAGAGACTGAAAATCAAAATGATCATTGCTCTGATTTTTATGCAAGTGGGTTTGGATTGGTGGTTGAGATGAGAACATGGAAATTTCGTTATCAAGGCTATGAAATTTCGTTAAACGAAGTAAATAACCGTTCGTTTGACTTCTGGAAGTTGTTTTACGTTCATTTGTTAATAAACTAGGTGTTTTATACCCCGTGTGTGCTGGCTATGCCATTTTTTTACATGTGTTTTGCCCTTTTTTACTAAATTTTTTTACCAATGTTTTTCCCTTTTCTACTAACAATATTTAAATCCGTGTTGTAAAAGTCGGTAGACAGACCCTAGTCGGTAGACAAACCTACCCAGTGATCAACGGAGGAGTTGGGTGTACCCAGTGAGTACTCAGACATGGTAAATATAAAGAAAATTAATTATTGGATATTATATACATGTCAAAATAAGTATAATTCAAGTCAAAATAAGCATAATATAAATGTCAACAAACGAGGTTGACCGACTAGGCCGACTAGTCCCGACTTGACCAACTACTCTCTGAAAAGTCAACAAATGAGGTTGACCGACTAGGCCGACAATGCTCGACTAGTCCCGACTAGGCCAACTACTCTCTAAAAAGTTAACAAACGAGGTTGACCGACTAGGCCGACTATGCCCGACTAGACCGACTACTCTCTGATGTTGACCGAGTTTGACCGCCGGCGACTAATTGAGCCCGCCTAGGAGAAGTCGCCTCGGAGGGGTTCCAAGGACCGAGTACTCGCCGGGTACAAGGCCTTTGAATCCGACTTTTACAACACTAAATTAAATTATAACGATAAATGTGGTCGTTGTTCTCCGTGCAATGCGGAAGGAGTTTGGACATTATCGGTCTGAGTGGTTGAAAATATCAAAGCAAACATCGATACCGTTTTTTATAATGACAAAATAGCCGCAATGATGTTCGCTCATTGCTGTTTGGGTTTGTCACAGTACCGTAATGGTAACGCCACGCGGCGCGGGAATTTGGTCATTAATAGTTCAGTTTATCTGGGACTCGGTACGGTACTCTCCCTCGGCATATCGATCGAATACCATAAAAGCGAATATCATTAGCAGTTACAATAATACAAATGCTGGTAACGATGTTTTACGGTCGGAATCAACGTGGTACTGATTTTATTGGGACAATATCAGTTCGGCTCGTGAAGACACACACTATAATTTATGAAAAAAAGAATACGCTACTGTGATTACAACTCTGTTTTCAACATAATTTATGTCGGATACCATAAAAAAGAATATTGTCGAAGTTGTTGGCACAGTATTGTTTAGTTCGTAATGGTAAAGAATAAAAAATATATTATATTTGACTCGCTCGACTTTAAACAAAAAAAAAATTAAACATAGATAGAAGTAAGCAAAAAAATTAGTTTTAAGACGTAGATAAATAGACGCATCACAATGACATATTCATAATTTTAGGAAACGTGGTAAATTAAAATCTAAAAAAGTGCACAGCTTTATCATACTACTTCATTATATACAAGGGGTGAGGCTCAAATTGGAAGTATGGTTTGGGTAGGAATGATAGGAAGGAATGAGGTTGTGACATGTGCCAAACAAGAAAATAAATAAGAAGGGGCATTTTAGTCAACCACACATCATTCTCATTAAACCCTAGATCTAAAAAAACTCAGTGCTAAAAAAACCAGCACGTCTTTCTCTTCTACAATTCATGTGGTACCCGGGGAAAACCCACAATCATCATAACTCATTGTTTCTTCTCTCCGAGACTGCTTATCAAATTTCGGGACGAAATTTCTTTCAAGTTGGGGATGATGTGACAACCCGCAACTTCAGGTTACTACTTTAACTTAACTATGGTTAATTTAATCGTACATTCATAGCACTGCATTTAACTAAGGTTAGTTAAATGAGTCTACGTGGTAATTCGGGGAATTACCGGAACACACACATGATAACTCTCGAGCGTTGGTGATCAACGCGAATAATAATTAAAAACAAACGACTTATATGAAACTTATGGTTGCATGTCGAATACGTGAATTAAGTGTTTTGGGATGTAAATTGTATGATTTAAGTGCTTTTGTGTGAAAATTAATTAATGAGGGTGTTTAGAGATATTATTAAAAGTTTGATAAACTCCTGTATAACCTAAATTCCCTACAAGTTGATTGAACGACAGTTTCTAATCATCTCCACAATTATTTCTCTAACCCTTTTGGCTAATAATTCCCAATAATCAACGTCGACCTCTTCAACTTCTCTGAGACAATTTCTTAATCCGTTTAAGGTATGTGTTATGTGCTATACTTGATTGTTCTTGTTATTTTGATTCCATGCTAAACCCTAGTCATCCAAACAACTATCTATGCTTAGATTGATTATGTCTGATGGATAAGTAATTATTACTAGATTGAACGAATGTACGATGTTGTTAGACGTTAGAGATGATAATGTTATTATGGAGGATTTGTTTGATAGCAGTATTGAAATTAGGGTTTGTATAGCATACGGTTTCATTGAGCATTGTGTTTTCTGTGTTGGTTATGGTGAAGTCACGAAGTCAGAATTTGATAACTGGTCCGAGTTTGGTTAAATCATATTCAGAGTTTATTGACTTAGAATGCTTGGGTCCGAGTTTAGTGCCATGAGGTCCGATTTTACTCATAGGGATATATGGCCGAGTTTACATGTTTCTTCATTCAGAGTTTATGTTTTTCTTTTTTCCATTCAGAGTTTGTTTATGTTAAGGCATGTCCGTATATGTTAGTGTATAAGGTCAGAACTTGCTTGTGAATTAACTATCTGCATTTAACTAATGAGTTAATAGTCCGTACCATTGCAACCTTTAAAGATCCAAATTTACCCACTCACAAAGATATCCTAATCTAATATATTCTATACTTTGAAGTTAACTGGCTGAACCTGCAATGTTTAAATAATCTGCCTAGACCTTTAGTGGGGCTTGATTTCAATTGAAATCAAAATAGGCTGGACATGTCAATTATCAAACAAGTAATTAAAGTTCACAAATGACTGGAATTTTATGCTTGTGTATTTAATGGTCCGCACATGACCACACTCGGTGTTTAAAAAAAAAAAAAAGATGCCAAATGTGCTCTGACATACATATAGGTTTAAATTAAATGGAATTTAGGTGAAAACATGAATCTGAATTGAGAATATCATATTCATTTAGGTCTGCACATGATGTTTGAAAATATCAAATAAGTATTCTTGATTCAATATGTCTTGACAAGATTATGAGATTTAGAGTAAATTCTTGTATTGGCTTTTCTTATGAAAGTATTAATTACACACCTACAACCACATTGTATATATATATGAATAATATGATCGATCAAATAAGAAATGCTATTTATATATATATAGAGAGAGGAGCTCATGCGAGAACCACCTTTATTGTGAGAACCGCGAGAACCAATGTGAACACAACCTAAAATAGCTAAAAAAACCTAACCCCCACCCCCCCCCCCCCCCAAAAAAAAAAACCTAACCCCCCCCCCCCCCCAAAACCTAAACCCCCCTCCCCCACCCTCCAAAAACCTACCCCCCCCCCCCCCAAAGCTAAAATGCTAAAAACTAAACCCCCAAAAAACCTAAAAAAATCTATAAAAAAATCTAAAAATTTTTTTTTGAATTTTTTATGTTAAAATCGCTACTTTTAGAAGCCAAAAAAAATTTTTTTTTTTTTTTTTTGCTTCGAAAAGTAGCGATTTTTTTATAAAAAATATTTAAAAATTCAAAAAAAAAAATTTGTGTGATTTTTAGCTATTTTTAGGCATTTTTTGTTGTGTTCACATTGGTTCTCGCGGTTCTCGCAATAAGAGGTGGTTCTCGCATGATCTTCTCCCTATATATATATATATATATATATATATTGATTATTCTTCTAAGTTTGGTGAGTAAACGGATGACAATACCTAATTTGAGAGGACCGTACTGTGTGTGTAGTGTGTTACTATATGACAATTTGTTAATTTGACCACGCGAAACACAAGGTTGTTTGGACATTAGGGTATTGCATGGCCCTACATACGTATACTTACATTTACCATACATTAGGTCGCGTGTAACGGACCTAACATTTAACGCGTAGAAGTACGTAACCATATACCGAGCAAACTAAGGTGAGTTCACTGCTCTTTTTCCAAGCATGCGTTCCGGGGAGGAATGTCGGGTAATGGGTTTGACTGGAATGTTAAACCTGGGTTGTTGGTTAATACACGTCTATATCTATCACTCAAGTCCCTCCTACCGATTGTTGCTTGTAGGGCAACGGGGTATTAGTTAATAGCGCTATTTAGGTTTGGCACCCTCACACCGCACCGAGGAGGTCGGGAGTGAACTAATAACCCCCAGCTTGACCATTGCTTTGATAGAGGCAATGGGGTTTAGGGCAAATAATCTGGAGCCATCGGCGGTATGCGTGTGATTAACAACAATGCATCTGTGAAACGTTTTAATCTGGTAACTGGTATCTAAACACGTTAACAAACTTTGAACTCACCAGCATCGTCTGACACACTTGTCTGCATGCTTGCAGGTCTGTAGGGTTATATCATGGAACTTGCCGTCTGGAAGGCTGGAGTGGTCATAGGTCGGGATACATGGAATCGCAACACAAGTCTAATGGTTTACGTACGCGTGGTTTATGTAACACTTAACAAATGAGTTATGCTTCCGCTGTGTAAAACGAATTATATGTAACGTTTTGTAATACTTTATGTTAATGAATGAAAGTTTTATTTAAATATATTTATGAGTTCAATGTGATTGGTGGCTAAGATCCTAGTACGTCACACGCCCGCGGTGTTTTCCGCAAGTGGTATTTTGGGGGTGTGACAATTCATCTCACCCCCACACTACCACCACCACCACCGCCCACGGCCACCACTCCATCGCGCACCATCACCCACCCTCATCACTCTGTCACCGTCCACATATCACAACCCCAACCCCAACCCTAACCCCATACCTAGATCTCTCAATCCCGATTCAAAATGAACAAAATCGCCTACATTAAAGAGGTTAACAGATTGGCATCTATGGCGTTTGATCGGTGCATTCACTAGTAAAAAAAGACAAGCTATATGGCGTTTTTACAACCAAATATAACAGTTTAGGAAGCGGCATAAAACATAGCGTCATTTTTTATCATTGACCTTTTAAGACGATTACATCCGTCATTTTTAATCCTAATAAGGCGGTTATGTGGTGTAGGAAAGACCGTCTTTTTCAAACCTAATAAGGCGGTTTTGGTGTAGCTAATAAGACGGTTTTATTGATCTGCCTAATAAGACGGTTGCTGTAGAACATATATTTCACCAGATCCATTAATTTTATTGATTCACCATTTAATTAGATTCAATTCATTTTATTCAGAATCATATAAAAACATAATAAATACAAGGAATATAACAAACAATGAACCATTTTATAAATATCTAAAATAGCTAAAGCATCTATGTTGACTCATTAGTCTAAAACATTCAATTTAACATAGAAAAAGGGTCCTAATATTAACACATGGTAAAAACTTATTTACACATGGTGTATACGGGCCGTATAATGTTATACGGCCCGTATAGAATTTAAAAAAGTAACAAAGTCTGTGCCAGCAGACTTTGTCAGTTTTTTTAATTCCATACGGGCCGTATAGGAGTATATGGCCCGTATACACCATGTGTAAATATTTTGACTGGTCGTATACAATGTATACGAACCTGTATGCGGGCCGTATACTGTTATACGGCCCGTATTCTTCGAAAATTAGATTTTTCTCAAAGTATTTAAGGGATTTAAGGTGTCAATCACACGAGACATTTTACAGTCGTGAGGTGGTCAAACCTTTCTAAAAGTAGAAAAAAATAAAACATTAACAAGTAACAAAGATTGAAGAACAAAAAGCCGCGTCTTATGACTGTAATAAAACGGAAGCTATCAACGCGGGGTTACGGGCATGGTGTTACTCTTTATTTAATATTTACAGAATAAAAGGGAGGGTGAGGCATTTGATGAGAGTTGTAAGGAGAAGCCGCGTCGTCTCAAAACTACTGAACAACCGAAAAAACAGCTTCGGTTTCATCAGCCTGTACCGAAAAAACCAAATTCGCAACAATGAGTCTGAGTCCATTGTTGTTCGTGAATGTTTCGAATCATCATAGAAGACGTGTAGGGTTCTTCTGCTAGTGATCGGGCTTACAATGCTCACACAGGGTGATAAACAACGCTGATATGAACACAAACCAACTCCTTTATCTTGAGTCGTCGGGAAAACTTTTCATCATGGGAGGGTGAGTAGTATGAGTCTGAATCCATTGTGGTTCGTGAATGTTTGGAATCATCATAGAAGACGTGTCGAGTTCTTCTGCTAGTTATTCAGAATGTTTCGAATCATCATTAAAATTAACAATGCGGTCTTGATTGAAGACGTCAAGACTGTTTGTCGGGCTTCCAATGCTCACACAGGGTGAAAAACAACCCTTGATGTTGAAACCGGTTTTACCTCATGAAAAGGAAAGAAACAATTTTTTTTAGAGAAGCGTTGGGATTCAAGGGTTTATGAGTCAAAGTTAACATTCAGATTCAGAAAGAAGATGATTAGTACTTGGTTTATTCTCTTTAATATATTAGAACGATCCTTGTTTTGTCACGTACATGCGTTTAATTCCCAACGTACTCGTTTTGTCACGTACATTTCGTAAGAAACTTTTCGTGCACTGAACCTTCAGTTGTGTGCGCAAATTCACCACCGGTTTCTACAGCACAAGCACATACACAGGGAGAATGTTCTCAAAATTGAAGGAAAAGAAAAAATTGTTGTTGATGTTTTTCACTATCAGGGTTTTGTTGGTTTGAAGTATTCTTGGTTCAATACCAACTCTTCTGAAAGACAAGAATACAACGTTCATGTATCACAAGGAATGACCGATCTAAGGCAGAGGTCTACATCGATATCTTTTGTTCACTGACAAACTATGTGACATGTGTCTGGTCCATAGCTGGAATTTGTGGATCAACAGAAATAACTGCTCAAAGATTTGTTGAAAACCCAACATCAACAAATGATTGGTTTAATACCAACTGCTCGAAATCCCTTTCGTTTTTTGGATCGTTCTAATAGATTAAAGAGAATAAACCAATTTTTACCATTTTTTACCATATGAATACGAGCCATATACAGTTTTACCATATGGTTGTATCAGACTCTCCCCCCTTCCTTTTCTCTCTCTGACAACCCTAGACCCAAACCATCGCAATCCACCACGGTTCTCTTGCACATGTATACGTTGATTGTGGAATTGGGTCCGTCGCATTATAGAAGATACATATCGTCCGTTCAAGTTGAGCTTCCTGATGCAATTTGTTGGAATTTGTGGATTTTGGTTGGTTCAGATCTCGGAAGTACTGAACAACAGAAATAACAGCTTCGGTTTCATCAACTGGCTTTGAAAACCGGACGGAATCTACTAAGAAACTGATGGAATTTGTGGATTTTGGTTGGTTCAGAAGCTTAACAAGAGAAGCAACTAAAAAAAATACAACTGATTACTCGGTCGAATTGGTTCCGTCGCATGATAGAAGATACGTATCGTCCGTTCAATACCATGTGAAAAAAGATTCTTGCCAGCAGACTTTTGTTGGTTTGTTTTCAGGTATGGTTCTCGTTGTTTTCAATTTGTTGGAATTTGTGGATTTCGGTTGGTTCAGATCTCGGAAGTACTGAACAACAGAAAATAACTGCTTCGGTTTCATCAACCGGCTTTGAAAACCGGACGGAATCTACAAAGAAACTGTTGGAATTTGTGGATTTCGGTTGGTTCAGAAACTTAACAAGAGAAACAACTAAGGTTGAGCAAGAATTGGGTCTGTCGCATGATAGAAGATACATATCGTCCGTTCAAGTTGAGCTTCCTGATACATATCGTCCGTTCAAGTTAAGCTTCCTGATACATATCATCTGTTCAAGTTAAGCTTCCTGATACATATCTTCCGTTCAATTTAAGCTTCCCGATACATATATTCTTGAGTATTTTTCTAACTTTATGCTTGCATCTACCACAGTGAATATTAACTGAACTCAACCGGTCAAATCACACACTATAAAGTGTAAACTTATCGTGTGTTGTAGTTTGGAAAGATGACCGAATAGAGATCTGAATCAGGCGTTGTTCTTGTTGGTGCATCGGGAACGAAGGAGGAGACTCAACTGTCGCTGCACTATTCTCGTTGTGGTCGACGTATACCAACGGTTCTGCGAAAAAAAACATTATCTATTCATCATTGTTCTTGAAGATGAAGATGAAGAAACAAGGGTTTATTCTCTTTAATCTATTAAAGCGATCCTTGTTTTGAGAACTTGATTCTGATTTAAACAATGCACGACATGTCTGTTAGTGGTTTCTGTAACCAATTGGGAACCACATATTTGCTTCAAGATTTACGTCTGATGTCCAAGTTTGATCACATTTGACTTTTTTCTTCGTTTTTTGGATCGTTCTAATAGATTAAAGAGAATATACCATTTTTTGCCCTAATAATACGAGCCGTATACTATTATACGGCCTGTATACACCATGTGAAAAAAAATCACCAGATCATTTTTTACCATGTTAATACGGGCCGTATACTACTATACGGCCATATACAGCATGTAAAAAAAATTTACCGTATCGTATACAATGTATACGATGATTGTATACGGGCCGTATACAGTTATACGGCCCGTATACTATGGGTAAAAATTGGTAAAAAATGGTTTATTCTCTTTAATCTATTAGAACGATCCTTGTTTTGAAAACCCTGATTCTGATTCAATAAATAATATCTAATTGAGAAGCACTAAAACGGTTACGGTTGTCCAATTCCAGACCAGTAATGTAAGGAGAAGCGTTGAGATAACAGACATCCATCGAATACATCTTTCAAACTTTCAAAATTCAAATCAAACTAACACAAAGTATCTCGATATGGTTGGTGTAAAAGCTCACATTTTTCTACGTTGACCATGTTTTTTGATAAGCTTCCTGAATCTGAAAGTTAACTAGACCCCTCAAGTTGTCATTCATAACAACTAAGCGTCTAGAGAGGAGTATGTTGATATATGAGAGTTAATGCAAATTTCCAAGCATTTTATCGTGTGTTGTAATTTTAATGAAGCAATGAAGATTGAATATGGAAACCGCATCCGTTTTGTATACGGAAACAGTGGCTATGGGAAATACAAACCCGACACGTCTTCTGCTAGTTACTCTTTTCTTCGATTTCAACAAATCTTTCAAGACCATTCACCAATGTATACGGCTCGTATAACTATATACGGGTCGTATATAATAAAATCAAAAAAACATTCTCTGCGCGTTTTCCTATTCAAAAACATTCTATACGGGGCGTATAATTGTATACGGCCCGTATACACTAGGGAATGTAAAAATAAGATATAGGGGGTGTGGGAACAAGGGGAGCCTAGGAAAAACATCCTATCATTTAGTATAGCACAAATAAAAACAACCATCCAAAAAACTCCTTGACTTTGTGCAGCCTCCTTTATCCACAACCACAAAGCTCTCAACAGCACTCACTAGCTTGAATTCATTTGCCACTAATCAAAACACATAGAAAAATGTCTATTAGCTACCATTAAAAATTAAAATCAAGCAAGATCCCCTTGTTGGAATCAGGAGGATATTGAAATGCATAAGTCATGCCAACTAGAGTCAATGTTGATACAAAGCCCTTTGGCGCTCCTAAGAACCCCTAATAATATATACGATCTATGTTGTCAAAAGCCATTTGGCACGCCTAGGCCCTTGGGTCAAATGAGCAAACAGGTCAAAGTGACTTAACCATCTGTGAAATTAACTTTAACTAATAAAATATTGAATATAACAATTGTGTTCCAAGGCTCACTCAAGTGTCAACAAATATTTATAAAAATGAAAAAGAATTAAATATAAAAGAGTAGCATACTAATATACTGACCTCCATTCATCCTTGTCGTCCTCCCCGTCACCAAAACTGAAATAAACGCCTTTAAAGTATACTCTACAAACTCATCAATTTTACTTTGACGAACCATTAAGGTTTTATTTCCCAGCTAAAATATAAAGATAGATAAAAATTAGATTACAGTTTAGTATACATTGTAGTTAAACAAACCATTAACTGGCTCAGTAAGTTACCGAAAGGAACATGCTTGGTTGTATTCTTAGAAAATTGTTTATCAGCGAGCTACATTAACCAATAACGATAGTACGATACTATTAGTAAACACACACACACACAATTATATACAAATAATGTGTTTACCAGTCGATTAAAAGCCTCCTCCTGTTGTAATGCATACGAGTAAATTTGATACTCGATTCTTTCATCTGGAATCGTTTGTTGTTGGTGAGCAGATGTTGTCTCAAACTACATTAGAAAAACAAATTATCTTGTATAAAAGTAATGATATATATTAAAACGACTTGCGGTTTTTAAAGTGTACTCATAGAATGGTGAGATGGTTCTACAGTTTGAGGAGAATCTTTGTGTAAACTCTGTATGTTGAAAAAAAATATTAGTATATTAATAAATCATATAAATATACAATTATTGTTTATATAAATATACCTTTATTGATTTAACAGACCAGTAAATAAAGCATCCTTTTGCATCTTCCAAACAGTCTACTTCGCCAGAAATACATGACTCAGGCAAGAGACGGTTCAATCCGCAACCTTCTTCAACTCTATCTACTTAAACTTTGTCAAAACCGTCTATCATCAGACAATTATGCATATGTTGGATTTATATGTACGGATTCGATAAGTCAACGCTGCTGACCGAGCAATGACCCGTAAGAGTTACACCTTGGGCAACGAACATTAAACCCACTTAACTTGGTTAACTGGTGATCACGAACAATTAACGGAACGAAATATATAATTATCTAGAATAATTATATATCCACGAGAAACGGGATTTATTATTTAATTAAACTTTGTTTTTCAGGCTTCGTATCGCATTTGGGCTTGTACTAGATGTGTTGGGCTTTAGTAGCCTAAGAGATAATTAGGGTTATTGTAGTTAACCTCAATATATATATATATTAATATATATATATAGGAGAAGGTTCATTTGAGAAGAAAATTTAATTAAGAATAAAAAGAACAAAGGGTAATTTTGTAAAACATTAAATAGTTTTTTCACTTATCTCATTAATTATCATTTTTTTACTAATTAATTAGTCATAAAGACTATTATCCTCCACACTAACTTTTTTTGCCTACACACATCAAAAGTTATCCTACATATTTCGAAATTCGTCCTACACGTTGAAATTTATCCTACACAACTCGTAATTTATCCTACACAACTCGTAATTTATCCTACACTTTAAATTATTTTATTTTATTTTTTTGAAAAAATATATATTTTGAAGATAAGTTACAAAAAAATTAATGTAATTAGCTAGTAAAGAGGATGACTACAAATTAATGACCTATGTAGATTTACCAATGTACCCTTATAGTAAAATTAAATACTTATATTAAATGAAGTAAAATAAAGCATTCTTATTTGTTGAAATTTCTTCTTTTTTCTTCTTACAAAAAATTTCTTCTCATTTGAACTCTCCAATATATATATATATATGGTTTTCAATCACCTCTAATGGTGTGATATACTACTGCCGTAAGAGATCAAAGAAAAAAAAGGTGAATTCAATTTTGATTGTGTAAGACAATCACAACAGAAAAAGGAAGTTGCCGTCAAAACGAAATACGGCCACCCCTTTGATATTATACTGCTGCCCTATTTCTTTTTCTTTGTATTGTGACGACCGGCCAAGCAAAAGCCGCCGCCGCTCGGTTCGTGTTCGTGTCTAGCACTCATTCGTTGTATCTCGGTGTCTCACACGGTTATTATTAACCAAAAGGGTATAATTTTTCTCATCGGTAGATTAATTATTTTATGTATCGTATTTGCATGTTTGTAACCATGATCCTGTTCGATTCACTTTTGGTGTCGATTATTTATATTTATTCCGCTGCGTTTTTAATAATTATATATATTTAATTAATAAAATATGTCAAACCCGTTTTGATAAAAAGTAAAATTGACACCACTGAATCCCAACAGTGGTATCAGAGCCACGCTTACAACATGCAAATCGGAACCGGTCCTTTTAACCGGTTATAGATCTCAAACTTTAACTTGTTTAAAGTTTCAGATCTAAATATTTCTTAGGAAAAAGTTATTTGGTCAAAAGTTTTATTTGTTTTATTTGACCAAAAGATTGCTCACTTCAATATGATTGTGTTGAATATGTAAATCTGGCCGACCTTGTACTTGTATTTTTGTTATTGTTTTGTTTTATGGTTTTGGCCCACTTTGTGGCTCAAAGTTGTAATAGATTAGGGTTTCAATTCTTGTTATAGTTTTATATTATAATATAAAGTTGAAGACCCGAAGACAAAACTGAAGACATTACAAGAATCAAGGAGGTGCTAAAGACAACTAGATGCACTAGGTCCATCCTTGTGGTTGTTGTTACCCCGTGACCCAGTTTGGTCTTGCTATTTGGCTCTAGCAAGATCAAACAAAATGGCCTAAAGATTTACATATTTATTTTTGCTATTATGGTTGCTTTTATCATATAATGTGTTATATAACATACCAGCCTAATACCAAACTTTTAAAAGGTGTTTTAAAATGTTCACAATCAATTATAACAAGTTCTAAATTGATTTTTACAACTTGTAAATATTTGTTAAAAAACAAATAGTTTATTTTAAAATAAATAATAACCATTATAGTTTTTGAAATTTAACAAGTTTTAACTTTCTAAAACTCATAACTTAATAGTTTTAAAACTATTAACTTTTAAATGGTTATACAAGTCGCGACAAACTTAGTTTTAATAGGTTATTTAAAATTAAGTGTCATGAGAGATGAAAGGGTTCATCAAGATGTCACGACTAAATATGTACTAAAATTGGCTCTTACGACCCTATTTGGTAAATATTAAATTAACCCATAATTAAAATCAATAGTCTATGCCATCCTATCACAAGCTACACTTGGAACGTAAAAGCGAACCATCAGTGTTTGGAGCCACAGCACCACACTTGATGTCTAGCATATCCTTCCAAGGTGCAAGGGTTTCGTTGACACATCCGGCCCTTCCACAAGTACCTCTTTTAGGACGACTATTACTTTTTCTTTTCTCACCACATGCTCCAGATGTCTCGAAAGTAAAACGTCGGCATAGATGAGGCTAAACGTATCAATGCATAGACAAGAGTTGTCTTAGCGGCCTCATACTCGAGAGTTGTGCAATTCTCACAATTGACACTCGTTGTCAGTCTGCCTAGTCACTTACTAAAGTGCATGCCACAGCTGCCTTTACTACTGACATAGCCAGATTCCCATTCCTTGTTCTAATTACTGTAATGGGTCATTAATTAAATAAGGAAATATACATCGAAAATACTAATTAAAATCTCTTTGCTTATGTAACAGATGTCTAATGAAAACAACTCCTTCGTTCTCAAGTCTATAGTTGAAAAGGAAAAACTTAATAACACCAACTTTCTCGAAATGGCACCGCAATCTGAGAATAGTTCTCAAGATGGCTAAAAAGCTATACATCTTAGATGGCCCAGTCCCTACCGAGCCTGAAAGTAACACTACTGCTGCTCGTAAGGCACTGGAAAAGCATAACGAGGATGCCATTGAGGTAGCCTGCCTTATGCAAGCCACCATGTCTCCTGAACTTCAGAAGAACATAGAAGATAAAGATGCTTATAACATGATCCAGCAACTGAAAGGCATGTTTCAGAAACAAGCCCGACAGGAGCGATATGACACCATGAAGCAGTTCATAAGCTGTAAAATGCAAGAAGGATCGTGTGTCAGTGCTCATGTGCTTAAGATGAAAGGGTACATTGATCAGATGAACAAACTTGGTTATCCCCTGCAAGAGGAAATGGCAGTGGACTTCATCTTGAACTCTCTCCCTAGCTCATATGACCAGTTTATTATGAACTATAATATGAATGCTTGGGTGAAGACTGTGCCTGAGCTACATGGTATGCTCAAAACGGCAGAGATGAACATTCCACATAAAACCAACCAAGTTCTGATGGTCAAGTCTGGTGGTGTTAAGAAGCCCAACAACAAGAAAAGGGCTCATAACAGCAAAGGCAAGAAAATGGCTGTTGTTGCTGCCAAATCTGCCACCAACAACAAGCAGGTTGCTAAACCACCCCCTCCCCAGGAGCGTCAATGCTTTGAATGCAACCAAATGGGGCACTGGAAAAGGAACTGCCCACAGTATCTAGCCAAGCTGAAGGCGAACAAGGCCAACAACATTGGCACTTCTTCAGGTATTCTCATTTATGTTATTTAACTTTTTACTGTCTCTAGCAACACATGGGTATTTGATACCGGGTGTGGTTACCACATCACTAATGTTTTGCAGGAGCTTGAAAAGTGGAGGAAGCTGAAACAAGGCGACATGGAACTCATCGTTGATGATGGGAAAAGAGTGCCCGTTCTTGCAACCGGCACATTTCATTTTTCATGTCCTTCTGGCCTTGTAGTTAATTTAAACAATTGTTTGTTTACACCTGGTATAACCAGAAACATTATTTCGGTTTCCCTTTTGTTTGAACAAGGTTTCAAGTACGTTTTTAATGGTATTTGTATTTCTACCTACTTGAATGATGTCTTTTATTTTGAGGCTAAACCTCGAAATGGTATTTATGAGATTGATGTTCAAACATGTAATAACATATATCATCTTTCTAAGCGTAATAAAGCTGGTATTAATGAAACCTTTCTATGGCATTGTAGACTTGGCCACATAAGTAAGGCACGCATAAAATGGCTCCAATCTGAGGGGATTCTTGAATCCACTGGACAGGACTCCTTTAATGATTGCGAATCTTGCTTAGTTGGCAAACTCACAAAGCGTCCCTTCACTGGTGTTGGTGAACGGGCCAATGGTCTGCTAGGACTCATTCACACTGATGTATGTGGCCCTTTCAGAACCATGACAAGAAACCATGAAAGATACTTCGTTACTTTCATCGACGATTATAGTCGATATGCTTATGTCTATCTTATGAAGCATAAGCATGAAACTTTTGAAAAGTTCAAAGAGTTTCAAAACGAAGTAGAAAACCAACTTACTAGAAAGATAAAAATACTTCGATCACATCGATGTGGCGAATACCTCAGCTTAGAGTTCCTCAATCATCTCAAAGAGTGTGGAATAATTTCAGAACCCACTCCACCTGGCACACCCCAACTTAATGGTGTGAGCGAGAGGAGAAATCGAACCCTACTTAATATGGTTCGATCGATGATGTGTAGAACTAACTTGCCTCACTCCTTTTGGGGTCATGTTCTTATGACTGCCGCCCGCATTGTCAATCTGGCTCTGACTAAAAAGGTAAACAAAACCCTATATGAGATATGGCATGGGCGTAAACCCGATTTGGAATACCTAAAAGTATGGGGATGTGATGCATACATCACAAGTGATGCTGATGATAAGCTCGATCCTCGAGGCGAAAAGGTTGTTTTCGTCAGATACTATAAAAGAAGCGGATATTATTTCTACCATTCTGATGCAAATGTTATTTCCATTAAAAGGAAGGGGCACTTTCTCGAGGAAGAACTTCTTAATCGAGGAACTGGAAATAATGTGGTTGATCTTGAAGAAATTCGAGAACCAACAACAACCGCTGATGAAGTCGGAACGTCTGAACAACAAGAAATTGTTGCTGATGAATCAGACATGAACACAGGCGTTCGCAGAAGTAGCAGGACTCGTAAAGAACCTGACAGATACCTTTGGCATCTCGAAGGTGCTGAAGTCTTGGTAGTAGATGAATCTAATGACGAACCTACTAACTACAAATCTGCTACCTCAGATCCTGAATCTGCGAAATGGCTGGAAGCTATGAACGCTGAGATGCAATCTATGCGTGATAATCAAGTCTGGGACTTGGTTGAGCTACCCCCCGAATCTCGGGCAGTAGGGAGCAAATGGGTTTTCAAGAGAAAAACCGATATGCATGGAAATGTACACACCTTTAAAGCACGGCTAGTTGCGAAGGGTTTCACTCAAACTCGGGGTATTGACTATGATGAAACCTTCTCGCCCGTTGCTATGATCAAATCGATCAGGATATTGCTTGCCATAGCCGCGTACTATGACTACGAGATATGGCAAATGGATGTCAAAACCGTTTTTCTTAATGGGCATCTCTCTGAAGATGTCTATATGGTTCAGCCAGACGGTTTTGTTGATCCAAAATATCCTAATAGGGTGTGCAAGCTGAATAAGTCCATTTATGGACTTAAGCAGGCGTCTCGTAGCTGGAATCTTCGTTTTGACCAAAAGATCAAAGAGTTTGGTTTTGTCAAAAATGAAGATGAGCATTGTGTTTACAGAAAGGCTAGTGGGAGCACTATATCATTCCTCATCCTGTATGTAGATGATATACTGATTATTGGAAACAGCGTCCCTATGCTCAACGAAGTTAAACACTATTTGGGAACTTGTTTTGCAATGAAAGATCTTGGAGAAGCAGCTTATATTCTAGGAATCAAGATCTATAGGGATAGATCTAAGCGACTTCTTGGGCTAAGTCAAAGTACATACATAGACAAAATGATGTCACGCTTTAAGATGGAAAACTCCAAGAAAGGAGGTGTTCCTATGACTAAAGGGACTGTGTTAAACAAATCGCAATCTCCTTCAACGGACATTGAAATTAAGCGAATGGAAGCAGTTCCATATGCTTCAGCGATTGGTTCTATCATGTATGCTATGTTATGTACTAGACCTGACGTCTCGCATGCTTTAAGCATGACTAGTCGTTATCAGCAAACTCCTGGCATTGCCCATTGGACTGCTGTTAAGAACATTCTGAAGTATCTGAGAAGAACTAAAGATATGTTCTTAGTATTTGGAGGAGTAGAAGAAGAGCTCACTGTAAGATGTTACACTGATGCCAGTTTTCAAACTGACCGAGATGACTCTCGCTCTCAATCAGGTTTTGTATTCACTCTAAATGGAGGAGCTATCTCATGGAAGAGCTCCAAGCAGCGTGTGGTGGCGGATTCAACCACCGAATCTGAATATATAGCCGCATCTGATGCTGCAAAGGAGGCTGCTTGGATGAAGAAATTCATAACCGACCTCGATGTGGTTCCAAGCATTAAAAAACCCATCGAGATATTCTGTGATAACACAGGTGCTATTGCTCAAGCCAAAGAGCCCAGGTCTCATCACAGGGCCAAGCACATTCTAAGAAAGTTCCACTATATACGGGAAATTGTGGAACGTGGAGACATCGTGATAAGCAAAGTGGACACAGATCAAAACCTAGCAGACCCGTTTACTAAGCCCATGACTCAGGACAAGCATGATCAACACATGGGTGCTATCGGGCTTAGATTAGCTAGCAGTATGTTTTGATTTAGTATTTGGATATACGAACTTTTAACAGTTGTACTTTTGAATTCAATTTTGATTTACTGGTTAAATGCAATTTTGAATCTTATAACTGTGTTCGATTTTAATACGTTTAATCCGTGAATCTTGCATTCTAAACTATCCGTAGTCGGTCAGACTCGTGGGAACGATTCTGAATTAAGACTATTCTGACTTTGGACTCAAGGAGTTGACTTCCAAATTCACAAACCTCATTGAGAATGACGTTGGATGTAACTCGCATCAAATCATCTTCATGGATCTTAGTCATAAGATGATTTGATATTGGTATACTCATTTAGTATCCTTTGACCTGAGATACATATTAGAACTTCCGTTTACCAAGGATTATTCTTTGATTATTGTCAACCGCTGTGGCGTAACTGCCAGTCATAAAGGCTTTAATTGGGAATAGTTCTGAAGTTCAGTGGGAGTTGTATGTAGTCGATATGGGATTCTGTACTCTTACATGATATGTAACAGTTAGACATTGTGGCACCCTCGTTGATTCAAACTGGTGAAGTGTAAGGCCTTACCCAAACTTACTGTGTGTTTGTTCGGACCACTTTGACTCTTGATCGAGAACAATAATAATTGAACACCATATGAGAATGAACTTAATCCATGTCTCATTGATTCAATTTATGTTACAGAAAGGATGAATGACAACAATTACCATAAGTCTATTGACTTGCAATAGTAAGTTGTTACTAATGGCAAGGTGTTTTGGTTAATGACTTTAAAGTGTCATACCTTGTTGGGGGCAGCCATGTGCAGCTAGAGCGTCGCTGACTGTCTGCGTTAAGGATTTTATCAAAGGTCGTCCAAGTGGGAGATTGTTGGATTTATATGTACGGATTCGATAAGTCAACGCTGCTGACCGAGCTATGACCCGTAAGAGTTACACCTTGGGCAACGAACATTAAACCCACTTAACTGGTGATCACGAACAATTAATGGAACGAAATATATAATTATCTAGAATAATTATATATCCACGAGAAACGGGATTTATTATTTATAGAGGTTATAAATAATATAATGTTTAATTACTTATTTAATTAAACTTTGTTTTTCGGGCTTCGTATTGCATTTGGGCTTGTACTAGATGTGTTGGGCTTTAGTAGCCTAAGAGATAATTAGGGTTATTGTAGTTAACCTCAATATATATATGGTTTTCAATCACCTCTAATGGTGTGATATACTAGTGCCGTAAGAGATCAAAGAAAAAAAAAGGTGAATTCAATTTTGATTGTGTAAAACAGAAAAAGGAAGTTGCCGTCAAAACGAAATACGGCCACCACTTTGATATTATAGTGCTGCCCTAATTCTTTTTCTTTGTATTGTGACGACCGGCCAAGCAAAAGCCGCCGCCGCTCGGTTCGTGTTCGTGTCTGGCACTCGTTCGTTGTATCTCGGTGTCTCAGGTTATTATTAACCAAAAGGGTATAATTTTTCTCATCGGTAGATTAATTATTTTATGTATCGTATTTGCATGTTTGTAACCATGATCCTGTTCGATTCACTTTTGGTGTCGATTATTTATATTTATTCCGCTGCGTTTTTATTAATTATATATTTAATTAATAAAATATGTCAAACCCGTTTTGATAAAAAGTAAAATTGACACCACTGAATCCCAACAGCATAATCCTCTCGGTAGTAGGGTAAACACGGCCTGTACCCCTAAGACCACGTGTAGTGGTTAAACAAAATAATGCCCCCACCATGGGGCATTATTCGACACGTGGCAATCCAGTCAGCATGGGGCTTTATTGTAAAAGTGGTGTAGTGAGAATAATGCCTGATAATGCCCCTTCCAATCATTAAACAAAAAAAAAAGCAAACTATTTTCTCATTGGCCAGTCAAACCTTCCACAATCCATTTTAGGCGTTTTTATAAACACGCCAATCATTTTTTTTTTCAAAAATAATGCCCTATGTAATGGGGGAGGGGGCGTTTTTTTTTCAAAAACAATGCCCTATAATGCCCCACTACGGGTGGTCTAACTGTCAGTGCACCTTGGCCATCAGGACATAGAAGTTCACATCTTTGAATAAACTACAAACGGTAGTTTTTAGTTAATATATTTTTAAAAATAATAAACAAACTTTGACAATATGTTACCAAGATTTCTGGTAGTTCGTTGCACAAACTATCGAACGCACCAGGGCTTTCCCCAACGTTGTCCGAGTCTCTACAGCCTCGCTCTTCTTTCTCTTTGCTTTTAATTCCAAAAACAAGCATTTCGTAAGACCAATCACATCCGAAAATAAGTGTGTACGTCCCCATGTTGGCATCCCTTCCCGGTTGCCTCTGTAACAACATCCTTAGTAGAAGCATAAAGCATACGACATGGAGAATGCTTCACCAAATGTTTGATCGAAAGTAAACTGGAAGTTTAGAAACTAAATGTGTGGCATTGAATTAAAAAAAATAGCTTATAATTCAGCTCTTAACTAAATGGAATCTATGTTACACGGTAACAGTTGACAAAAAAAGATAACTAAATCCACATAATTCTAGTAAGAAGCCTAACTGTTCCAAATTATATAACTAGTGGTGAATATTACATGCCAAATTGGTATGATCATGTTGAATCATCAGTTATTCTCTTAGTCTCTTACAAATGGATCATGTTTCACCCAAAAATAATCCAAGTTTTCATTTGGCAAAACATCAAACACCTGGCATGCACTAAGCTTATGTCATTAAAGATTCCATTTTGCCCAAATAATAGAAAGTTAGTTGCAAAAGTGATGTGAATAATATGTAACTCAATCAAATAATCATGAGTTAGATATTTCAGTTGCTTAAAAATCAATCTAAATTCCTAATTCCATTAAAAATTAAGCTTTTTGCCCTCCTAACTGCAAGGTACCAGTAGAGAGTTGAAAAAATGGCCTTAATGTAAACATTATTGATAGTGACACCAACCGATCTAAACATAACAAGTAGTCAAAACCCAAAAATTGACATACCATACTTGATTAGAAAGCAATCCGAGATAACCTTCAGAAAAAAGACGCACTTAGGATTTCTGAATCGACTTGTCGTTTACATCCATCATAGATCTCTAAATCATCTGTGTATTTGACCTCTAAATAGCTTCCATCAACGATCGTCGTCTTCATCATCGATGTGTATTGTTATTTTTTGTAGACACCTGGAGGCACTACAAAATTAGGAGGGAAAGGAAATTTGGTGTAAAGCAAGTTTTAAAATTTGGGGATAGGTTTGGGCGGAAGAAATTCAGGGGGTTTGAGAGGGAACTAAAAAGTAAAATCATTGTTCCTTTTTGTTACTTGGTAGTATTTCATTTCAACTTTTAACAACTTAAGATATATCTATAAAATAACATGTAGGGTAAAGATCCATACAAATGAGTCATACATAATAACATGATAAGTGAAACAATATATTTTTAGAATTTTTTTCACATCTACTTTAACATGCGAAGTGAAACAATCTATTTTTATTTTTATATATTAGAATTTTTTTCACATCTACTTAAAATAAAGAGTTAAATGTCATTTTAGTCCTTGTGGTTTGAGTTATTTTAGTCTAAAGGTTTCATTTTTCATATGTGGGTCCAAAAATGTTTCACCGTTGCAATTTTAGTCCACTGAGTTAACTTCATCCATTATTACTGTTAATGAGAACGGCAATTTGGTGATTTTATAAGGTCGAATTGCTCTTCTAGTTAACAGAATTACATATAAAATGACCGAATTGCCCTTCTCGTTAACAGAAAAACGGATGAAGTTAACTCAGTGGACTAAAATGACAACGATGAAATCTTTTTGGACCAACATGCGAAAAATAAAGCCTTTGAACTAAACTGACAAAATGGCCCAAACCAAAAGGACTAAAATGACATTTAACTCTAAAATATATCTTTACTTGCAAACATAAAAAAAAATCGTATAATTATTCTTAGAGTGATTGTATATATAATTTTTTTATTAAATTTATTATTTTCTAGATCCTTGTTGCAAGTATTACTTCTCAAATCATTAAACATGTCATTAAAATTATCATTGGCCTTGTTTAAATGATCATTTTCATCAGGCCTTTGGGTATATTTTAACTTTTCTTAACTCTACCTAAGTGCTACATTAACTTTTTTTCTCATTTCACTTTACCTCACTCCAAATAAATGGTTTAATCCCACTAACTTCATCTAACCCTAACTTTTAGTTGTTTTTGGTCTAAAAAAGAACAGAATAATTAATTCAATATCTTTACATTGGGTTAGCATATTAACACATAATCCATTTAATGTCCTTTAACACAAGGAGGGAGTGATTTACAATGTTAGTTAACATGTCATGCCATTACTAACACTCTAAATGTTAGAGTACACCCTATAGCCTAACGTGTGAAGCATTGTTTCCGTAATTATACTTAGCATTTAATTCTATGTGTATTATATATACATTAAAAAAAAACCCATATATTTTTACTTACACATAGCCTAAATACATGTAGCTAATTTAACCTACATATGTGTAGGTTATACAACAACTGAAAATTTTAGATATTTTGTTTTGAATTCTAATATGAGACACAATAAATCTTACATTTGTAAACATTTTCATTTACTTTGTAGGTTTTCTCGTAATATTTATTGCTCTGCATGGAACCTTCCTATATATATATATATAGGGAGAAGATCATGCGAGAACCACCTCTTATTGCGAGAACCGCGAGAACCAATGTGAATACAACCAAAAATGCCTAAAAATAGCTAAAAATCACACAAACTTTTTTTTTAATATTTTTTATATAAAATCGCTACTTTTCGAAGCCAAAAAAAATAAAAAAAATTATTTTGGCCACTAAAAGTAGCGATTTGAGCATAAAAAATATTAAAAAAAAATTAGATTTTTTTTTTATTTTTTTAGATTTTTTAAGGTTTTTTTGGGGGTTTAGTTTTTAGCATTTTAGCTTGGGGTGGGGGGTTTAGGTTTTTGGGGGGTGGGGGAGGGGGAGGGGGTTTAGGTTTTTTGAGGGGTGGGGGGTTAGGTTTTTTTTTAGGTTTTTTTGGGGTTTTATTTTTTAGCATTTAGCTTGGGGGGGGGGGGGGGGTAGGTTTTTTTTTTTGGGGGGGGTGGGAGTTAGGTTTTTTAGCTATTTTAGGTTGTGTTTACATTGGTTCTCGCGGTTCTCGCAATAAGGGTGGTTCTCGCATGAACTCCTCCATATATATATATATATATATATAGGGAGAAGATCATGCGAGAACCCCCTCTTATTGCGAGAACCGCGAGAACCAATGTGAACACAACCAAAAATGCCTAAAAATAGCTAAAAATCACACAAAAAAAAAAATTTTAATTTTTTTTATATAAAAATCGCTACTTTTCGAAGCCAAAAAAAATAATAATAAATAAAAAAAAATTTAAAAACTTTTTTTTTGCCACTAAAAGTAGCGATTTGAGCATAAAAATATTAAAAAAAAATTAGATTTTTTTTTTTATTTTTTTAGGTTTTTTGGGGGTTTAGTTTTTAGCATTTTAGCTTTGGGGGGGGTTAGGTTTTTTTTTTTTGGGGGGGGGGGGGGTGGGGGTTAGGTTTTTTTAGCTATTTTAGGTTGTGTTCACATTGGTTCTCGCGGTTCTCGCAATAAGGGTGGTTCTCGCATGAACTCCTCTATATATATATATATAAATAAACGGGATCAGGAGAAAACGCTCAAAAGTGTGAGAACGGTGAGAACGCTTCCTGGCACAACACGTGTCATGCCGCTTAGAAAGGGGCGGATGGGCTTTTTTGTTCTTTCATTTTCTGCTTTTCCAGTTCTGCTTTTCCCAATATTGTTTTAATTTTTGGGGTTTAAGATTTTTGGCGTTAATCAAATTCAATATTTAATGGCATTTAATGGTTTCATTGTATTAACATTTTGGCGTTTATGGCGTTTATTCAAATCGTATGCCATTGGAACCCAGGGGGTCAGGAAATCTATCTGAATGGCGTTTTAAACAAGATGCCCCATCGTTCTATTATTTTTTATAAACATTTTGGCGTTTGTGTTATCTTGGCGTTTTACTATTGTTAGATTATATTTCAACCACTGGAAAAAAAATGCAAGCGAATAAAATAAATTAAAAATCCTAATCGGATCTCTTTTCCCAATCTTCAATGTTATGAGTCTCTCTCTTCTTTAATAGTATTAGAACTGTCACCAAATATATGGCGTTTTATGTAAAACTTTACAAACCCATTGGTTTGATTATTTTGACTGCTCGTCTTTTGAACTGGTTTTTTTTGTGAATGTTTGGGGACATAGATCTATGACGTGTGAGTGGGTTTTTCGCTTTTTCTTTATCTTGATCTTCATCTTTATAATCAACCCACTCTTCAGTGTCATTTATCTCTTCTCGTCATCCAAACTTTCTTCAAGAACAAAAATACAAAATGCCATATGACTGGCATCTGTATCTTTTTCTTGAATTTTTGTCCATCTCATGCAGCAAAATCTTTCTGAGTAACCCCCTTCTGATAATATTTCATTCAGTGAAACTTCACAAAGAACAATTATGAATATCCAAGAAAGCATATTAGCAATCTTTGATTTTTTTTTATTTTTTGGCGTTTTTCAGTGAGTGGTATTTAGTAGTGTTGGCGTTTTTTTTTTTTTTTGATCAAATGGAAGTTGTTGAGTCCTATCATTTTATAGGATGTGTTTTTGGCGCCTAAGTTAGGCGGTGCATTATTATAATAAAGTATTCGACCTTTCAGTTACTGTTTGTAATTATTGTTTTTTATAAGTTTTATCTCTGAAGTCTGTAACACGTCCCATCTTTCAAGTTTGGCGTTTTAGATTCTAATATAATAAATTTTTCCTATATTCAGTATTACTAGTATTACTGATTTTTATTTTCTGTTTATAGTTACATTTTCAAGTTTGTTTTTTATTTGTTATTTTTTATTTTTTGGCTTTTTTATAATACTTTTTCAATGTAATTTTATTATAGTTTGAGAGTTTGGCGTTTAAACAAGCATTTTGGCTGTTTTGACGTTTTTATTATATAAGACGTTTTTATTACATAACAATCAACGAAAAGGAAAATAAAAAAAAGAATACATAAACAATTGATCTTCCAAATCTTCACTGTCACCAGTCTCTTTCTTCTTTTTTGAATCATGTTAACTGGCTGGTTCGACTTTCGTATGATTTATTTTTTTTTATTTTTTTTTTCAAGTAGTTTTTTGTGTGGCTGTTTGGAAGCACACAGTCTGACATCAGCAGCTTTTTCTTGAAGATTTGTCCATCTCATGCAGCAAAATGTTATTGAGTTTAGACCTTTCAGCCAACAATCTTGAATTTCCCAATGAACGATGTTTGATTTTTTAATTTTTTTTGGCGTTTTACCGATAAAAAGAACGCCACGAAATAAGAGCACCTTAAACCTCAAAATTTGATCATGCTAAAATCAATAATGTTTTGATGTATGAGATGGACAACATTGTTAATCCTCGGTTAAGAAAGATAACTGGCAATGTTGTCCACCCCATACAGCTAAACTTTCTTGACAACAAAGCTCAATAATGTTTTTGTACGTTTTGGCATTATAAATTGGATGGAAGTTGAGGATTAGTCAATAACATTTTTACTAAATGAAATGGAGAACATCCTCACTTAAGGATTTTGTCCATTTCATTGAGCAAAATCTTACAGACAGCCAAACTGAATATCAAAAAAACGTTTTGGGTTAGAAGGTATTTGATGTTTGGGTTTTTTGGCGTTTCTAATGCGAATGGGATATATGAAATATGGAGTTTGGGTTTTTGTGTGTGTTTTTAATTGAAGGTCTGAGATGTCGTATATATAAGATTTTTTTGACGGTTTTTTTAGGCGGGATTTTACTCTAATTAAGTTTGGCGTTTTATATATAATGGCGTTTTTACTGGGAATGGTCTGTGATTTTTGTTTTTGGCGTTTTATTTCATGAGATGGCGTTTTGTGTGGAGAAGTCAAAAGACCCTTTTACCCTTTAATGAAACGCGTCCACGTAATAAAATTGATGTTATTTACAAAAACGTCACCGCGCCAATCTAGTCCATAGATTGTTTTGATCGGACGATCGATAAGCATTCTCACCGTTCTCACACTTTTCACCGTTTTCTCTAAATTCCGACCATATATATATATATAACGACCAAAAATTGCTTAAAAAGGAACAATCCAAAATTAATCTCTAATAGATTAATTTTAGACCGGTATATATATATATATATATATATATATAGGGGAAGGTTCATTGGGAAACACTAAAAAAGTGGGGAACAGCGGGGAACCGGCTCAAACGAACTCCGATTGGACTCATTCCAGCGGCGTTGGAACCGGCTCGTCGAACCCTAACTAAGATCTCTTAACCCTAAACCCTAAATTCTAACTCCTAAACTCTAAACCCTAAAGCTAAAAAATAAGGCTAAAACCTAAGCTAAACCGTAAAATCTAAACTATAAACCCTAAAAGCTAAACCCTATAGCTAAACCCTAAAGCTAAACCATAAAGCTAAACTCTAAACCTAAAGCTAAACCCTAAAAGCCAAACCCTAATATATTTAGGGTTTAGGGGTTATGATTTAGGGTTTAGGTGTCACACCCCCAAAATACCACATGCGGAAACCCCCGCGAGGCGTGTGACGTACCAGGATCCAAGCCACCAATCACATTGAACTCATAAATATATTTAAATAAAACTTTCATTCATTAACATAAAATGTTACAAACGTTACATATCGTTCATTGTATACAGCGGAAGCATAATTCATTGGTTAAATGTTTCGTAAACCATATGTACATAACCCTTTAAGCTTGTTTTGAGATTCCATGTATCTCGACCCATGACCACTCCAGCATCCCAGACAGCAAGTCCCAATGATATAAACCTACAAACCTGCAAGCATGCAGACAAGTGTGTCAGACGACGCTGGTGAGTTCAAAGTTTTGTTAACGTGTTTAGATACCAGTTACCAGATTAAAACGTTTCACAGATTCGATGATTTGATTTGATTTGATGTTGTTATTAACTCGATTACCGCAACTGGCTACAAGATATGAATGCCCAACCCCAATGCCTCTATCAAGGCATTGGTCAAGTGGTCGAGGTAATTAGCTCAACTAATAACCTCGAATAGATGTAAGGGGTCTTATATATACACAATGTGAATGCCCAACCCCAATGCCTCTATCTAGGCATTGGTCAAGTGGTCAAGGTAATTAGTTCACGCCCGTCCTTTCGGCACGGTGTGAGGGTGCCAACCCTAATAGCGCTATCAACTAAATACCTCGTTGCCTTCCCGGCAACAATCGGTAGATGTAGGGGGTCTTACATAATAGAAACTAAGTAATAACAAACATCCCATTAACCTGCATTCCTCCCTGGAACGTTACCCGATATCCCTTCCCGAGATGCATGCTTGGAAAAGAGCAGTGAACTCACCTTCGGTTTGCTCGGTTAAGTTAAATGCTCGTTAAATAGTTGGTCCATCAAACCCTATCGTAGTTACCGGATACAGTCAGTTTCATGAAATCACAATCCCCGCATATAGTCACACGTATTGCTCAAGCAACAGCGACCAAACATGTAGTATCAATACTGACACACATTCACATTGCAAGTTAGGGCCGTACTCGTATGTTTTATTTTATTACATTTAACGAGTTTTCCAATCACAAGGGAATAAGACCCAAATCAGTTAACATGCAACTCAATTGTTACTCACACAAGTGTTTCAACCCACTCTACTATGTTGTGAATTTTCATAGAATCGTTACCATGCTACCATAAACAATACATGTGATCTATTTATCTAATACATAACACCATTATCATCAACAGTAACGGTATAATGAAATCAAAGCAAATATTGAACACATGTCATTTCTACAACCATTTAATTAGAATTACCTCAACAATTATTACTATTACCTTAATCAATCCAATCTATCCTAACCGTGCATACAAAGGAATCAGTTTGTACTCGGCCCACAATTCTAATACATATTCAGCTACATCAACCGGCCCAAGTTTGAAATTCCTCAACCTCCCTTTACCTAATACCTGACCCACTATTTATATCATAATCTTTCAATTTGCATTAAAAAGGAACACAAGCATGTTATCATTCTCTAAAATATAAAGAATGGATATCACGTGCAATGTATAGAAATCAAGACCATTACATCATTGTTTTTGATTTGTTAGTCAACTCATGCATGTTCTGACACTAGCAAACTTTCAAACACATGCACATGATTACCATTTGTTTGTATATGGATCCCTATACTCATAACAAAGTCCCAATTAATGAAAGAAATCGGAGTGCAGGTGCTACCCTCTGACACCCCTCTGGCCCAGTAATAGTTGTGCGACAGCCTGTTTGTGGTCTAGTTTTGTGTGGGTCCCAACCTTATACCATGTTCCCATGTTATGCAGCCCAGTTTACACGTTATCATTTAACTGATGTTATGACATTCCTTGATCTAATAAATTTGATCACATTCCACTAAATTGCACGGTCCAATTGGATTCATTTTAATTGTAATATTGATAGAATCATTTAGAAGTTGTCGGCTAAGTAATAAGCTACATCAGAAAATTAGTGCGGCCCATTATATCATATTGTCTGGATCAATGATTAACGTATGTTTTGTTATCATCTAGGTTAACAACTCTAAGTGGAATGAAACATCATAGCAGGACCCAATCTTAATTATACTAGCAAACCTCGACACACTTGGACGTGAACAAGGTCAACCGATAACATCAATTTCGATGTAATGTTAACACATCTAATCAAGCAGAATCATATACACATACACTATTGGCATATAGTCACATATAAGCACATATTTAACGCAAATAACATCAACACTAACCAAGGGATCAAGACGGATCAAGATGCAATACAAACGAGAAGGAGGAACTTCGCAAAGAGGAGATGTTGTCAAACTGCCGTCGGGTTCCAAGGGGTTCTAGGGTTTCAATGTTTTCCGGTTCTAATTCACGTATTACATGCCAGTAATATACACAACTCTTGAAAGGGTGGGCTCAAGGTTAGTTTGGGCCGAATGCGTGTGGGCCGAGGGCATGTGTGGGTGGCTGCGAGGTGTAAGTGTAGCCCTTAAACAAGTGCGGCCCACTAAACTCTTAGACACGCAACTTATGCAACCATGCTTTACGTTTAGGGAATTTATTAAGGTTACGAGTGAAAGAAATAACATACTTAAATTTAACAAAGTTATAACACCCCAATACGTTTCATATTGGAAAGAGAAAACGGAAAGTTAAGGTCACAAGATTAGACGTCACTAACCTTGGAAGTTCGGGTTGTCACATCATCCCCAACTTGAAAGAAATTTCGTCCCGAAATTTGACAAGTAAGCACAGAGGAATGAAGTGATAGATCAAGATCGTTGTAGTTTTTCCCAGGTGCCACATCATCCCCAACTTGAAGAGGAATTTCGTCCCGAAATTCACCAGTAGTACCAGAATTAGATTGATCATCAGGAAATAGTTGAGGATACTTGAACTTCATCTGATCCTCATGCTCCCACGTGAATTTCGGTCCACGTCTTGAGTTTTAACGAACTCTCACGATTGTCATACGACTTATGCCAACGGACCTTGACTTCTTGGTCCATGTTTTCGATAGATTCCCTGATAATACAACTGGTCCGGTAACCTCAGACTCTGGTAAAGGTATCACAAGTGTTTCACCGGATAAACACTGCCTTATATTCGAGGTTATTTCGTTTGTTAACTCAAGTTTATGAGCCATGTCACCGATTGTACCGCACCCTCCCAGGGTGGGACTTTCGATCATGAAACGTTCGCCTACAGCGAACTCCCAGTGTTTCTTAAGCTTATCAGCTTTCGTGACAGTCATGCGTTGCCATCAAACAATTCCCGATCCAAGCAATCTTTAAGAGTTTCGAGTTCAAGTCCTGGATCTGTGATTATGTTGTCACCCACCTTAATCCAATCAAGGAGATTAGCGTTACTGTCCATGCGATGCCTCAAACAGAGCTGTATGCATACTAATACGGTACAGCTGTAGTAGAGCTCTCCCAAAGATAGGTGTCCTTCCCAAATGTTTACCAAAGTCAATCCCGCACATGCTCATAGCACGTCTTCATGTGTCCGGATGGTTCGTTACTCTACTCGGTTGTCCTACAGTGATAAGTAATGCTCATGTCTAGATGTGAGCCAAGGGTGTTGCGTATTGCCTGCCTTAAACCAGGTATAGCTCAAAATCAAAGGTAACAGGAGTTGGCACCTCGTGCCTAAAAGCCGTCTCTCCCAAGGGAATATTCACAAGCTGAGAAGACTCGTCAGTTCCATTGACTGCAAGTAGGTGTGCTGGCTACATGGGGCGAACAACGATCACCCATGTGTTACTGTTTTCGCTTCGAGTTGTAAGTAGACTAGTGACAAAATTCATGGCAGTCTGCTCTCATCTTCCATATGGGTGTTGCTAGTTTCTGATACTTCTCCTTGACTTTCCCACAAGTCAAACGTCATACACATACATTGCTAGGTGGGTTTTCATGCCCACTCATTAGTACAGGATTTACAAATCCAAACATCTTTCTTCAAAACCCAGATGACTAGAATTTCGAGACCGGTGTACTTTGCTCAACACAATTTCCCTATCGTTGCCGTGAAATGAGATTCACATTCGTTACATGAGGTAGTGAATATCGTCCATCTTGCCAAAGTTGCTCCTCCATGCCTCGCATGGACTCAACTTGAAAATTCTCCTTCGTTAGTTTTTCAGTTTGAACAGAACGAGTCTGATCAGGTAAGTTAGAGTCGATAGTGAGCTGCAAAGCTCATACACGTTCAAGTTCCACAGTCGTAATCCTCCCAAAAGTTCCACCCAGCGATGCCATTAACTGATTTAGCTCTTTCGAAACCAGGGTACACGGGAGGCCCTTATGATCGGTCTAAGTAGTGCATTTGGTACCGTCCAAGTAATTCCTCCAAGTAAATCCAAAGACCACAGTTTCCACCGCCGGTTGTGCGTCGTGCAGTTCCTCTTTGTAACTCCATTTCGTAAGTCATTACTCTCTCGAATTGCGTCGACGTGTAACCGGGGCTCTGATTCGAACCATAATGATATACAACTGAATCACCCGTACCCTCGGGTAAAGACGATGCTCTGTGCATTGCAGAGTTAGGATTCGGAAGCTGAAAGGACGTCCTCCTGTTTTGTCTTTCACGGACACAGAGCCCTGCTGTGCTAAAGAGATTCAAGCAGTGCGACCTTTGAAAATCCCGTGATTAATCTGCGATAGCATCAAGCGAGACCAAGAAATTGTTGTATCCCCGATATACTATTTGGTGCCGATCATTATCTAATGAAATGGATATCTTGCGAGATCTGCATGTATCCCCACTTTATTGACTACGTGACCAAGAAGGTGTACCTCCCAAATCCTGAAGTCACACTAAGGTAGACTTTGCGTGGAGTTGCTCCTCCCCTAGGAGCTTTAGGACAACATACAGGTGTCGTTCATGGTGTTCCTTTCCCCTGGTAGTGTTTCAAAACGTCGTCAAATAACACGGTCGATTCACGTGATTCATAAGCTACTCGTGTGTTGATTAACTCAATGGTCATGGTGCACAAGGTCGTATGGCCATACTGCGTTTGATATGCCGCTTTAGGAACATTCTCCTCTTGGACTTCCATCTGATAATAGTCCATTCGTAAATCAATCCTCGAAATGAAAGCTTGTCCCTCGCAACTAGTCGACGGGTTGTCACTACATGGTCGAGGCAAACGGTTCTCGACTGTCACCTTGTTAAGTTCTTGATAACCAGTACACGTACGGTAAGGCTTGTCTTCATGGGTGTAACTGAGGCTCCCCAAGGGGAAAAGCTAGGTCCGACAAAACTTCTGTTCGACAATTCCTGTAGTTGATTAGACAATCCTTGCAACCCTCCTGGTGCAAGACGGTAAGAGTATAAGTATTCAGAGTCGCCACTGGCATGAGGTCGATTGAAATTCCGACTAACAGTTGTGGAAGTAAACCTGGGATTTCCTCGAACAACACACTGAAAGGGATCACGAACAATTGCTGGATCCTCGATCCTCTCTTTCTCATTCAGTAACGGTTGTTAACGTAGAGGGGTAATCCTCCCCTGGACTCTTCTGGGCCTTCATAGCTGGAATGGCGCTAACCCTGGCCCCACTCTGACACTTTAGAACAGACAACGATCCTCCACTTAGGGAGAAGGGTACGCAAAATCTTCTCATCATAGGGTATAACTACGCGATCTCTGGACAACCAATCTACACTAACTACTGCATTAAGACCTTCAAGGATAGTAGAAGGAAGGTCGATGTCGAATACCTATCCCATAAGATCGAGTTTGCATCCCAACCAACATATGAGGTTTCCATTGCCCTGCCATCAGTCGTTTTCACAACATGTTTCGCTTCAATGGGTAACAGGGTTAAACAGAATAAAGATGAAGTGATTGGCTACTCTTACAAGTTACTACATTGTTATTATGCCTGGCGCCGTCCACGCCAATCCTAAATGCCCTTCCCTGAGCATCATTTACGATGTTGTCGTTTTTGTTACGAGAATTTCCAGTACTGTCGTTGTTCCCTGGATTGTCGTTGTCTTGATTTAACAGAAGCCAATCTATGTCGTAGGTACCTTCATTTCCATACTGTAGACTACGATTACGAGTACCTTGATGCCGCCGTGTCTGTTGCCCTTGAGGTCGCTGCTTGTAACGGGGTCCTGTGACCTTTCACCATCAGGGTACGTTTTTCACATTCTGTGTCATGTACTAAGGCACCACTCACTGCGTGGGAAATTATACTCTCCATTCTATAGTCAATTGTCATCGTTCCTGCCCCGATTGATTCGTAAGAGTTGACTCCCATAAGTTGTTGACTATGGTTAAGGATTCGATTGAAGTCAATTCGCTAGTGTTCATTACCGGTGATCAGGGTCGTCCAAATACTGAAGTCGGTAAAATACTACGCTCATCCTCTTGTCTATCGTTATAGCAAGTCGATTGAGTAATACACGGTATGTCGCGAGAGTGTTGCAGAAGTGATCGCACTTCGGAGTCTAAGACGTCAATACATAGAGTTCCAACAAACGAAGGGGAGTGAGAAAGGTATCACCAATCATTCGACGTTGCGACATCCAATTCAGGGACGTTCGTACAAGCACCTAACACTCTACTCAGTTTGTTAGGCGTTCAGATGGGTGTTCAGGTAATACTCGATAGCATCGAGATTCGAAAGGGTGCAATGAGAAGTGAAAAGATCGTGTTCGAGTAGGAGACAATCACTGCTACGGCTCCTATGGACTGTTGTGTTTCTCATCAAACAAATAACGAAACGGAACCCCTTTTTCACTTGTTAAGCCTCACTGGGACTCGCATGCATCCCACATCATTATTATGTGTGCACCCACAATAATATTGTGATTTGCCTGCTCATCTCAGTTCCTCCTAACTCATGTCAAATGGTTCCCCAAACTCGAGTGCCAAACAGAGATTATCAAAACGATAAGATCACAGAAATCCCAAGACTATGACATACTACCAATGCATCATAATGTAAGCAAGCAATTCATGTAATCATACTATAGTGACAGGTGTGTGTCCGTATGCTATGTCATAAACACATGTGTACTAGCCATGTAATGTATGCAACAAGTGAGAAAGACGAACCTTGCAATCTGGAGCTGAGTGTCATGGTCGATTTCGGATCTGTTTGGTTATAGTCTGGTTTTATAAAAACGTTTTAAAACCAAGTTCACTATAACCAGTGGCTCTGATACCAAACTGTCACACCCCCAAAATACCACATGCGGAAACCCCCGCGAGGCGTGTGACGTACCAGGATCCAAGCCACCAATCACATTGAACTCATAAATATATTTAAATAAAACTTTCATTCATTAACATAAAATGTTACAAACGTTACATATCGTTCATTGTATACAGCGGAAGCATAATTCATTGGTTAAATGTTTCGTAAACCATATGTACATAACCCTTTAAGCTTGTTTTGAGATTCCATGTATCTCGACCCATGACCACTCCAGCATCCCAGACAGCAAGTCCCAATGATATAAACCTACAAACCTGCAAGCATGCAGACAAGTGTGTCAGACGACGCTGGTGAGTTCAAAGTTTTGTTAACGTGTTTAGATACCAGTTACCAGATTAAAACGTTTCACAGATTCGATGATTTGATTTGATTTGATGTTGTTATTAACTCGATTACCGCAACTGGCTACAAGATATGAATGCCCAACCCCAATGCCTCTATCAAGGCATTGGTCAAGTGGTCGAGGTAATTAGCTCAACTAATAACCTCGAATAGATGTAAGGGGTCTTATATATACACAATGTGAATGCCCAACCCCAATGCCTCTATCTAGGCATTGGTCAAGTGGTCAAGGTAATTAGTTCACGCCCGTCCTTTCGGCACGGTGTGAGGGTGCCAATCCTAATAGCGCTATCAACTAAATACCTTGTTGCCTTCCCGGCAACAATCGGTAGATGTAGGGGGTCTTACATAATAGAAACTAAGTAATAACAAACATCCCATTAACCTGCATTCCTCCCTGGAACGTTACCCGATATCCCTTCCCGGGATGCATGCTTGGAAAAGAGCAGTGAACTCACCTTCGGTTTGCTCGGTTAAGTTAAATGCTCGTTAAATAGTTGGTCCATCAAACCCTATCGTAGTTACCGGATACAGTCAGTTTCATGAAATCACAATCCCCGCATATAGTCACACGTATTGCTCAAGCAACAGCGACCAAACATGTAGTATCAATACTGACACACATTCACATTGCAAGTTAGGGCCGTACTCGTATGTTTTATTTTATTACATTTAACGAGTTTTCCAATCACAAGGGAATAAGACCCAAATCAGTTAACATGCAACTCAATTGTTACTCACACAAGTGTTTCAGCCCACTCTACTATGTTGTGAATTTTCATAGAATCGTTACCATGCTACCATAAACAATACATGTGATCTATTTATCTAATACATAACACCATTATCATCAACAGTAACGGTATAATGAAATCAAAGCAAATATTGAACACATGTCATTTCTACAACCATTTAATTAGAATTACCTCAACAATTATTACTATTACCTTAATCAATCCAATCTATCCTAACCGTGCATACAAAGGAATCAGTTTGTACTCGGCCCACAATTCTAATACATATTCAGCTACATCAACCGGCCCAAGTTTGAAATTCCTCAACCTCCCTTTACCTAATATCTGACCCACTATTTATATCATAATCTTTCAATTTGCATTAAAAAGGAACACAAGCATGTTATCATTCTCTAAAATATAAAGAATGGATATCACGTGCAATGTAAAGAAATCAAGACCATTACATCATTGTTTTTGATTTGTTAGTCAACTAATGCATGTTCTGACACTAGCAAACTTTCAAACACATGCACATGATTACCATTTGTTTGTATATGGATCCCTATACTCATAACAAAGTCCCAATTAATGAAAGAAATCGGAGTGCAGGTGCTACCCTCTGACACCCCTCCGGCCCAGTAAGGGTGTCCGGGGCACCAAGCGGGGACCTCATCGGTGACCCAAGTCACCTTAGGGGAACACCGCCGCCATCCATTAGGGGAGTGCATTAGGGGACCAATTTGGGGGAGGAGGCACCGAAGAGAGGAGGATAGAGAAGGTGGGCCACCCACTTTTCCAACCAATGAAAATTTTTCTTTTTTTTTTTCTTTTTTTTCTTTTTGAATAAAAAAACAAGGGGAGTTAAGAGGGGAGTGCCGCCATCAAAATGGGGTGTTAGGGGAGTTTAAGAGGGGAGTTGACGTGGCACTAGCTGGTTGGTGGTGCGTAAGAGAGGGGACTCCCCTCTTAGGGGAGTGCCCCGGACACCCTAATAGTTGTGCGACAGCCTGTTTGTGGTCTAGTTTTGTGTGGGTCCCAACCTTATACCATGTTCCCATGTTATGCAGCCCAGTTTACACGTTATCATTTAACTGATGTTATGACATTCCTTGATCTAATAAATTTGATCACATTCCACTAAATTGCACGGTCCAATTGGATTCATTTTAATTGTAATATTGATAGAATCATTTAGAAGTTGTCGGCTAAGTAATAAGCTACATCAGAAAATTAGTGCGGCCCATTATATCATATTGTCTGGATCAATGATTAACGTATGTTTTGTTATCATCTAGGTTAACAACTCTAAGTGGAATGAAACATCATAGCAGGACCCAATCTTAATTATACTAGCAAACCTCGACACACTTGGACGTGAACAAGGTCAACCGATAACATCAATTTCGATGTAATGTTAACACATCTAATCAAGCAGAATCATATAAACATACACTATTGGCATATAGTCACATATAAGCACATATTTAACGCAAATAACATCAACACTAACCAAGGGATCAAGACGGATCAAGATGCAATACAAACGAGAAGGAGGAACTTCGCAAAGAGGAGATGTTGTCAAACTGCCGTCGGGTTCCAAGGGGTTCTAGGGTTTCAATGTTTTCCGGTTCTAATTCACGTATTACATGCCAGTAATATACACAACTCTTGAAAGGGTGGGCTCAAGGTTAGTTTGGGCCGAATGCGTGTGGGCCGAGGGCATGTGTGGGTGGCTGCGAGGTGTAAGTGTAGCCCTTAAACAAGTGCGGCCCACTAAACTCTTAGACACGCAACTTATGCAACCATGCTTTACGTTTAGGGAATTTATTAAGGTTACGAGTGAAAGAAATAACATACTTAAATTTAACAAAGTTATAACACCCCAATACGTTTCATATTGGAAAGAGAAAACGGAAAGTTAAGGTCACAAGATTAGACGTCACTAACCTTGGAAGTTCGGGTTGTCACATCATCCCCAACTTGAAAGAAATTTCGTCCCGAAATTTGACAAGTAAGCACAGAGGAATGAAGTGATAGATCAAGATCGTTGTAGTTTTTCCCAGGTGCCACATTAGGGTTAAAAGATCCTATTTAGGGTTCGACGAGACGGTTCCAACAACGCTGGAATGAGTCCAATCGGAGTTCGTTTAAGTCGGTTCCCCAATGTTCCCCATTTTTTTAGTGTTCTCTAATGAACCTCACACTATATATATATATATAGGGGATGGTTCAAATAAAAACCACTTTTATTGTGAAAACTCGAAAACTAACTAAAAAAAGCCTAAAAAACACACAAAAAAAATTTTTTTTTTCAATTTTTTTTATAAAAATTACTGATTTTTATATATGAAAAAAAACTTTAAAAAAAAAATTTTGTAGTACACATATACATGTGTAGTATTACACATGCGCACTACACAAAAAAAAATTTTAATTTTTTTTTTTTTTGAAAATTTTTTTATATAAAAATATCTGTGAAAATTATTATTATTATATATATATATATATATATATATATATATATATAAATGAATGTATGCGAATAATTTAGAGTAAATTACAAAAAAAAAACGTCCTTTATGTTTATACTAGATTGCAAAGTGTGTCCTTTACCTTCAAAAAGTACAAAAACCGTACTTCATGTTTGCAAACTCTTACACATTATGTCCTTTAACCCTAACTCAGTTAGTTTTCATGATTAAATATGACCAAATAAACCTCATTTAAGGGCAAATTAGACTTTTTGCCATTTATATATATATAACAATTTGGTAAAAAACATATCAAAGTTTATACCCTGTTTCTTTCAAAGATATTTTCAGTCTTTGTTTTTATCTCTCTCTCAAACACCCACAACCCACCGGAACATGATCGGAGAACGGCTCGTGGTGGGCTGGCGGATCATCTCCTCAATTGAGCAAAAAGAGGAGAACCGAGGTAACAAATAACAAGTGTTCGCCATCCGTGACTACAGATCTAAGATCAAGTCCGAGTTATTGTTGATTTGCAACGGTATTGCGAAGCTTCTGGATTCGAAACTTATGAGATCTGCATCTGGTAGTGTTTTATTTGAAGATGAAAGGTGATTATTATAGGTATTTGGCTGGGTTTAAGACTGGATCTGAGAGAAAAGAAGCTGCGGAGAATACTTTTTCAGATCAGCGGCGCGTGGTGATTCGAGTGATGGCGCGTGGTTGCTCCGGTGGCGGTAGGGTTTGGGCGGATTTGATCGGTTTGGAATATCTGGTGTTGGGTCGATTTTTGTCGAGGGAGCATGATCTCATTCTCTATTTGTAATACCTGAAATTTTTGAAAACCATAAATATCGAATAATTATGTTGTTTCTAAATGGATTTAAAAAAAATTATTTCACTAAACGACTATTGTTTCTGATCGTACGTTTTATTTAGTAGATATTACTTAACGATTTTATATATCATTTTATAAAATAAATATTTGAGTACATACTAAAAACTAATAATCACATTTATTTATTTTTAGTATAAATATAGTCATATAGTTAAGGGTCAGTTGAATGTTTAAAACTAAATTAAAAGGTCTGTTTCATAAATTGTCTAATACTCTAGGGTAGGATTTGAAAATTGTAAATAAATAAAGGGCATGTCTATTCACACACCCATGTTGTCTATCCACACACCCTCCTGTGTCGAGCTATGGCCAGAGCGTGGCGTTTTGGTCCGGTTAACCAGACAAAGACTGACGGGTGTCTGATGAGTCTGTTGACCGGACCAAAACGCCGGGCTTTGGCCGCGTTCTGGTCCTGTCAACCAGACAAAAGACTGAAACCCGGTCAGTCTTTTGGCTGGTTGACAGGGCCAAAACGCAGCCAAAGCTCGGCGTTTTGGTCAGGTCAACAGACCCGTCAGACACCCGTCAGTCTTTTGTCTGGTTAACCGGACCAAAACGCCGCGCTCTGGCCATAGCTCGACACTAGGGGTGTGTGAATAGACAAAGAGGTAGGTGGGGGTGTGTGAATAGCAAGACCCATAAATAAATCTCATCTTCTTCCCCATTGAGGGAGAGGAGTGTTCGTAACCTAGCCGTCGCCAATCCGTTTTCACCTTCGTCACCGACCTCACCACCATACACCCTTAACCGGCGTCAGACTTTGCCATTGAACAAGCTTCATCTTAATTGTAACACCACCGTCCGCTGCCAACTAGAAACATCCCATCGTGACCACCATAGCATCACAACTCGCAACCTTTTGTTTGGAAGCATGTCTGGCTTGTCGTTTGGGCGTCAACGGCATGGCACTTACCGTGACAGTGCGTAATAAAAGTTCACGGCGTCTCTAGCTCGTGCTTGTGTAGCACCTTGCCACTAGAGGCGTATAGATCGATCTTAGCTCTGAGTTTGAGTTTGTTTGTCTGGAGATGGAATAATGGGTGAACGCCACACTCACCATCTCATAGGTGCATGGACTAGCTAACTGTGTACCAGTCTGTTCTGTTTATGGCTTTGGGTGCTTCTGTGTTACACGACTTAGTTTGTTGATATATCTGTCGTGTAAGTTAGTATACGTTTCTGTATGTGAATATGTTTAGTATTTGTTCTGATATGTGTATGATATGTTTTGTACTCATCTGATTATGCTTTAGATCGTGTATAGGGTTATGATTCCGATTGTGTTCAGTATCTGTTCTGATATGTGTACGCATATGGTTATGTTTCCGATCAGTATTGGGATTAAGTATACTTTTGACTATGTTCAGTTTCGAATTCTGTTATGTCTTACTTATGTCTGTTTCGACTCAGTATTTGTACCGGTTTGTTTCAGTTTCGTCTCAGTATCAGTCTTGATTTAGATTTAGATTCGGTGTTATACGTTTAGTTTATATCCGTCAATACATTTATTCAGTATTTGATTCAATTTCTGTTCTATTCTTGTCGTTGGATCTGTCTTTATTTCGTGTCGATTCTCTCGATCGGTTTAAGTAATTTCGTTAGGATTTTATTATTCTACATATAAACTTAAATTATCTAAAGCATTTCGTTTAATAAGTAATAATCTCTAAAGTTATAAAAATACTTATTTTGAGTAAATAATAACTTATGAATACTGATTAATTAAAAGATATGAATTTGAATCTAAACGTGTATTTAAAGATAGCAGTTCGACAATTCTTTTCTTTTAAAGATCATGAGATTTTAAATGGTATTTAAAATGTTTTGGCTTAGCTATTTGTTTTGTTTCTGTTTCCTATGTCGTTTTACGGAATGGTCGAAAGTGTTTCATTCGGAAATCCAGATTATTTAAATTATGCTATTTTTAGAATATAACTTTTCAAAGTTAGAAGATTAGTTCTTTTGTCCAATGATGATTTGCTATGAAATATGATAATCTGTTTTATGTTGATGGAGTTTAAACATTCAATATAAGAAAATAGCTTTGCCAGGCATCTTGTTTTAAAAATAATAGCATTATTAAACGTTGTTCAAACTATCCGATAGTCATTAGTTTTTTTTATTTGTTCAAATGTTTCATTTACAAACGATAGGTTAGAAATTTTTCTTGTTATACGAGTACTAGATTATTTAAATGATGTTTTAAAATAAGTATGTTTATACACGATAAAATGCTTTTGACATCATGGTCAACGATGTATCAGTTTCTAGTTTCTACATCGGTTTTGTGTTGGGTTCGGTAATGGTTATGTATATGTCCGCCTTTTGTTTCCGTATCAGTTTCCATTACAGTTTCAGATCGGTTCGTGTATCAGTTTTTGTATCAGTCCTGTGCCTGCATCTTGTGTTTTTCTTCCGTTGATATGACTTTACTTGTACTGTTGATTTCTCCGTTACTGAGCAATTTTTGGCTCAGCCGTATTTTCCTTTTATGTTTGTCTTATTTGTTTTACAGGTAATCTGGGCTAATCTGGGATTTCAGTGAGGAGCGTTAGGAAGTTGCTGATCAAGATTCTTTATTTTAGCATTGTAATAAAATGTAATTAGGATCTTTCATTTAATGTTATGGATTGGTTTTAGTTTTGATATCTGTAAGAGTGACACGTCAGCCCTATTCGGGTCGGGGTGTTACACTATTGGTCAAAGCTTCTAGCCAAATCACCCATTTGTTTTTCTAAGGTTGGAGTCAAGGGGAATGTAATATGTTACTTCAACGGTTGACTTTTCAAATAGTCTGGTTGAATGGTTAGATTGGAAGCATGTTAGTGTGAAACGTGACTTTTCAAATAGTCTGGTTGGATTGGTGGGTTATTCTTGAAAGTGGAATGAGGTCACTTTTAATTAATCAAAATCGGGCCGGAGATGGTGGATAAGTAGGGTGGATGGTGCGGTGGTAGGTTATGGTGGTAATGGTAGGTAGGTGGTGGCTGGTGGTTGATGGAGGAGGATGAAAGAGATGGATGATGGTTGAGGTTGAAATAGATGGTCTGTGATATATTAATTTTTATTTTTATTTATTTGAGTAAATAAGGTAAAATGACTAAAATACCCTAATATGGGTTCATTTAGTCAGATTTAACAATAAAAACTAACTAAGTTAGGGTTAAAGGACATAACATGCAAAGATTTGCAAACATAGAGTACGTTTTTTGTATTTTTTTTGAAGATAAAGGACATACTTTGCAATCTAATATAAACATAAAGGACGTTTTTTTTGTAATTTACTCAATAATTTAAAAAGTAAATTACAAAAATAGTACTTTATGTTTAAACTAGATTGCAAACTATGTCATTTGTCTTCAAAAAGTACAAAAAAACATACCCGATGTTTGCAAACCTTGCACGTTACGTCATTTGGACCTAACTCAGTTAGTTTTCATTGTTAAATATAACCAAGTTGACCCATATGAGGGTAATTTAGTCTTTTATCCATTACCATATTTATTTATTTAGTCAAATAAAGAAACATAAAAATAATAAATTTTAAAAATTATCTTATGTATATTATATACATATATGAAAAAATTACATCGTTGGTCCTTGTGGTTTCTGCTAAATTTCAATGTCGGGTACCAATAGTTTTTTGTTGCAAAATCAGGTATTAACGTTATAATTTGTCACAATGTTGAGTACTAAGGACAAACCTTATTAACTTTTTTGTTAAATCTTACTAAAATAACTAAAATGCCCTTTAATAACTAGCTTAGTGAGTCTATTTTTTAGTTAATATATTTGACTAATATAATGAAAGTAATTTTTCTGTTTTATTTATAAAATTAAATGGATTTGAAGTTTCTTATTTATAAACTTCGAGTTTATAAATTATATTAAGTTAAAAATTTTATTTTACAAGCATATTATTTATAAGCTCTAAGTTTATAAATAAAAAACTTCAAATCCATTTAATTTTATAAATAAAACAGAAAAATTACTTTCACTATATTAGTCAAATATAATTAATTAAAAATAGACCCACTAGTTATTAAAGGTTATTTTAGTCATTTTATTAATATTTAACAAAAAAGTTAATAAGGTTTGGTCTTAGTACTCAACATTGTGATAAATTAGAACATTAATACCTGATTTTATAATAAAAAACTATTAGTATCCGACATTGAAATATGGCAGAAACCATAAGGACCAACGGTGTATTTTTTTCTATATATATCTAAAACACACACAAACACACATTATCTCTTTCTATTACAACCACCAAACAACACCACCCTTAGCCACCAGCATCTCTTTCAACCTCCACCATCAGCCACCACTACCAATCCACCACCACAACCTGCCACAGCACCATCCACCCCACACGACCTAAAACCCCTAAAAATCCTCTTACCACCACCACCGTTGTAACACCACAACTTTGGAATTTCTGATGTCGAGAAGGAAAAGCGCAAAGGCCGCCCTGGCATAAATGAATCTGTGTGTTGTTCATATTCATATCTGATTTTGAATCTGTGTGTAGTTCAATTTGAGAGAATTAGATCTGATTCTGATCCGATTTGAGAGATTTAAATCTGAATACATACTAGATCTTGTAGAGAGAGAGAGACAGTTTGTAAAGAGAGTGGTATAGCAATGGCGATGGTGATTTGATGGCGATGATGGTATTATGGTGGTGGTGGTGATTCAATGGAGGTGCTGCATAACCAGATTATAGAGAGAGAGAGAGTTTGTAGAGAGAGAGAGAAAAACACCTTTTAGAGAGAGAGAGAGAGTTTGTGAGTTTTATTGATGTTTATTTATTTAATTATATATGGTAAAATGACTAAAATACACTCATGTGGAGTTCACTTGGTCAGATTTAACCATGAAAACTAACTAAGTTATGGCTAAAGGACAGAACGTGCAAGGGTTTCAAATATCGAGTACGTTTTTTGTACTTTTTGAAGACAAAAGACATAGTTTGCAATCTAGTGTAAACATAAGGACGATTTTTGTACTTTACTCTAATTTAAATTAAATTAAAAACATATAATTATGATAACCTTGCCTTGTTGAAGATCCATATAATACCAAATGAAGAATATTGTTGTAGGTGAATGATGACCATGAACTATGTTGTTGTGAAAGAATATTAAGCAATTTTTAATATATAAGCTTGTTAATGTTGTTGTGATAGAATATTAAGCAACTAGGTTAGAACCCCGTGTATTACACGTGTTGAATAAATGTAATTTTATATATTAAATAATTAAAAGTTATATCTTTATGAACCCCGTATATTGTACGGGTTAAATAAATGTATTTTTTTTATATCAAATAATAAAAAATAGTTATATCTTTAAAAATCATATGTATTACACAGATTAAATAAATGTAATTTTGTATACTAAATACTAAAAACGTCGTATTTTTAAATAACCCGTGTATAATCGGGTTGAATAAATCTACCAAATAATAAAATATTATATCCTTAAAAACCCCGTATGTTACACGTGTTGAATAGATCTAAAAAAGAGTTATATCTTTAAAAACCTTATGTATTACACATATTAAATAAATGTAATTTTCTATATTAAATACTAAAAACGTCGTATCTTTAAAAAACCCGTGTATAGTCAGGTTGAAAAATCTACCAAATAATAAAAAAATTGTATCCTTAAAAACCACGTGTATTACACGTGTTGAATAAATCTAATTTTACATAGCAAATGCTAAAAAGTTATATCTTTAAAAACTTCGTATATTACACGTGTTATATAAATGTAACTTTGTATAATAAATAATAAAAAAATTATATTTTTAAAAACCCGTGTTTTACACGATTTGAATAAATATAATTTTGTATACCAATTAATTAAAAAATAATATTTTTAATAAATTAGGATAACATTTAATGTTAATTTATTATTTATATATTTAATATAAGATAAGTAGGAAAGAGAGGTATTTGTTTTAAAAATATATTAAATTAACAATTTAGATTTGATGATAATATTTTATTAAAGTATGATAAGATTTAACATTAATTTATTGTTTATTTATTTAGTTAATATAAGATAAGTATAGATTTGAAGATAGTCTAAAACTTGGTTTCTTTTATTAAAGTAGATAGATTTTGAATATATAAGCTTGTTAGCTTGTTACGAAACATTTTGTTTATTTGATAAACATCCCTATATTTGTAATTTCAAAAGTTTTCTTGTACTAAACTAACATATATGATATATGTGTTTAAATTTCAAAATTTTATCCGATATATTGATACATTGTTATCGCTAACAAACATAATTATTTAGAGATTCAAGTTACTCATTAAGTGTAATTTAACATATCATATCATATTAATAAACCAATATAGATTACAAATTAGACGAGTTAAAAAAATGAGAATTAATAAGTAATGATTATTGCAAGTGGTGTGGTGTTGACTCAGAAATTATTTGATTTAGTTTCAAAAAAATATATCATTGGTAAAAAAATCAAAATAAGAATTGATTTAGTTTCAAAAAAGATATATCGTAGGTAAAAAAATAAAAAAAGAATTCTTATTTATTAAATGAAAAAAGGTGGTTTTAATTAAAGCCCTATCAAAAAAGGCGCTTGTAATTTGTTAAAAAAAGGGATACGTACAAAGACGGTTGAATTTTTAACCAAAAAAGACGGTTTTTCTAATGCAACGTTTCTTTACATTTTATTTATATAACTAGTTATTTTCCGCCCGCGCGTTGCGGCGGGACCCAATGACTACAAAAGGCGTGTCAGTAACGGCAAACAGATACCGAATATCAAAACATAAATAAAATGACGTGATAAGGATAATCACTCCGTCATAAAAAAACGATTTTAAATAACCTAATATATAATAATAGGACCCACACGTCCTACACGTTGGAAATTCGGTTGTTTTCAGTTCAGTTATTACGGTGCTAACACGTTAAAATATGGATGAGCTCGGTACCGGTAACGGAAACGAAAGTACCGATCCGGAAAATCATCGAGATTAGGTACCGGCACCGAAAATGCTCGGTACAATACGATATGGTATTTGAAGGTAAAAAGCAATAAATACAGGTATGGTGCTAGACCGGTGTCGAACCGAAAGTAACGATTCTGAAAACGCCAAAAGGTGGGTACCAAATTGGTAACGAAAATAATTTGGTATAGTAAATTTGGTACCGATACGATACCGGTTCGTTTACAGGATTTGATACGATTTGCTCATCAATATTCTAAATATCCAAGTTAATTTTACATGCTACAAGTCATTCGTTACAGAAAAAGACAAAAAAGAAAGCAAAATAAGTTGTTGTATATATTAAACATCATTCAAACGAAATACAGTTTACTTACCGTGTGTATGAAAAGTAATATAAACGGTGCAATTGCTTGCATTGCTGCGTTGCTACAGGATTTGATGAGCTCGGTACCATCAACCGGTACCGAAAATACCGTAACCGAAATCCCCAAAAGTGGGTACCGGTACCGAATATACCTAGTATGGTACGGTTCAGTACCGGTCGGTACTGGTACGGCACCAGTATTTGAGGGTAAAAACCGGTGAATACCTGTGCAGAGCCGGTACCGAAAATACACCGGTTTGGTAAATTTGAGACCAGATTACTTGCATTGCTGCGTTGCTACAGGATTTGATAAGCTCGGTACCAACCGGTACCGAAAATACCGCTACCGAAAATACCGTTACCGAAATCCCCAAAAGTGGGTACCGGTACCGAATATACCTAGTATGGTACGGTTCGGTACCGGTCGGTACTGGTACGACACCGGTATTTGAGGGTAAAAATCGGTGAATACCTGTGCAGAACCGGTAACGAAAATACACCGGTTTGATAAATTTGAGACCGGTACCTATACCCGATACCATTTGCTCATCTCCTAATGATGTTAATTTTAATTTAAAAAATAAATAATAAATCACATTACTGTTCATTCAGTTTCAATTTTATCATATATAGATTTGGAAAACAAAAATATGAAATACGACAATGCTCATACAAAGTGCCATAAAAGCATTTTAGGGACCATCTTTTTTGAATATTTTTGTACTAGTAATTGAAAAAAACGATGAAGCACCACAAACTACCACTGTTTGACAACCTACGTGGAAGTGTTTTCCATAAAGCACTTGACTTGTTGAGAGGAGAGCTATTTAGGAAGCAAGACATGTTGAAAAAAAAATCTATCATGTGGTTGCCAGATGTGGATTAGTTGCAGGTTGCCGTGTGCTTGTCAGCTGGATAAGAACAAATGTGCAAGTAATAAATGTTAAACACATAACCATTTTGTGATTTAGTACGATGTACGTAGCTTAAACACTGCATTGATTTAATCGTGCAACTCGTAAGATTCAACTCGAAGACGTCGATGTCTTCTGGTTTGGTCTAGTACCTCGCCTCCGCCCATCATCAGCAGGAGCATAAACTGTTGTACGGCGGCGCGTATGTCACTGTGATTTCACGTTCATTTCTACATTTTCCAAAGGGTGACCTACTCTTACTGTCGACGATAGCGCGGACGAGGTTAGGGATTAGCATGATGTGGGGGATGTAACTTCTTAAGAAGTTCCCCGTCCTTGGCGAGCAGCTTAAAACTCGTGGGGGACATCACTTCCAGTCGGTTCAATTGCTGGAACACTTCTATCTAGTCTATCCACGCCCAGCCCTTGGCCGCACAGGAGCATCCGGTCTATATTGACAACGCAGAGCTGCCATAGCTGCCACCACCCCTCGAGCCGCCTCAACATCCATGACACGTTGTTCTAGGTCCTGCCCTAGGAGCAGCGACGTATCAGCATTTACAAGCCAATGTTGACACGCTTACTGGTACGGTCAACACGCTTGCTGGTACGATCGAAACACTTTCTGATTTGATGGGTTGGTTGGTTGGTTCGTGAGATGCAGGACCGATGAGAGTGAGAAGAGTTATTTGCCATATCGCTCCCACCGCCTCGGGTACAACAGTAGTAGCAGGATCCACAGCGAGATCCGGATCCGCAGCCGTAGACGAGTCAGTTGTTCTTGTTTTTGTATCTAGTATTCAATTGTAGTTTATTTTTTTGTTATAGATGTACAAACTTATGTTATATATGTCATATTCAGTTGTTCGGTTACATGATGTTTATTTCTATTACATCAATATTTCATAATAATTTGTTAAAACCGTAATGTTGAAATGATAATACTGAAATAGTATAATATTTAAACAGTAAACATTGAAACGATAGAAAACTTGAAACGGTATAATGTTGAAACAATCTATACTATCAATAAAAGAAGAAAATGCAGTGCCATAAGAAAAGCTGAGGTGGCAGCCATAGAGGTTGTCCAACAATGCTTTTCTTATGTCATTATTGCATCATTGTCACAGGAAATAATCCTAATTATTGAAAACAATTCTCCTTTTTAATTAGGTAACTTTTATAGCCACTTTTCTACGCATTCAGTGCTCTCCAGCTGGCTTTTATTAGCTTCATACTAAGTTACCTGAAACACGTGTTTAAAAGATTTTATCAGCAAGAAATACTGGTGAGTGCATCCTAGTTTAATCAAAACAAGTTTTATCATTTTACAGCACTGATGGCAATCCAACAATTACATTTGTTTACATCTACTTTAATTACCACCCACGGCACTGTCAATCCTTACTTATGGAAATGTTACTACTCACATTGTAATAACAAATTTTATATACAAAACCTCAATATACCCACGATAATTGTAGAATTACAAATACTCAATCACTGTTAATTATAATATAAAATAATTGAGGTTTTGTAAAACAGTTTATAAAAGAATTTACAAAAAGAGGATAAACTCACTTTGCTATTTTAGATAATTCCTGGTTATAATCTATTTAAAATAAACAATGCACACACGTTAGTATAATAACCCAATTTACATTAGCTATACCCTCCCCCCGAGACAGAACTCCAACGACTGAGTCGGGCAGAGCCTAGACATGCGTTACGGAGCTCTAGATCAATCGGGCAGAGTAACTAATACGTAACAGGGGTTATAATACTTACAACGAGGCAGAGCTTCGCTTATTAGGGGGTATTTGGCTATAGTTTTAGCCTATTAGAAGTTGGGAGAAAATAAAGAAAGTTGAACGATTGAAATGGCCGATTTCTGTTCCTTTTATAGCTGATCCAGGAGGTTCTCGCGCCCCGCGAAAGATACACGAATGGCCTTCGCGGCCCGCGAGCGATGTAGGGTAGGTTATAGGATTGGCGAGTCACAAGTGTAGGGTTGCTGAGTGTTATGCCACGTGGCGGGCTGGGGTGCTGCCTAGTGGTACTGGGTCGCTGCCCGCGACGGCTTACCTTAAGGGAGTCACGCCCCGCGAGAGCCTTCTATTTCTTGTTTTATTTGATTTTTAATGAAATAAAGGTATTACGGGGCCGTTTTTTTTATACGGGGTGTATTTTAGAATGTCTAGGGGTGTCAGGGGTGTTTTAGGAGAGTTATTCTATTTTGGGTGTAACTCCTAAACTATTTAATAAAGTATATAATGCATTTGTGTTAAGTCTAGTAACCCAATCAAATTTATCAATATGTCACCAGACAGAACCCCAACGTACTTAATCGGGCAGAGCCTTGACATTCGTTGGTGGGTCCTAAATCAATCGGACATGGTATCGACTCAGTGATCAGGGGTTACAATACTTAAAACGGGGCAGGGCTTTGTATGATTTAGGGGTGAATTACTAAAGCAAAATAATAGATTCGAAGAGACATAGTGGGAGACGAAAGAAAGAAAAGAATGGAATAGTGTTTGAAAGTTGAACTATAGCACTCCATATATACTACAAATTGTATCTTAGAGGGCACGCAAGCATTGATTGTTTCTGCTTTTATAACCTTCCACGTATATATATGATCCACGTACACACAATTCCTTATAATTCATTTGTTTAGTTTTAATTTATTTTTATATTATTATTATTATTATAATAATTATAATTAATTTAACTACTTCACTCGTTTGACGTTTATAACTTCTAAAATATGACGTTTTATAAAATAATGAATATGTCATTAGAACGAGAATATTGGTGTCTACATTTTGAGCAAAGTTTCATTAAAAACGGAGTAAGTTCAAATATAAGGTATTTTATAATTTAATTAGTAAACGGTTCCTACGCTCGCCCAAAATACCTAATATTTTCATCGGTCAACTTACCCATGATGCATCCTTTTTATAACATAAGTTTTTATATACTTTATTTTTATAAATAAAAATTTTAGGAATGTTACATCCTCCCCACCTTGTTTTAAATCTCGTCCTCGAGATTCACTGAAATGTGGAGGAATACCTTTAGTTTGTCATTAATCCTAGTATATTATGGTCTTTGCTTTGAACTTTGACCAGAACTATTCTCTTTGTTTTGAGACTCTTATCTTTTCAAGAGTTCTTAATGAAGGTAAAAATTACTCTTATTAGATGTTTTGTGTCTTAGCAAAATTTTTAGTTACGGGTTTCCTAATGTATTAATAATCGCAAGGGGAATTCTTATACTTTCGATGGCGTCCCAACTTAAAGAGTTCCTGTTGTTCATCTTGTCACACGAATTTCGAGACGGATGATCAAACGAAATAATGTTTGATATTGTAATTATAGATGTATAAGAGAGATTCCTGACAATTAAGTCTAAAATTTATCACTGACACACATGTTCGTGATTTATCCATAATTGTCAATCGTTATGGTCTTTGGATTTTCTTATAGATATAAATATCTATATAATCATATATTCAGCATTCATAAGGTCAATGTATTTAACAGATTTATATTTCCAAAACAGGTCAGACATTAGGTCATGGTATTATTTAGGGAATTCCATTAACATAACATATACCCCATCTTACCCGGTCTCGCCAGAGAGGTACCCTCATCTTACCCGGACAAGCTGGAGAGTCTACTACACGATACCCAGTCTTGCTGGAGAGGTAATTTTCATTGTATTTCCCATAATAGAATTTTCTCAATTCATGATTTTAGAAGTACATCATTTATTATGGCTTGCATCAAGAAATAAGGAAATTATTATTCTCATGATGGATCATATTCCAGAACTGAGTAGTACTAATAAACAAGAAATAACAGTGGCCAGGTGTTATCGCTTATTTATCATACTTGCACTGTTCTAGTCATCGTCCTCACGGCATACCAACATCCATCACACTTTATTTACACAAGTAATTAGCTTATCTCGAAGCGTATACTAAGGCTTTTTCTTGGGTTAAAGTCTAAATACTATTCTGGGTGTTATCAGTAAATATCAATATCCTAACTCTTTTGTTTAAGCATAGGTATTACTATGGTTGTGGCTTTCTTTGGTTTAGAATATTGAGTTTTGACAAAATATCATTCTCTCAATTGACACTTATGGCTAGGTTCAATGTGATGAGTATGCTTACAACTTACTCTATTTAAGTTTATATATTATTAGATTCTGAAGCAAAGAATATTTTATTGAGACAAATGGCAACATAATATGTTTCATGATTTATTCTTATAATGACTTCATGTTTTCATATGAATCACAAATGATATTTTCTCTTATGCTTATCTACATAAGATATTTGATTATTATTTTGTATATACCATCAAGAAATTCTATTATGTATATGCATATATGTATATATTTATTATTTAGAAACTTAAAATTTCAAATCTGTAAGGCCCACATTTGCGTCTAGTAGAAATGACATCCAAAAGACGCTAAAACATAAATTTTAAAGTGTACGAATCTTTCTCAATTTAAAAGGTGAAAACGCTAATATCGTTAATACATGATTTTAGAAAAATTTGGGCATGACCCGTCCGTAAGACGAATGTATCCCTGTATTAACCATCATTAAACAAACAAATTTACGACCCATTCGACTAGACACGACTAAAAACCATACACCAAGTAGTAACAAGTGTAACTACTAACTATGTTATACAAAAACAAGCATTTGACCCAAAACATTAATACATAATTGCGGAAGCGCTTGATGATCATAAAGTGTGCATATGCTCGCTCCAATTTGCCAAGTCGCCTACATTGAAGATTTACCTACATTTGACATAACAAATAGTGTCACACCCCGACCACGTAGAACATACAAAACGTGGCGGAAACATCGGGGAGTGTTGTAATAGAATTAATGTTTCACAACCATGGAAATTTAAGTTTCGTTTTATTCATCAAACAAGCGAGTTACATTGTCTTTAAACAAGAAATAAAGAGTACATAACAAAATTTAACTAGTTCTTGTCTCGTTTTAAGTCACTAAGGCACAGGTCCGCCTAAGTATGTCTTGATAAATCCTATGCATCATCTCCTGAAAACACATGTGAAAATAGGTACGTCAGCATAAAAATGCCTGTGAGATACATAGGTTTATGAAAATAGGATTCATGACTTATAAGTTTAGGAAAATGTTTAGTCATGAACCCTGTAATTTGCTTTGTCTTGTAAATCATTTGAAAAACGATAAGATTAGATGATATGTATAAATAAATGTAAGGTTAAATGAATAACCATGTAAGATGAGTTTGTATAAGATAAGTTGTTTGTAAAACAATGTATTGTGAAAAGTATGTTATTTGTATAAAATGTTATATGAAAAATTGAAATGATTCAAATAACGCTACGATATGTAATACCATACAAACACTTATATATAGGAAGTACCAGCGGCGTATCCACCATGCTTGTATCATATTACACACGCCTCGTTACTTAAACCACTTACCCAAACAAACCACCAATGTAAGATGTCTATGTTTAAACCAATTGTCAAATATATTGAATAATATACCAAAATGTTTATGTCAAGATGTAAATCATGCAACATATAACCAATGTTGAAAATGTTTATTTGTCAAATGTAAATCATGTAATGTATATCCAATGTCGAAAATGTTTATGTGTCAAATGTAAATCATGTAATGTGTAACCAAAATGATATGTATGGCTAGTGAAATGCATCAACTAAACCATAGGTGAAATGCACTAAACAAAGTATTGAAGTAAAACTTAGTTTAAATCAAAGTTATGTTTTGTGTAGTAAATGCATGCTATACTGATACGAACATCTATGCGGTGTTGTGAAAATGCATACATCCAAGCCTTGAGACTGTGGCGATAAACCCTTAAACAACTTAAAGGTTTATCTAAATTATGTATATCGAATTCGGTCATTCCTTCCAATCCAAACCAACCCAGGATTTCAGGAACGGGAGTTGTCAATTCCTATGGTACCACTACCTACTAACGAACGGCGTAGCTAATGTTAATGAATGTATTGTTCCATTGTAAACAACCCAAATGTCATAACAAAATGTAAGCATGTGATGAAAACAAATGTACTAAGTATGCAATAGATGAACATACATAGCATGTGATGTGATGTGAAACGATGTACTAAGTATGAACTAAATGGACATACATAGCATAAAATGTAATGTAAAACGATGTACTAAGTACGCACACAATGGGCATACATAGCATGAAATGTAATGAAATCATGTACTATAATGTACTAACGAACATAGCAGGTATATGATGTGAAAACATGGAAAGCATGAAAGTAACAAGTAGGCACATGTGTTTCACCCCAAAACGTTTGGAAAACAGTAAAAGAGGGGTCTATGTACTCACTTGAGATTGCTCAGAAGTCCTAGGATAACCACCAAGCAATGCTAGAGATCACGGAATCAAACGACACCTAATATAGGTAACTATGTTAATAAACCGGACCTAAATCGGAGGATTTAGATAGAATGAGGGTTCGTAAACCAAACGAGTATAGAGACTCGTGTCATATGGTTTAACAAAGCCTACATACTAAATGAAACCTAACATAAGTGCTTTCGACCCATTACGACCCGTTTAGGTAGCTTATGCTACTTTAACTCGTCGTTCGCGTGAAACGCATTCGGACCGCCTAACTAGTCATATGACAAGTGTTATATGCCTAAACATGTTACATAATCAGTTACATGACAAAATTTTAGGTTACATATGCTTAATTACCAATTATACATGAAAAGGGTATTCTGGTAATTTACCTAAGGCATATAAACTACCTATCATACAACTACTTAACGAAGCGACCATAAGGTATAACCTCGGAAGGTTATTCCCTATATACTATGGTCACCTAATGTATTTGGTCGGATCCTAATGATCGACCAAATGGGTCGGGTTCGAAGGTATAAGCGATTTATCAGATCGCTTACCCTACGACCCTAGACAACGTGGTAATCAGTAGGCATAGTCCCAAGGGACTATAACCAACGTGATTACACTCACGTTGCGAAGTTCAAACGAACTTCGCATTGACCATAAACTGGTCAACCCAGAAAGTCAAACAAAGTTTGACTTTCAGACTCGAAAAGACTCGAAAAGCAATAAAAGAACGAAGGAATACTTACGAAGGGTCCCCGAATGCTAACCTCGATCCAAGTAGCTCAGGTATGAAACAATGGTTTCAACTTAGAGCTTCTCAAATCAAGATTCTAGTGGTTTTTGCAAGAAGTGGGGTGGGGTATTTATAGTGTTCGGAGAACCGTTAGGATCGTTTCTAGGAAACCGTGCTTTGATCTCAACCATACACCTCAAGAACATGGTATTACAAAACCATTTGAGCCCATTGTATTGCCCCAAAACCATGTGCAAGTGAAATGGACCAGATTCAAAGTTTCTGCCATGTTACTGCTATCTGGGAGGCTGATGCGGCCCGCTTCAGGATCAGACAAACCTCAGGCGGGCCGCCTGGAGCTTCTGATCAGAAAACAAGTTTCAAAAGTGACAGTTTCAGCCCCTGCACGTGTTTAAGGCCATTTCCGACACTTCTAAGGCCCGTAAAGCCAACTTTAAGGCCCTAAAATGATGCCTAAACATTGTGGACATGAAACATGCTCAAAAATATGTCGGATTTCAGTTCGTTTGGTCGTATGAACGCGATGTTCGCTTAATTACGACGGAATGCGCATAAGCGCGAAAAACGATCCAAATGACGCAACGAATGGATTTTTCTCATGCCAAACACTAAAATAAAATATTATAGTGCTTACATAAATTTTTGGATGTCCAGATGTATTCAGAACGTAAATTATGCGCGAAAATGCAAACTTGTGCACTTTTTGACGCTTTTAGTCCCTGAATGACCCAAAAGTTTATTTTAGCACACCGAACCCCTCAAAGCCTATTTCTAAGCTATGTAAAGGATATTTATGGTATGTTTAACTTATGTCCATGTTCCGAAATGTCTGTTACTGTTCAAATTGGCATACTTTCGTAGTTTGTCAACTTTAGTCCCTGTAAGCGATTTAACTTGATTTTGCCATACCAAAGCCTTCAAAACTTATTTCTAAGTTATGTAAAGGTTATTTAAGGTATGCTAAGCCTATTTCACTATTTCGGAGTGTTCGTTGCATTAAACTGGTTATATTTACGCATCGGTGCGCGTATAACCTTCCAGAAAGCGATTTAGAGTTTGAAATTGAACAAAAATTGATATGTGTAATTGATACACATATTTGTACAAATCCCAAGTATGAAATACAATATTTCATTGGTTCGGTATTTGTTTGATGGCCGTGGAGGCACAGCTGTTACAGTCTCCCCTACTTTAGGAAATTTCGTCCCGAAATTTTATCTAGAGGAAACTTGTGTGAGTTTGAAAACATGAAGTTGAAAAGATCGAACAACATTGGTTAGGGTTCTGAACTTCTAGTAACCTTAATAACATTATGCTTGCAATGTAAGAGGGATACTTATATACAAGTATATGAAGCGTCATTGGTGCGTCCACCGTACCTCCATTACATCGTTCTCATTTCGTTATTGTTGTCACTATCGGTTCTTACACATAATAAATCTTACTGTGGTTACCGTGCACTGAATCTCATAATTATGTACGCGTCCACAATCAGACAATTCCTTGCACAGTTCACACAGTCTATTTTATAATGTGTAGTGTAACACCTCGAAAATTTACGTCCTATAATGTGTTGACACGTGTCATAGGTTTGAACGCGTGAAAGAATGTTCTTGAAGGACTAAAGTTGACAAACAATGAAATATGTAAATATAAGGGTTCAAAGTGTCAACAATGAATAATTACACTTTACAATAACCCTACATGATGTTTATAACCTTAAACGAATGGGTCATGGATCATACGAAGCGAATTGTGAAAGAAAGTGAGAGATTACAAACTACAGGGGTTAAATGTGTCAACATGTTAAGATATACCTCCGAGTGACCTTTTAGCAAACCCGAAGCCTTGTAACGATTAATTATGCTCACTAGAATGTACCATAAAAATTTCACCAAGTTTCGTTACCGTATGAGAAAGTTGTGATAAAATTCGTGTGTGAGGGTTAGAATCGTTAACATTGAAATTTAGGGTTTTTCGGGTGATCACAAAGTTACCCGAGGACTTAACAAAGATGGTATAAGCCCTAAAGCCCCCATATGTTAATATTGAAGCCTCATAATGCAAGAATTGTAGTGAAAACGACCTTTCGGGGGACCAAGGACCAAAATGCAATAACGAAAAACATGTTTACCTGATCAGAAGGGCCATGCGGCCCGCCTACGATATATACAACTCTAATGCGGGCCGCCTGAGACTGCCAGATGCAGAAAAAACTCACAGGTGGCTGTTTTCAGCTTCTAACCGACTTCAATTGCCATTTTGGCATACCATGGGCTTGCTATACCGGTTTTTAGACATTATAGGGCACATGTAAGGATCCAAGATCATTTATAGCATTATGTGTCAACAATCTAAGGTGATTACAATCACTAGATAAGGCCTCATTTTGACAACTTTGTGTTCATCCATTCCCATTCATCATCTGAACGTTTCTGAAGCATAAGGACCATTCTCAAGCATCCTAAATCGATCATTAGACTTGTGTAAGTATGCTTAATCTTCTCTATTTCAGTTATGCTTAGTTTATAGCCTAGAAATCAAACCGTCGTAACTACGGTTTGACTTAACGATAAATCACAAACGGTCCAGGGTTTTGTCGAATCGAAAGTTGTTATAAGTTGGTAATCATGTGGGCTTTAAACCCTTAAAAGGGCACCCACTGATTCCAATCCTAACTAGGTCGATTGTCGAGTCAATGGTAATTAGAAAAAGTCAACAGAATTGTTATTTTCGATTTAACGCATGATTAATGATACAGAAGGCGTATCACCAATTTTATCATTCATCTAACCTGATAATAAGTATAAAAACTTGTCTACGCTTGTTCGATTCGACAACTTTCTGTTTTGAACCGATTCGGAGCCGAAAGTCACATAGTTTGACTTTCTGCTTTGACCTTGATTCTGACCCGGTTTTGATAGGTATAGACATGCCTTAAAGTTCCATTAGGACCTAGTTACATGTTGGTATAACCCTCTGCGTTTATACCACATAAATCCTTATTTGTCCGACGTTTCCGTTAATCGCCTAAATATTGACCGTAATGCCCTTATGACCATAAAACAAGAATTTTGGAAATATGAAAGTAAAATAATCTTAGTTACTGATTATTAAACATGTCTGTAAATTTTCACATCAATCGGAGGTCTAGATTAGGAGTTATGCTTAATGACGTAATTATAGCGATTCTTAGTAATTAAATGACGTCATTAGCGTAAAACCTATCTAAACCCAATTTTCGACACCAAACCTTTTACCCACTGATATAATATAATATTTTCAGATTTTTGAAGATTTTTAATTATTTTTAAACTGATCATAAGCTAGGATTATCGCCTTAATTCGGTAAATACCAAATATGCCATTTTCGGCCATAAAATGAGTTTTACAAATCCTTTTGATGCCAATCCAATTGCTACTGATTTTAAATATTAAATGGAGTGTTTTGAACCTGTTTAACTGATCAAGAAACTCAGAATCCTATTTTAACCCGTACGTCGCTTAAAACGGCTTTATACGCGTATTATACGCATAGTTAGGGTTTAAAACTATTTTGGCATATAAGACTTATAACCAAATGTTATAACCTGTTAAAATAAACAATTTTACTGATTTAATCAGACCCAAATCACAGAAGATAAATTAATTCCTTTTATAATCTTTAAAATGACCAAAATACCCCTACGGGGCTTAATATGAGATTAAACTCGTTTTGGGCATAATGGAAGGTATCCTACTGATATCACAACATATTTAAGGCATGTTAACTTAGGAAACCTGTTTAGGACTCTTATGGTTACCCGTTACGCTTCATACGCGTTCGGTTCGGTTTATGTAACTAGTTTACATAAATTAGCCGAAACGGGTCAAACCTTATCGGTTTTATCTCAAAATCCAGAATGTGTATAATATACCCATATTAAGAAAGTCTTCAAACTTGTCGGGTCTAAATCACATTCTATCCGGTCTTCGCTTAATCGTGCGTACGAACCGTATCTTTAAAACTAACTGGTCTAAGCTTAAGCTTAACTAAAGACCCGTTAGGATTCTAATAGGTTATTATAAACCTTCGTTCCAGATTAGGAGAACCAGTAAAAGATACTTGCACTCGCTGATTTTTGATCTATACTTGCTCAGGTAAATACTTTTAACTTATTTCCCTATACGGGCTTGGGGTACGGTATATAAAATACCGCTTAGTCGGACATTGAATCTTTAATTGTATGATGGTTAAAGTATTGAGATGTTTCGTTTAAATTGTTTTGTTTGCTTAAAGCCTTTGGGGGTTAATGACCGTGTCCCGGATATCCCTGGCATCATTTTACGAAATGGCCACGACCTTAGCACTCAGGTGTAGGCGTACACCTGTCAGTGTCTCATTAAATAAAGTGGTGTGTCTATTGATCTTTAACCCGGCTCGATCCGGGCTACTGAACGCATAAGGAACATGTAAATCCTTTACAAGTTTATATAATTAAATAAGTAACCCAAGTTATAAAATATTATTTGTGCCTTGTGCCTTAAATGCATTTTCTTAAACTCTTTTCAAAATGAGTCGGTTGATTGTATTTACCAGTGTAAACTGACGTATTTTTCTTAAAAAGGTTAAGTGCAGGTACTACGCGTAATAGGCTGGCTTGTCTCCTAGCATCCACAATAAGTCTCGCAAGCTTGGATGTCATAAACTGTTGAACACTGTTTCCTTTTTATTTCGATTTACCTGTGGATTTATATTCAACTACTTGTGATACTTAATATTACAATATCGTTTGGTTGAAATGAATCTATACTTTGCTTCCGCTGTGCATTTAAATATTGTGTTGTTTGACTATTATGTTGCCAACCACGTCACGATACTCCCCTACCGGGCCCACCGGTAACACGTGGAAATTTGGGGTGTGACATGTAGGGGAAAAACCAAATGAACAATCATGTGATGAGTGTGACTAGACCGCCATAGAGTTCTTTTAATTAAATCAATAAATGATCTAAATAGACTATCAAGGAGTCTGTTCAGCTACATCACTAGATGTCGTTCTTTCACCAAATTGTGAATCAATCCTTTTGACTAGACCACTAAAAGGGTCTCTTATGAATCATGGAGTGGTACTATATCACCCAAGGGTCTTAACTATTACATAGAAGGCCAATAAGGATTTAAGGTAGTACCCTTTTGAATATCCTACTACGAATCCCTCATATGAAGATATGAAAGATTCTACGAGGATTTGGATAACGAATATCCAGAGTATACAAAAACACAAAATGCATAAAAGAAAACACAAGATGCATAAACACATAGTTATATAACCACAAAGATTGTTTATCTAGATCTTTAATTTGTTAATTTGTGCGCATGTATTTAAAGCACACTAGGAATCCATCTCGTGGATTTCATTTGGTACTTTAAACATTATCAAGAATCTAACTATAAAGATAGAAAGATTTTTAAAAGAAAAATTCGATTTCGATTATAAGGAACCGAAATGTTCAAATTTAGGTACATAAGGAATCCAATTAAGGACTCTGATTTGAATGATGATCATCCACAAGGGTCTAAATGTGAAGATAAAAAGATCCCATATGGATTTTAGAAGTTGAAGATGTTTTGAAACCTTGCACTGGACGTGCTTATGTCAAAACATGAAGTAAAAATGCTTTACGAAGTTGAGATGCTAGATATGCCAAGGCAACATATGAAGCAGAATTTGAAGGTTAAGTAAATGTATGAGGAAAAATATATTTGGAAAACTATGCATGGGGTTCTAAAAATGTTTTTGAAACCTTATATATAATACTTTTGAAATCATAAAGTAGGTGTATTAGGTAGATATTTTTTTTACAAAATGTTTTAAAATCATGCGAGAGGAATTTTGAAATTATGTATAAGGTTTTTGAAAATATGAATGATGCTTTTCGAAATCATGCACTTGATAAGAAAATGTACTGTGTTAATATTGTTTTCAGACTATATGAAACATTTTGAAATTAGGAAGGTTGGTTTTGATAACATGGCCAATGTTTTTGAAATAACATAGACAATGCATTTAGAAAAATTGTTTTCAAACTATATGAAATGTTTTGAGATCATGAAGATTGTTTTTGAAATACTTGTACTGTATATGTTGAAAAATCAAAACGTAGTGGGTATGAGATTTGGAAATACCCTTAGTTATTTAACCAAGGATTCAAAGGCACAGATGTGCAGAAGTATGATTACTCATAATGTCACTTTATTTTCTGTACTTTGTTTCTTAGAGTGAAACGAGTACTTAAAATTTTTGAGGGAATCATGAGCGATCATTTGAAAGAGAGAAATCACAAAAGTAGTTTGCAAGGTACATAGTTTCTTGATGTAGGTATCATAGGAAAAGTCATACACACATGTAATTATACTTGTATATCAGAATTGCGAACAACAACTTTTATTTATGAACAAGACATATTGTTTCACAATACAAGAGAACAAAAGAAACAAAGGCATAAGACAGCAACATCCTTTGTTCAGCCGAATGCTCATCTAAGGGTTGGATTTGCACTGACAATCTTCGGGCAGTTGTTCCTGAAATGGCTTATCTCGCCACAGTTGTAGCACGTTCCAGGCGGAAAGCGAGCTTGAGTAGAGTTGACTTGGAGTTGGGTAGCAGCAAGGTTTATAGCAGCTTTGTTTTGGATAGCAAAGCGGCATGTGTTGACCAAATGTCCCCTCCGTCCACAGTAGGTACATTTGGAGCAAGGTATGAGGTTTGAATGATGACGGTTGCATCGGTTGCACAAAGGGGCAGTTCCTATGTATGGCTTCCTAGCTGGTGGCCTTGCCACATGGCTAGGTCCCGCTTGATTAGGTGTAACCGCTGCGGGTTTCCTTGAAGCCTTACGCTTCCTTGATTTTGGTGCTGGCTTGACTTCTGCTTCCTTTGGTGGCTCTTGAGTGGCTTCATTGTCGAGACGAGAGGCTTCATTGTTGAGACGAGCCATGGCAATGCCTAAATCCACAGTCTTCTGAATCACTTCGCCTATTTGCTGGGCAAATTTGGCTGTTCGCTCGGACATTTGACCAGTGCTGAGAGGAATAGACATTCTAGAAGAAAATGAAAGACATAGGGAGAAACAAGTGAAAGGTTATTGGATAATCAATACAGAATGGTAACGAATGAAAATTGTGATCATTTGTTTGTTACCTAAGGCAAACAAATGAGATGATGACAAATCAAAGTAAATGGGTCAAAAATAATGTATCGTGAAGACATGCTCGTCTATAAGTGAACACTCATCCCAAGAATTCCCAGGTAAGCACAACTGGTCTCGCGTCTGATGAGATGTATATGAAGTGCTTGCCTAGACAGAAAACCCAGAATACAGGCATTCACCCTTCCAGTTTGCACGTGTTCACATTATTTAAAACCCAAAACCTTGACGAGGTTTTGAAAACTCTAAAGGGGTTCAAAACCATATAATAGAGAGTTCAAATGTAACAACTGTGCTTGTAATCACTATGAACAGTTCTGTTATCAATAAAACAATGTTATTTGATCCAAATGTTTGTTTTGTTATGTTCTACATTTTTCATGTTTTGACTTTTATCCAATTTCAAACTCTATATCGCTTTCTGGAGAGTTATACGCAAACTAGTGCGTAAACGTACTCAGTTTAATGCGAGAAATGCTCCGGAACATCAACATATACTCAACATACCTTAAATAACCTTTACATAACTTGGATATAAGTTTTGAAGGCTTTGGTATGGCAAAAACAAGTTAATTCGCTTACAGGGACTAAACTTGACAAACTGCGAAAGTATGCCAATTTGAACTGTAACGAACATTCCGGAACATGACCATAAGTTAAACACACCTTAAATATCCTTTACATAGCTTAGAAATAGGCTTTGAGGGGTTCAGTGTGCTAAAATAAACTTTTGGATCATTCAGGGACTAAAAGTGTCAAAAAGTGCACAAGTTTGCATTTTTGCGCATAACTTACGTTCTGAATACATCCGGACATCCAAAAATTTATGTAAGCATGACTATATTATATTTTAGTGTTCGCCATAAGAAAAATCCATTCGTCGCGTCATTTGGATCGTTTTTCGCGCTTGTGCGCATTCCGTCTTAATTAACCGAACATCGCGACCGTACGGCCAAACGAACCGACATCCGAGATATTTTTGAACACATTTTAAGTTCCCTATACTTTAACTTCATTTTAGAGCTTTGAAATGGGGTTAACGGGCCTTAGACGTGTCGGAAATGGCTAAAACAAGGTGCAGGGACTGAAAATGCAATTCTGCCAAACTAGGTGCTAGCGCACCGCTACAATATAAGTGTAACGGTGCGCTAGGGGTCTGCAGACCAGATTCAATGTTTAGAACAGCCTGTTTGCAGCTGGTTTCCACTCCCATTTCCCTTGCCAAGTGTTGATACCTTATGGTGAGTGGCCAAATTAGTCACCATAACATTCCGACAAGTGTACGGTATTGATCGTGCCTCCTTTTCCATGAAACGATCTCAACGGTTCACCGAAAACTATAAATACCCCATTACCCCAACCTTATTTCTCACTAGAATCTGATTAATTGTGTTCTAAGTTGAAACCTTTGTTTCATACCTGAACTATATTGATCTAGATTAGCATTCGGGGACCCTTCGTAAGTATTCTTTCGTTCTTTTCCTTATTTTATTGCTTTTCGAGTCAGAAAGTCAAACTTTGTTTGACTTTCAGCGTTGACCAGTAATGGTCAATGCGAAGTTCGTTTGAACTTCGCAACGTGAGTGTAATCACGATGGTCATAGTCCCTTGGGACTATGCCTACTGATTACCACGTTGTCTAGGGTCGTAGGGTAAGCGATCTAATAAATCGCTTATACCTCGAACCCGACCCATTTGGTCGATCATTAGGATCTGACCAAACACATTAGGTGACCATAGTAGGTAGGGAATAACCTTCCGAGGTTATACCCTATGGTCACATCGTTTAAGTAGTTGTATGATAGGTAGTTTATATGCCTTAGGTAAATTACCAGAATACCCTTTTCATGTATAATTGGTAATTAAGCATATGTAACCTAAACTTTTGTCACGTAACTGATTTTGTAACATGTTTAGGCATATAATACTTGTCATAGGACTAGTTAGGCGGTCCGAACGCGTTTCACGCGCACGATGCGTTAAAGTAGCATAAGCTACCTAAACGGATCATAATGGGTCAATAAGACTTAGGTTAAGTTTCATTTAGCATGTAGGCTTTGTTAAACCATATCACGTGAGTTCCGACACTCATTTGGTTTACAAACCCTAATGCTACCCAGTCTTCCGAGATAGGGCCGGTTATTAACATAGTTACCTATACTAGGTGCCGTTTGATTCCGAGATCTCTAGCGTTACTTGGTGGTTATCTTTATACAACTGAGCAATCTCAAGTGAGTACATAGAACCCCTCTTTTACTGTTTTCAAACTGTTTTGGGGTGAAACACATGTGCCTACTTGTTACTTTCGTGCTTTCCTGTTTTCACATCATATACCTGCTATGTTTGTTAGTACATTATAGTACATGATTTCATTACATTTTATGCTATGTATGTCCATTGTGTGCATACTTAGTACATCGTTTTACATTACATTTCTGCTATGTATGTTGACTGATAGCATGCTAGCACATTGATTTACATGACTTTTCTGCTTTGTATGTTAACTTAGCATACTTAGTACATTGTTTTCATATGACATGTATACAACTGCTATGACATTTGGTTTGCACAAACGAGACTATTATACGTTCATTAACATTAGCTACGCCGCTCGGTAGTAAGTAGTGGTACCATAGGACTTGACAAATCCCATTCCTGACATCCCGGGTTTGTTTGGATGTAAGGAATGACTGAATCCGAATACAATTCTTTTGATAACCTTGACTGAAAGGGGTTATCCGACTGTCTCAAGGCTTGAATGTATGCGTTAACTTACCACATAAATGTTCGTATCAGTGTATCATGCATCACTTGGCAAAACATAACTTTTTGATATATTCAAAATACTTTGTTTTGTACATTTTACTTATGGTTTAAGTAGTCTTATTTTACTTACCATACATAACATTTGTTACACATTACTTGACTACTTTTGGACTATCAACATTTGACAGGGTTTATACAAGTACTATTGACTATTGGTTTAAACATAGACATTATACTTTGTTGGTTGGTTTAAGTGACTTAAGTAACGAGAGGTGAGTAATATGATACAATCATGGTGGATACGCCGCTGGTACTTCCTATACATAAGTGATTGTATTATATTACATATCATAGCGTTATTTAAATCATTCATTTTGGACTTATACATTTTACACAAGTGACATGTTTTTACAAGACTTTGGTTTACAATACAGTTTATTTTATACAACTCATTTTGCATGGTTATTCATTTAACCATACATTATTCACTTATCTATACATATCATTTGGGCTTATTGTTTTTCAAGCAATTTACAAAACAAATCAAATTACAAGGTTCATGACTAAACATTTTCTTAAACTTAAGTCATGAATCCTATTTTCACAAAACCTATGTATCTCACAGGCATTTTTATGCTGACGTACCTACTTTCACATGTGTTTTCAGGTGCTTTTCCGTAGGATGACGATCATGACACTAGGGCGGACCTGTGCCTTAGAAACTTAAAAAAAAAAGAAGCTAGACGATGTTTAATTATGTACTAAACTCTTAAATCTCTGTTTGAAACAATGTAACACTTATGTTGATAAATAAAATACAACTTTGTTTGCCATGGATTTGAAACAATTAATTCTGTCGCGACACGCCCCGATGTTTCCGCCGCGATTTGTTGTTTTACGCGGTCGGGGTGTGACAGAAGAGTTGGTATCAGAGCCAATGGTTATAGGGAATTAGGTTATTAGTAATGCTTTGACCTAGACTATAACTTTTCTAGGACCCTAACACAAATTAGTTGTGTTTAGATCTTAAAACATTTACATCACCTATCCTTAGGTGATTATCAAAACAAGGAACCAAAATTTTTCCGAAACGATTTTTGAAAAACAATCATCTGTTTTTGAATAAATTATTACAAGGTTTTGAACTCTCTTTTATATGGTTTTGAACCCTTTTCAGTTTGGTTTTTGGCCTTGTGCCTTCAAATTTTCAAAATCCCGTCAAACGTTTTGGGTTTTAGATAATGTGAACATGTGCAAACTGGAAGGGTGAATGCCTGTATTCTGGGTTTTCTGTCTAGGCAAGCACTTCGTATACATCTCATCAGACGCGAGACCAGTTGTGCTTACCTGGGAATTCTTGGGATGAGTGTTCATTTATAGGCGAGCATGTCTTCATTATACATTATTTTTGACCCATTTACTTTGATTAGTCACTGTGTGTTGTTTGTTTGCTCTGTGATACGGACGAATGACCACCATCTTTGCTCTTGTTGATTTTGTTTCATCTCATTCTTTTCATCCAATCATCTCACTCGTTTTCTTTCATGTTTTCCTCTTTTAGAATGCCTCCTCGACGCGATCCTCGAACTTTTACTATTGAAGAGATCGCAGCCCTGGTTTCTCAGCAAGTGGCTGCTGTACTTCCCGGGGTTGTAACTCAAGTCCACGATATATTTAACAACAACGGCAATAACAACAACAATAACGCACACTGTAATTTCAAGAATTTCAATTCTGCGAAGCCGCTTAAGTTTTCTGGGTCGCAAGGAGCAACTGCGCTCCTACGGTGGTTTGAAAGTATCGAGAGCACATTCTTACATGTGCAGTGTCAGAATGCGCGTAGGGTTGAATTTGCTTCAAGCGTGTTTGAGAAGCGAGCGCTTACCTGGTGGAATGGTATTAAGCGCGATAGGGGTGCCGAAGTGGCGTTGGCACAAACATGGGAAGAGCTTCGGGCTCTCATGATGAAGGAGTTTTGTCCCCGTCATGAAATTCGAGTTTTGGAACGAGAGTTTGATGACTTAAAGCAAGATGGGGCTGAACGCCGTGCATACACGGATCGTTTTGAAGAACTCAGTCTATTGTGTCCCACCATGGTTACCCCTCCGGATAAAGCGATCGAGAGGTATATTGATGGGCTACCCGATTCTATTCTGGAGATTTTGACTGGTGTTAATCCTACTACCCTTCGCCAAGCTATCGAGTTGTCTGCTACCCTCACTGAGACTCTAGTCAGGAAGGGTAAACTCACCCGCAAGGGTGATAAAAAGAAGGAGACTAATTCTGAGAAAAACAAGAATAAGGGTAAGGGTAAGGAAGGTGAAGCATCAAAGAAATCAAGGAAGCGAAAGGGTGCCCAAAATTTTGTTGTTACTGCACAGGCTCAAGCTGCACCAAATCAGCCTGCGCAACCACCTGCCAAGAAGCCTTATTTTGGCAATGCACCTTTGTGCAACAGGTGTAACGGCCATCACCAACCACATCTCCAGTGTCGTCAGTGCACCAACTGCGGAAGATCTGGTCATCTTGCTGTCAACTGCCGCATTCCTGTCAATCAGAACCAGGCAGTCCATAACCAAGCTCAACAAGTTGCCCAGCCTCTAGCTCAGCAACAGGGCCAAGCTGCACGACCTCATTTTCCTCCTGGTTCGTGCTACAATTGTGGGGATCTGACCCACTACAGGAACCGGTGCCCAAGGCTAGTCAACCAGAACCAAAATCTGAATCAGGCTCCGGCTCGAGGCAGAGTCTTTAACATGAATGCCCAAGAGGCGCAGGCGGATGATAACGTGGTGAACGGTACGTTCTTTATTAATAATCAGCCTGCATCTGTTCTCTTTGATTCGGGTGCCGATAAGAGTTTTGTGTCATTGTCTTTTGAGCCGATGCTTCGCGTGTCTAGAACGAAACTAAGTAAATCTTTGACAGTAGAGGTTGCTAGTGGTGAACCCATTATTCTTGATTCTATTCTTCACAACTGCCAATTGAATCTTAACGATCATCTTTTTCCTATCGATCTCACGCCTATGCAACTTGGAAGCTTCGACGTTATTGTGGGAATGGATTGGTTATCCAAGCATCACGCAGAGATAGTTTGTTCTGAGAAGATTGTTCGTGTACCGCTTTCGACAGGCGAGATTCTGCAGGTTCACGGTGAGAAGCCTACCGGTGGTCTCAAACTCATGTCTTGTTTTAAAGCTCGGAAATATCTGCGGAAGAACTATGTGGCTTTCTTAGCACATGTTACAGAAGATAAAGGCAAGGGTAAGTCTATTTCAGATATTCCTGTCGTTCGGGATTATTCTGAAGTATTCCCTGAAGATTTACCTGGTCTACCTCCAGTACGCCAAGTCGAGTTCCGCATTGACCTCGTACCTGGTGCAAATCCCATTGCCAGAGCTCCATATCGTCTTGCACCATCTGAGATGCAAGAGTTGTCTAAGCAGCTTCAGGAGCTCTCTGATAAAGGTTTTATCCGTCCTAGTTTTTCACCTTGGGGTGCTCCCGTTCTTTTTGTAAAGAAGAAGGATGGATCCTTTAGGATGTGTATCGATTATCGTGAGCTTAACAAGCTTACCATCAAGAATCGATATCCCTTACCTCGCATAGACGACCTCTTTGATCAGCTACAGGGCGCTTCTTATTTTTCGAAGATTGATCTACGTTCCGGATATCATCAACTTCGGGTGCAAGAAGAAGACATTCCGAAGACAGCATTCCGTACTCGTTATGGGCATTATGAATTCACAGTCATGCCATTCGGTTTGACTAATGCTCCTGCTGTTTTCATGGACTTAATGAATAGGGTCTGCAAACCTTATTTGGATCAGTTCGTCATTGTTTTTATTGACGATATCTTGATTTACTCTAAGACGCGAGCTGATCACGAGCAGCATCTTCGTCTTACTCTGGAACTCCTAAAGAAAGAGCAACTTTTCGCCAAATTCTCCAAGTGTGAATTCTGGCTTAAAGAGGTTCAATTTTTAGGACATATTATCAACGAACAAGGTATTCATGTAGATCCCTCCAAAATCAGTGCGATTAAGGATTGGGATACACCTTCTACTCCTACTGAAGTTCGTTCTTTTCTTGGTCTAGCGGGTTATTATCGCCGCTTCATAGAAAACTTCTCGAAAATTGCAGTTCCTCTAACTGCTCTAACTCAGAAGAAAATGCCCTTTTATTGGGGAAACAAACAAGAGGAAGCTTTTCAACACTTGAAGCAGAAGCTTTGCGATGCGCCTGTACTATCATTGCCTGAGGGTGATGATGATTTTGTCGTGTATTGTGATGCATCTAAATTGGGTCTAGGCTGTGTTCTTATGCAAAGAAACAAAGTCATAGCCTATGCATCGAGGCAGTTGAAGATACATGAGAAGAACTACACCACTCATGATCTTGAGTTGGGTGCAGTTGTCTTTGCTCTCAAGATCTGGAGACACTATTTGTACGGTACAAAATGTGTGGTTTTCACTGACCACAAAAGTCTTCAGCATATCTTCAACCAGAAAGAACTCAACATGAGACAGCGACGTTGGGTTGAGCTTTTAAACGACTACGACTGCGAAATTCGCTACCATCCCGGTAAGGCGAATGTCGTAGCTGATGCATTGAGTCGTAAGGAACGTACTAAGCTTCATTGTGTACGTGTTCAATCTGTTATTCAAGCTCGATCCGATATTCAAGCACGCATTTCTCAAGCTCAACAATCTTGTGTTTCACAAGGATTGATGGATAAGGAGTTTCCTTATCACATAACACCTGCTCTGGAACTGAAGGACAATGGATCATATTACTTCATGGACCGTTTGCGGGTCCCAAGCCAGGATGACCTTCGTACCTTGCTTATGGATGAAGCCCATAAGTCTCGTTATTCTATTCATCCGGGCTCAGATAAAATGTATAAGGATCTTCGTATTCACTACTGGTGGCCTGGTATGAAGAAAGACATTGCCTTATACGTATCCAAATGCCTTACTTGTCTTAAGGTTAAGGCTGAACATCAGCGTCCTTCTGGTTTATTGGAGCAACCAGAGATCCCAGTTTGGAAATGGGAAAACATTACTATGGATCTTGTTACCAAACTCCCGCGCACAAAGAAAGGTCATGATGCCATCTGGGTAGTCGTTGATCGTCTTACAAAGTCAGCACACTTCTTGCCAATCCGTGAGGATTTTCCTGCTGATAGACTTGCTCAAATCTATGTAGATGAAATTGTAGCTCGACATGGTGTTCCTTTGAACATCATTTCTGACAGAGATGCTTGTTTCACTTCTCACTTTTGGAGAACCATGCAATCTGCTATGGGGACCCAACTTAATCTGAGCACAGCTTATCATCCGCAAACGGATGGTCAATCTGAGAGAACAATCCAGACTCTGGAGGATATGCTAAGAGCTTGTGTGATCGATTTTGGTGGTAGCTGGGATTCACATCTTAAATTGATTGAATTCTCCTACAACAACAGTTATCACACTAGCATCAAAATGGCTCCTTTCGAAGCTCTCTATGGTCGAAAATGTCGTTCACCAGTCTGCTGGAATGAGATTGGCGAGGCTCAACTTACTGGACCTGCCCTCATTTTAGAGACAACTGACAAGGTCAAGAAAGTTCGTGATAACCTTCAGGCAGCTAGAAACCGTCAGAAGATTTACGCGGACCCAAAACGCAAAGCCTTGGAATTTCAAGTCGGTGATCGAGTATTACTTAAGGTCTCGCCTTGGAAAGGTGTGATCAGATTTGGAAAGAAAGGAAAACTTGCACCTAGATACGTTGGACCATTCAAGATCGTCGAAAGAATCGGAAAGGTAGCCTACAGACTTGAGTTACCTCCTGAACTGGGAAATGTTCATCCAACTTTTCACGTGTCCAATCTCAAGAAGTGTACAGCTGATGAGAACTTCTCCATACCACTTGACGAAATTCGTGTTGGCAAAACACTGAAATTTGTTGAGAAACCAGTGGAAATATGGAACGTGAAGTCAAGTGGCTTAAACGCAAGCGCATTCCTTTGGTCAAAGTTCGCTGGGAAGCTAAGCGTGGACCCGAGTTTACTTGGGAACGCGAAGATCAAATGAAGGCGAAATATCCACATCTTTTCTCACGAGTTTCCTCTAAATAAATTTCGGGACGAAATTTCCACAAGTAGGGGAGACTGTAATAACTGTGCTTGTAATCACTATGAACAGTTCTGTTATCAATAAAACAATGTTATTTGATCCAAATGTTTGTTTTGTTATGTTCTACATTTTTCATGTTTTGACTTTTATCCAATTTCAAACTCTATATCGCTTTCTGGAGAGTTATACGCAAACTAGTGCGTAAACGTACTCAGTTTAATGCGAGAAATGCTCCGGAACATCAACATATACTCAACATACCTTAAATAACCTTTACATAACTTGGATATAAGTTTTGAAGGCTTTGGTATGGCAAAAACAAGTTAATTCGCTTACAGGGACTAAACTTGACAAACTGCGAAAGTATGCCAATTTGAACTGTAACGAACATTCCGGAACATGACCATAAGTTAAACACACCTTAAATATCCTTTACATAGCTTATAAATAGGCTTTGAGGGGTTCGGTGTGCTAAAATAAACTTTTGGATCATTCAGGGACTAAAAGTGTAAAAAAGTGCACAAGTTTGCATTTTCGCGCATAACTTACGTTCTGAATACATCCGGACATCCAAAAATTTATGTAAGCATGACTATATTATATTTTAGTGTTCGCCATAAGAAAAATCCATTCTTCGCGTCATTTGGATCGTTTTTCGCGCTTGTGCGCATTCCGTCTTAATTAACCGAACATCGCGACCGTACGGCCAAACGAACCGACATCCGAGATATTTTTGAACACATTTTAAGTTCCCTATACTTTAACTTCATTTTAGATCTTTGAAATGGGGTTAACGGGCCTTAAACGTGTCGGAAATGGCTAAAACAAGGTGCAGGGACTGAAAATGCAATTCTGCCAAACTAGGTGCTAGCGCACCGCTACAATATAAGTGTAACGGTGCGCTAGGGGTCTGCAGACCAGATTCAATGTTTAGAACAGCCTGTTTGCAGCTGGTTTCCACTCCCATTTCCCTTGCCAAGTGTTGATACCTTATGGTGAGTGGCCAAATTAGTCACCATAACATTCCGACAAGTGTACGGTATTGATCGTGCCTCTTTTTCCATGAAACGATCTCAACGGTTCACCGAAAACTATAAATACCCCATTACCCCAACCTTATTTCTCACTAGAATCTGATTAATTGTGTTCTAAGTTGAAACCTTTGTTTCATACCTGAACTATATTGATCTAGATTAGCATTCGGGGACCCTTCGTAAGTATTCTTTCGTTCTTTTCCTTATTTTATTGCTTTTCGAGTCAGAAAGTCAAACTTTGTTTGACTTTCAGCGTTGACCAGTAATGGTCAATGCGAAGTTCGTTTGAACTTCGCAACGTGAGTGTAATCACGATGGTCATAGTCCCTTGGGACTATGCCTACTGATTACCACGTTGTCTAGGGTCGTAGGGTAAGCGATCTAATAAATCGCTTATACCTCGAACCCGACCCATTTGGTCGATCATTAGGATCTGACCAAACACATTAGGTGACCATAGTAGGTAGGGAATAACCTTCCGAGGTTATACCCTATGGTCACATCGTTTAAGTAGTTGTATGATAGGTAGTTTATATGCCTTAGGTAAATTACCAGAATACCCTTTTCATGTATAATTGGTAATTAAGCATATGTAACCTAAACTTTTGTCACGTAACTGATTTTGTAACATGTTTAGGCATATAATACTTGTCATAGGACTAGTTAGGCGGTCCGAACGCGTTTCACGCGCACGATGCGTTAAAGTAGCATAAGCTACCTAAACGGATCATAATGGGTCAATAAGACTTAGGTTAAGTTTCATTTAGCATGTAGGCTTTGTTAAACCATATCACGTGAGTTCCGACACTCATTTGGTTTACAAACCCTAATGCTACCCAGTCTTCCGAGATAGGGCCGGTTATTAACATAGTTACCTATACTAGGTGCCGTTTGATTCCGAGATCTCTAGCGTTACTTGGTGGTTATCTTTATACAACTGAGCAATCTCAAGTGAGTACATAGAACCCCTCTTTTACTGTTTTCAAACTGTTTTGGGGTGAAACACATGTGCCTACTTGTTACTTTCGTGCTTTCCTGTTTTCACATCATATACCTGCTATGTTTGTTAGTACATTATAGTACATGATTTCATTACATTTTATGCTATGTATGTCCATTGTGTGCATACTTAGTACATCGTTTTACATTACATTTCTGCTATGTATGTTGACTGATAGCATGCTAGCACATTGATTTACATGACTTTTCTGCTTTGTATGTTAACTTAGCATACTTAGTACATTGTTTTCATATGACATGTATACAACTGCTATGACATTTGGTTTGCACAAACGAGACTATTATACGTTCATTAACATTAGCTACGCCGCTCGGTAGTAAGTAGTGGTACCATAGGACTTGACAAATCCCATTCCTGACATCCCGGGTTTGTTTGGATGTAAGGAATGACTGAATCCGAATACAATTCTTTTGATAACCTTGACTGAAAGGGGTTATCCGACTGTCTCAAGGCTTGAATGTATGCGTTAACTTACCACATAAATGTTCGTATCAGTGTATCATGCATCACTTGGCAAAACATAACTTTTTGATATATTCAAAATACTTTGTTTTGTACATTTTACTTATGGTTTAAGTAGTCTTATTTTACTTACCATACATAACATTTGTTACACATTACTTGACTACTTTTGGACTATCAACATTTGACAGGGTTTATACAAGTACTATTGACTATTGGTTTAAACATAGACATTATACTTTGTTGGTTGGTTTAAGTGACTTAAGTAACGAGAGGTGAGTAATATGATACAATCATGGTGGATACGCCGCTGGTACTTCCTATACATAAGTGATTGTATTATATTACATATCATAGCGTTATTTAAATCATTCATTTTGGACTTATACATTTTACACAAGTGACATGTTTTTACAAGACTTTGGTTTACAATACAGTTTATTTTATACAACTCATTTTGCATGGTTATTCATTTAACCATACATTATTCACTTATCTATACATATCATTTGGACTTATTGTTTTTCAAGCAATTTACAAAACAAATCAAATTACAAGGTTCATGACTAAACATTTTCTTAAACTTAAGTCATGAATCCTATTTTCACAAAACCTATGTATCTCACAGGCATTTTTATGCTGACGTACCTACTTTCACATGTGTTTTCAGGTGCTTTTCCGTAGGATGACGATCATGACACTAGGGCGGACCTGTGCCTTAGAAACTTAAAAAAAAAAGAAGCTAGACGATGTTTAATTATGTACTAAACTCTTAAATCTCTGTTTGAAACAATGTAACACTTATGTTGATAAATAAAATACAACTTTGTTTGCCATGGATTTGAAACAATTAATTCTGTCGCGACACGCCCCGATGTTTCCGCCGCGATTTGTTGTTTTACGCGGTCGGGGTGTGACATCAAAACCTTACAATAGAGGGTTCAAAACCTAGTAATCAATCATCCTAGAACAGATGATTAGTTTTCAAAGCGGTTTTGAATTTTATGTTCTTGTTGTGGTTGTCGCCTAAGGATAGGTGACAGTATTGTTTTATGACTAAACACAAGTAAACTCGCGTTAGGGTCCTAAGAAGGTTACAGACTAGGTCAAAGTATTACTAATAACCTAATTCCCTATAACCATGGGCTCTGATACCATCTTTTCTGTCACACCCCGACCACGTAGAACATACAAAACGTGGCGGAAACATCGGGGAGTGTTGTAACAGAATTAATGTTTCACAACCATGGAAATTTAAGTTTCGTTTTATTCATCAAACAAGCGAGTTACATTGTCTTTAAACAAGAAATAAAGAGTGCATAACAAAATTTAACTAGTTCTTGTCTCGTTTTAAGTCACTAAGGCACAGGTCCGCCTAAGTATGTCTTGATAAATCCTATGCATCATCTCCTGAAAACACATGTGAAAATAGGTACGTCAGCATAAAAATTCCTGTGAGATACATAGGTTTATGAAAATAGGATTCATGACTTATAAGTTTAGGAAAATGTTTAGTCATGAACCCTGTAATTTGCTTTGTCTTATAATCATTTGAAAAACGATAAGATTAGATGATATGTATAAATAAATGTAAGGTTAAATGAATAACCATGTAAGATGAGTTTGTATAAGATAAGTTGTTTGTAAAACAATGTATTGTGAAAAGTATGTTATTTGTATAAAATGTTATATGTAAAAATTGAAATGATTCAAATAACGCTACGATATGTAATACCATACAAACACTTATATATAGGAAGTACCAGTGGCGTATCCACCATGCTTGTATCATATTACACACGCCTTGTTACTTAAACCACTTACCCAAACAAACCACCAATGTAAGATGTCTATGTTTAAACCAATTATCAAATATATTGAATAATATACCAAAATGTTTATGTCAAGATGTAAATCATGCAACATATAACCAATGTTGAAAATGTTTATGTGTCAAATGTAAATCATGTAATGTATATCCAATGTCGAAAATGTTTATGTGTCAAATGTAAATCATGTAATGTGTAACCAAAATGATATGTATGGCTAGTGAAATGCATCAACTAAACCATAGGTGAAATGCACAAAACAAAGTATTGAAGTAAAACTTGGTTTAAATCAAAGTTATGTTTTGTGTAGTAAATGCATGCTATACTGATACGAACATCTATGCGGTGTTGTGAAAATGCATACATCCAAGCCTTGAGACTGTGGCGATAAACCCTTAAACAACTTAAAGGTTTATCTAAATTATGTACATCGAATTCGGTCATTCCTTCCAATCCAAACCAACCCAGGATTTCAGGAACGGGAGTTGTCAATTCCTATGGTACCACTACCTACTAACGAACGGCGTAGCTAATGTTAATGAATGTATTGTTCCATTGTAAACAACCCAAATGTCATAACAAAATGTAAGCATGTGATGAAAACAAATGTACTAAGTATGCAATAGATGAACATACATAGCATGTGATGTGATGTGAAACGATGTACTAAGTATGAACTAAATGGACATACATAGCATAAAATGTAATGTAAAACGATGTACTAAGTACGCACACAATGGGCATACATAGCATGAAATGTAATGAAATCATGTACTATAATGTACTAACGAACATAGCAGGTATATGATGTGAAAACATGGAAAGCATGAAAGTAACAAGTAGGCACATGTGTTTCACCCCAAAACGTTTGGAAAACAGTAAAAGAGGGGTCTATGTACTCACTTGAGATTGCTCAGAAGTCCTAGGATAACCACCAAGCAATGCTAGAGATCACGGAATCAAACGGCACCTAATATAGGTAACTATGTTAATAAACCGGACCTAAATCGGAGGATTTAGATAGAATGAGGGTTCGTAAACCAAACGAGTATAGAGACTCGTGTCATATGGTTTAACAAAGCCTACATACTAAATGAAACCTAACATAAGTGCTTTCGACCCATTACGACCCATTTAGGTAGCTTATGCTACTTTAACGCGTCGTTCGCGTGAAACGCGTTCGGACCGCCTAACTAGTCCTATGACAAGTGTTATATGCCTAAACATGTTACATAATCAGTTATATGACAAAATTTTAGGTTACATATGCTTAATTACCAATTATACATGAAAAGGGTATTCTGGTAATTTACCTAAGGCATATAAACTACCTATCATACAACTACTTAACGAAGCGACCATAAGGTATAACCTCGGAAGGTTATTCCCTATATACTATGGTCACCTAATGTATTTGGTCGGATCCTAATGATCGACCAAATGGGTCGGGTTCGAAGGTATAAGCGATTTATCAGATCGCTTACCCTACGACCCCAGACAACGTGGTAATCAGTAGGCATAGTCCCAAGGGACTATAACCAACGTGATTACACTCACGTTGCGAAGTTCAAACGAACTTCGCATTGACCATAAACTGGTCAACCCAGAAAGTCAAACAAAGTTTGACTTTCAGACTCGAAAAGACTCGAAAAGCAATAAAAGAACGAAGGAATACTTACGAAGGGTCCCCGAATGCTAACCTCGATCCAAGTAGCTCAGGTATGAAACAATGGTTTCAACTTAGAGCTTCTCAAATCAAGATTCTAGTGGTTTTTGCAAGAAGTGGGGTGGGGTATTTATAGTGTTCGGAGAACCGTTATGATCGTTTCTAGGAAACCGTGCTTTGATCTCAACCATACACCTCAAGAACATGGTATTACAAAACCATTTGAGCCCATTGTATTGTCCCAAAACCATGTGCAAGTGAAATGGACCAGATTCAAAGTTTCTGCCATGTTTCTGCTGTCTGGGAGGCTGATGCGGCCCGCTTCAGGATCAGACAAACCTCAGGCGGGCCGCCTAGAGCTTCTGATCAGAAAACAAGTTTCAAAAGTGACAGTTTCAGCCCCTGCACGTGTTTAAGGCCATTTCCGACACTTCTAAGGCCCGTAAAGCCAACTTTAAGGCCCTAAAATGATGCCTAAACATTGTGGACATGAAACATGCTCAAAAATATGTCGGATGTCAGTTCGTTTGGTCGTACGAACGCGATGTTCGCTTAATTACGACGGAATGCGCATAAGCGCGAAAAACGATCCAAATGACGCAACGAATGGATTTTTCTCATGCCAAACACTAAAATAAAATATTATAGTGCTTACATAAATTATTGGATGTCCAGATGTATTCAGAACGTTAGTTATGCGCGAAAATGCAAACTTGTGCACTTTTTGACGCTTTTAGTCCCTGAATGACCCAAAAGTTTATTTTAGCACACCGAACCCCTCAAAGCCTATTTCTAAGCTATGTAAAGGATATTTATGGTATGTTTAACTTATGGCCATGTTCCGGAATGTCTGTTACTGTTCAAATTGGCATACTTTCGCAGTTTGTCAACTTTAGTCCCTGTAAGCGATTTAACTTGATTTTGCCATACCAAAGCCTTCAAAACTTATTTCTAAGTTATGTAAAGGTTATTTAAGGTATGCTAAGCCTATTTCACTATTACGGAGTGTTCGTTGCATTAAACTGGTTATATTTACGCATCGGTGCGCGTATAACCTTCCAGAAAGCGATTTAGAGTTTGAAATTGAACAAAAATTGATATGTGTAATTGATACACATATTTGTACAAATCCCAAGTATGAAATACAATATTTCATTGGTTCGGTATTTGTTTGATGGCCGTGGAGTCACAGGTGTTACAAATAGGTTAGTATTTCGCCACTGACTATTTCGGTAATAAACCCATTTATTTCTCTCGAATAACCATCATTCAATTACTTTTCTAACCGTTAAACGGCTCCTTACATGATTGTCTCAAATAGAGGCTAAGCATACTTCACTTAACATACCCGTTAGGAACGGATACTAGCATCATTACATCGCCTTCATTCGATTTGTTCATAATGAACAATCATAGTCATTTCATTCTTACATCATACTCCGATCCGAGAAAGACGGATCGAGTAGACTTTCATCCATTGCATACATAACTTCCCATACCCGGTTCAACGAAAAGTACCGGATATGATGCGTTAACTTTCGTATCTTAATCATTCCTCACAGCCCGTTTATGACGGATTTTACCATTACTTTCAAGGACCATTGAATTCAATTCTAACAACTTTGACATAACCAAACAATACAAGTAAGATTTATTATACATATGACAACCTCATAAATACAGAAATGCGGTGTACACTAACGTACCTCGATCTTGTGAACCTTCCGATTTCCTAGTGTTGAAACCTTCTTCTTTCGCGCCTATAACAACACATTAATTCATTTATTTAGTACAACTAAATCTCATTCATTCACCTTCCAAATTATACATATTATTCTTTTAAGCATTTCATCAAACACTTGGTGGGCATCGTATTTACTAGCATTATGTACAAGTATACAAAGCATAAATTCCTACTAGTTCATCTTATAATTCATCAACATTCAACCCATGTTCATAACCTTCTTTTATCCTACATAAATTTTCTAAGATTCAAGCATTACTACATCATCATATTTCAAGATTCCACATGATTATAGCTTCTTTGATCATCCTATTCATACCACAATTTCACAAGATGGGTTTTTACCAAAATCTTTCAAATAACCTAAAAATCAACATGATTCTTGTCCTAGAAGGTAACCCTAACTCAGATTTCTCACATTTAGACATGAAAATTCGAGATTGGGTTGTAACCCTCATCCTACCATAGATCAAAAACATCAAATTGAACTTACCACTTTATAGAGGGTGTTAGGTTAATCGAAAATCTGGTAACATGCAGCCGATTAACACTGAATTTCCTTGTCAATTGATGAGTTTTGCAAGAACAAGGATAACCCTTGTTTCTCTTGCTTCTGTTCGACCAAAAACACGACCAGAGGTGTGTGTTTTGGGTTTCCACCTTCTAATACCCCTATTTTAGAATCATCCACATCTAGCCCTTCTAGTTTTTACATTTCTTTTAATTAGGCCCCTTTTTCATCACTTAACTAATATTTACAACACATTTTCCTTTTTTAACTAACTAAGTTAAGTTCTTAGGATTTTAACTTATTTTCATGATAAACATTTTTGGGGTGTTACAAGTCTACCCCCCTTAAAGGAGGTTTCGTCCCCGAAACCTTTCTCATTCCAACTTGACTACTTCTACTCTTACTTTTTCATCTATTCATTCACGATACTTAATATAACATAGATGCATTCGAGATCTAGGCAAGAGTTTCATTCATGCATAAACGTATTTGTACGCATTGTCCCTCCACTCTTAAATCAAGTAAATTACTCCATAATCACATATAAGTCAGAATCTGATCCAGAGCTCTTATTAGTGTTGCTTTCACTTTATAATGCTAGTTCCTAACATACATCATTACTAGCGGTTCGTTCATTTGAAATTATTCCGAATGTATACTATTGGTCGTACAAGCTTATGCTTACAGCTTGTTTCTATCTTTCCAAATAAGTGTAACATATCCATACATTTACTAATATAAATGAATCAATTTATTTTATTCCGCACACGAATCATGCACGATATAATTCATTATTGTAATCATGAGCAAACCCCATTATCCCATTACTAACGTTCTTCCATTTACTTACTGGTTCATATGAGGGTTTAGCATAACATTATACGCATACTATAGACATTTAATGACTTAGTGGTACTAATACAAAGCTACCCACTTCCTAATTGCTTTTTCATACCTAATACAAGTATAAGGTATCATTCTACGGTTACTACCGTCACTTGAACTAATCACAAGTTTGAGTTTAACCTTAAATTTAATCCTTCGCACACTTTACTGTTAGCTCCTTGCATGAACTACTTATGATAACAACTGGGTATGTCATGTACGAGCACCATACTAGCGTTTAACCAATTCAGCTCAAACTTTCATTTAAGGCCTTTAAATCTCCCTTTTATTGATATTTATAGCTTCTCACACTGACCATTATAGGTCGATCATTGTATACCATACCATAATTATTCTACCATTCATTTTGTTCACACTTACAACTAAATCTACGCATTCTTAATCATTAATTAAGAATTAAACATTTTACTAACCTCGCCTTCAATGCATAAGTCGGTTATCCGTGCGCCGGATCGATCCGCTTCTTTATATGTACCTTCCATACCAGAATTTGCCTCATTCATTCATGAAATATGCTCCCACTCATGGGCATCCTTCCACTAGCTTTTACTATCATCTCACTAAGAATTCCATCACATTTGTCTATAAATAAACAGTTAGCACATAACCCTTCATAACTGCGCCCTACGGGGTGTTTGTTCGCCCATTGCCTCTTTCACAATTTTCTTACGTACATGCTAAAACATATCATACATTCCATTTCTTACATACAATCCTTTATTTTTATTAGCTATTTCTCCAACTTTCGCAGTTTGACCTTTCAAGGTCAGACTAACACCCCCTTACCTATTGTGGTTGCATCGAGGTACATGTTCGTACCTTATACTCGCATATTTGCAAGCACTTCATTTATTTCGTTTGACTTTTCGGAAGTCTAATTATAAATACATTCTTACATATGGGTATCAGTTATCCTATTCTGACACATCATTCTCTAGTCGAGCCCTAAGCTCCTATTAAAAATGTAATCTTTTTATACGTACCTGGAGCGGGTCAAACCCCTTGACTCGTTATTCATACTTTGTGACAGTTAATGCTTTCCAAACTGTGACAATGCATGCCCATACATTATGCTCACCTATAAGTAATAAACCTGACAAACCGAACATTAAATACCGAGTTCAAATGGCGATTGCCATTTGACCCGTATAACTTATTTGAGTTTGGTACTTACTTTTTATTCTCACTTGATTTATCCGTCTTCGCTTACAGATTTGAACTTTTAATTTATTACCTTTCATTCTTACTGGTTTGAATTCATTTATCAGATTCTAACACTTTCATCTGTACCTTTTGTTCTTCTGTTGTATCATTTACCATGTCATTTCTTATGATATATTTTCGTATTAATCTTCTACATTCAACTTCAAGTGTTGGGTCCTAGCTCTAATTCCATGTCCTAATTCATGTAGCGCGTCTCAACGCAACACTCTACATTCTATTTCTAGTGGTGTTCCCACCCTTCTTTCTTGAGTTTGTTTTTCATTCAATCGTAAGCATAAACTTTTCATTCTTATCTTTCTCTCTTATATTGACCCGATCCCTTAAGAATCGTTAGACCCCTTTTTACTTGCTTGCCCGGACATAAGTGAGATGATTCTCGTGTTTTTCTCGAGCTTCGGTCAATACATGACCATCCCTTAATATACCATTTCCATTTGTTCATTCACCGTATTTAGTGTTAATTCACCTACGTTTTCTAACATTTCTCAACTAGTGAATATCCTACATTACACATTGTATTTCTTACGTAATACTTCTGGCATTTGTAAATAATTATTATTTACTGTCTTCTACAATTTGATCTTTTAAAATTAATCACACTTAGTACTTATTGTATATAAGTATTGTTGTACGCATTGTACTTACTTTCAATTCGAACATATTTACGAAATGTCTTTAGCTAACATCTCAACTAATATTTATGACCGATTTACCCTTATAATGAGGTCTTATCGGTTTAACATTATGCCATCAATTTCAACAAAACGTACCATAACATCCCTCATTTATTTATACATTTCACTTTGATTTCGAATATTCAAACACGTATACACCTTCATATAGATAAATTCGAAGTGATTGCGAAATCACTTACCTTTAGTGTTCACGTTCATGCTTGCCTTATTGCTTCCTCTTACCCCGTTTGCCATCCATACTTGAATCCACTGACGAAATTTCTATCCTTACATATTATTATTACATTCGTAACATTGTTAGCTTATGTGAGCATACATACAATTTACGTAATCCTCCAAACAATACACATATATATATTCACTTTCACATATTTTCACATGCTAATGCTTCGTGATTCTACAAATAGTAAATATCATTCAAGTTAACTATATAACATAATTCCAACATATCATTTACTAATAAGCTCGTATGATTCACATTTAGCACGTATTCGCCTCTTAATCATAACAAGGCAAATCATTAAATACACATAAGCATCACACCATTCGAGTACGAGGTACAGGCCTCTAATACATAATTCTGATCAAAGCATACATTCACCCGAATTTTCATCCGAATTCCATCAAACTCGCATTCTTCAAATTATTTTCACCACTAATCTCATCATCATCATCATCATTTTTTTTATATATTCATTTCTTAACAATTCCGATTCCTTCACATATCCAGATACTTTAGTCTATATTTACTTCCTTCATTATTCATCATCATACGTTTCCAACTCCACTTTATACATTCGTCATTCATTTCATGCCATTCCATATGTTACATTCGACTTTTAGAAAATTTACCCTGATACTATCATTTATTTTATCCGTACATAGCTTAATTTGCCTCATTAAGACTCAACGGGACCGCGAATGAGGCTTTCAAGAAGTGTATATAACTAATTATGGAAAACATGGAAGTTTTCGCGGACTGCCTTTACACATCATGTTTTGCGTTTAATACGAATCATAAACTTTTCAATATATCATAGTTCACTAATCCGTAATTGCTTCATTCGCATTCTTGTTTACATTTTAAACTTTACTCACTTTTTAAACCTTCATCATTTATTTGTGTCATTCGACACACTACTTTCAACCTTTACAATTTCTTTCCATCGTAACCGCTAATCGTGTTTACATATTTCTTATTAGGCCATGTATGGACCCTACATGAACATTTAATAGGCCTTCGAACAGTTCGGGAACTCAAATCACGAAGAAAACAACACAAAACAGCGGCTGAGTTTACACTAGCCGTCGGCGACGGCCAGGAAGCCCGTCGGCGACGGCCAGGAAGCCCGTCGGCGATGGCTTCTAAAAACGTGCGTCGGGTAAAAACCCCGTAGACAGGGACTTAGGGCGTCGGCCCAAGATAGGGCGTCGGCGACGGACAGGGAAGGCGTCGGCGACGGCCTTCCCTTTGTCTTTTCGCTGCAGATCTCATTTTTTGCATTTTTATCCTTTTTTCGTGTCCGTTTCCAGCCATACGGCTCCTTAAGCTTCCCATTTCACCTCCCAATATTAATCCTCTACATACTTAACCTAAACATTTACATCGTAAGCACACTATACATATTTACATTTACCGAAACTTAAATTTTACCTCATTGGCGATCTTGGAGCGAGCACACTTTCGAGTGAGCCGTCAGTTTGAGTTCAAGCACTACTACTTGTGCTTGAATCCCTTAAACCTCGGCTCTGATACCAACTTGTAAGGCCCACATTTGCGTCTAGTAGAAATGACATCCAAAAGACGCTAAAACATAAATTTTAAAGTGTACGAATCTTTCTCAATTTAAAAGGTGAAAACGCTAATATCGTTAATACATGATTTTAGAAAAATTTGGGCATGACCCGTCCGTAAGACGAATGTATCCCTGTATTAACCATCATTAAACAAACAAATTTACGACCCATTCGACTAGACACGACTAAAAACCATACACCAAGTAGTAACAAGTGTAACTACTAACTATGTTATACAAAAACAAGCATTTGACCCAAAACATTAATACATAATTGCGGAAGCGCTTGATGATCATAAAGTGTGCATATGCTCGCTCCAATTTGCCAAGTCGCCTACATTGAAGATTTACCTACATTTGACATAACAAATAGGTTAGTATTTCGCCACTGACTATTTTCGGTAATAAACCCATTTATTTCTCTCGAATAACCATCATTCAATTACTTTTCTAACCGTTAAACGGCTCCTTACATGATTGTCTCAAATAGAGGCTAAGCATACTTCACTTAACATACCCGTTAGGAACGGATACTAGCATCATTACATCGCCTTCATTCGATTTGTTCATAATGAACAATCATAGTCATTTCATTCTTACATCATACTCCGATCCGAGAAAGGCGGATCGAGTAGACTTTCGTCTATTGCATACATAACTTCCCATACCCAGTTCAACGAAAAGTACCAGATATGATGCGTTAACTTTCGTATCTTAATCATTCCTCACAACCCGTTTATGACGGATTTTACCATTACTTTCAAGGACCATTGAATTCAATTCTAACAACTTTGACATAATCAAACAATACAAGTAAGATTTATTATACATATGACAACCTCATAAATACAGAAATGCAGTGTACACTAACGTACCTCGATCTTGTGAACCTTCCGATTTCCTAGTGTTGAAACCTTCTTCTTTCGCGCCTATAACAACACATTCATTCATTTATTTAGTACAACTAAATCTCATTCATTCACCTTCCAAATTATACATATTATTCTTTTAAGCATTTCATCAAACACTTGGTGGGCATCGTATTTACTAGCATTATGTACAAGTATACAAAGCATAAATTCCTACTAGTTCATCTTATAATTCATCAACATTCAACCCATGTTCATAACCTTCTTTTATCCTACATAAATTTTCTAAGATTCAAGCATTACTACATCATCATATTTCAAGATTCCACATGATTATAGCTTCTTTGATCATCCTATTCATACCACAATTTCACAAGATGAGTTTTTACCAAAATCTTTCAAATAACCTAAAAATCAACATGATTCTTGTCCTAGAAGGTAACCCTAACTCAGATTTCTCACATTTAGACATGAAAATTCAAGATTGGGTTGTGGGTTGTAACCCTCATCCTACCATAGATCAAAAACATCAAATTGAACTTACCACTTTATAGAGGGTGTTAGGTTAATCGAAAATATGGTAACATGCAGCCGATTAACACTGAATTTCCTTGTCAATTGATGAGTTTTGCAAGAACAAGGATAACCCTTGTTTCTCCTGCTTTTGTTCGACCAAAAACACGACCAGAGGTGTGTGTTTTGGGTTTCCACCTTCTAATACCCCTATTTTAGAATCATCCACATCTAGCCCTTCTAGTTTTTACATTTCTTTTAATTAGGCCCCTTTTTCATCACTTAACTAATATTTACAACACATTTTCCCTTTTTAACTAACTAAGTTAAGTTCTTAGGATTTTAACTTATTTTCATGATAAACATTTTTGGGGTGTTACAAAATCTCTAGTTGATATAAAAAATTTCATAATATATATGTATTACTAAATCATTTTGTAATATCTTTAATTTATAACAATCCAACTATATAACCGATGGCACCAATCATCGAGCTTATTTCTCTAACTTTATGTACCCTTTTTATAAAAGTAGTATATTGAAATAAATTTCTGTCAAATTTATTGAATATAATATTTTGGAATTAAAGGATGGATAAATAAAAGTTTAAAGAAATAATTTAGTCAAAGTATAAACTATTTGGACTCATGGGAACAGTTTCATTTTTTTTAATTAGTGGGTTGAACTATATTGGTTTCAAATATTAAAACTTAACTTTTAATTTATTGTATATTATATTGTATTATTTATTCTAGGAAGTATTGCACTAGGTAATACAAAGGTTGACGTTTCTAAAATTGATTATAAATATAATAGGTAATTAAGTAATGTACATGTATTAGAATATATATGTACATATCTCAAACTATAATAATAGTAATTTGTTTAAAGATATTCCAATATTAAAATTGTAATTTGATATATATATATATATATATATATATATTAATAAAGCTATATAAAGGACAAATGTATTAAACACACACTTGAGTCAGTTATTTTTTTTATGTGGGGCATCTATTTTAATTTTTAGCTTCAAAATGAACCGATAACTAGAACGTTTAGGGAAATTTAACGTGCCAGGAAAAATAAATAAATAAATACTAAATTATTGATTTATGTCGGGTAAGAAGAGATGTTTTCATTTTGTTATATCTTTACTTCTAAAAATTAATTATCTAATCTCTTTTATATGTACCGATTGTACAAACCATCAGACCAATCTTTTCCCTTCTTCTATATAAAAATAAAAATTTTACATGTATCCTACGTAAAATAAGTTTTAGTTTACATTATATGCACGTACAAAAATATATATTAAATAGAATAGAATTGCAATACTTTTAGAATACTTATATATTATCTTATATAATCTTAAAACAAAAGGTCGGTGGGTCACATCACAACCACGACCTTTTGTTTTTATATAAGAAATTTGTGTTCCTAAACAATGTAGAATAGCAATGTGCTCTGGTGGTTGGTTCGTTCACCTCTAAAGAAGAGGTCAGGATTTTGACTCCTGCTCTCCTTTTTTTTAAATTTTATAAACACACATGTAACTCTTGACTTTTGACTTTATTAAAATTAGTTATTTACATGTAGTTTAATATTGATTTATTTACCTTTTTAACAACTTATGTTTCCTTACACCTATTTACTACATCTTAAAAACATTACAAACAAAGGTTAGTTCCTACACTTTCTAAATTGACACCTTATTATGTTTGTATTTGTTTTTTACGATGTTACACCACAGCGTGTGACACATGATTATACTTCGTTTTTTATCTATGTCTAAACACGTTAATTCATAAATTACTTTTAAGACTTTACATCGCTATCTAAATTACTTTTATCACTCTACACCACAACGACCGAGACATATTATTTTTTATCTATGTCTAATGATGTTAATGTCATGAACGTAACATGTGTAATTACCTCTAAGACTTTCCATTGTTATCTAAATTACTTTTACGACTTTACACCGCAACAATCGAGACATACTCTTTTTTTATATATGTTTAATGATGTTAATGTCACGAACGTAATGTGTTTAACAAAGTAAAATAAATGTGTAATTTCAAGTGCGGGCACCACATGTTAATGTCATAATCGTACGCTATGGCCGCAATGCTTATATATGTTACACTAAGTTAGATTGGATACGTCAAAACACGTGTTTTTATATGGTTAACGCATCACATAATGTGCCGCCAACTATAAACAACTAAGACGTCGCCGCCGCAACGCGCGGCCTGTGACAAAAATCTAGTTTATAATGAAAGTGAGTGAATAGTGATTACAATATTATAATAATATATATAGTTCTTTTAATATTTTTATCGTTTTAATATTAAAATAATAATGACGATTATTAGTAGTATTATCATTATTATTATAATTATATTTTCACTCCCCCTTTTTTTAATAATTGGTTTGAAGATAATTATTCCAAACTTATTATTAATCTTTAATAAGGTAATAATAAATTTAAATTTCAAAGTAACTAACATAGTAAAAGTAGCTCGAATATAGTTTCGAATAGAAACATAGCACTATAGTTTCAAAAGAAACATATGATAAAATGAAAATTCGTAAAGTGATCCAAATGATATCGATATATGATATCAAATATTGAGAACTTATCAATGTTCTTTAAGGCTATCCCCATTCACAGCCTAAGTCAATCCAACATTTAAATAATAATAAAAAACTAGTTTCTCCTTCTTCGATTTACACAACCCAACCTTTCATTCCCACTAACAACCCAACCTAAACCAACTTTTATTAAATATATATTTATTTTATATAAAAATGTGTTTTTAAACAAAATCTGATTTTGATAAAACTTATATCGGGATGTTCAGAAAATTATTTTAAGAAATATTGTGTATTTTGTTTTTCTTATAAGTTTAATTATAAAAAGTTATTTGAGTAATTAAATTGATAGGGGAAATAGTAATTAATTAAAAAATGTGCACCAATAAAGTTTGAACAAGTGGATGAAGTTGAGCATGGTTTTGTGTCATGACCTATGTTACTCCAACAACCTGGTTGTGGGCTTCAACTTTTTTTTTTTTATAAAACCTTTAATATATACATAAACAGATAGAAGCATGTTATACTAACTATTACACTGTAAGTGATACTTACAGTTATAATTACAGTGATATAAATATTTAGGATTTTGGAAAGCATTTTTAAATATAACTGGTATCACAAGCTATTTAGGTAAAACCTATCAATTTAATATAAACTTGTATAGTACAATTAAGCTATTACTTATAGTATGTTAACCTTTCATCCTAATTATATGACTGTATTGTTTATAGTATTATTTCCATATAATACATATATTATATAATAATACCCTTATATATAATAATTGGAAATACAAGGAATGAACCATATAACAAGGTGTTTTAAAACATATAGTTTGTATAGCTTTTAAAACTACAATGTAATAGTTAGCATTAAGACCGGTGCATTGTAATGGATTTATAGTTTTATTATCGAGGTTTATAGTAATCTGATACAACAGTGATAGTTTTATAGGTGATATCGACAGTTGAAAACTACAAAGTGGATTATAATATTGTAAAGGAAATTTATACTATCAACAGTGATAGTTTCGTATTTATTTTAAATGAGGATTTTTTTTTCTCGTGATTTGCACTTTTAATTAATATAATAATTAACAAAACTTTTAACTTATAAATGTATTAGGTAAATGGGTCGCTTACCTATTTAGGGAATAAGCGATCATTGTAAACTTAATGCAATTAAGAGTAAGGCATCCCTATCAGAGACATAATATATCTGCTAGGTAGCCTATGGGTATATTTAATTATATTGGTCACTCATACTGTGATCTCATAAATATTATAATACAAATATTAAGATTTATTTACACATAATAATACATAAGTTATTATATTAATTTTCTAACATAATGTTTAAGTTTTAGGTATTAAAAGAACATCTAAATGACTTAAACAAGTGACTCTGATACCATCTTCTGTCACAGCCCCCGACCCCTACCCGAGAGCGGGAGCCGCGAGCCAGTCAGATGGTATGGGTGTTTATTAATTTTGGCAACGGAAATTTTCATCAGTAGTTAGGAAATATTTTTATCAGAGTTAAACACCAAAATGGTTGAAATAATTAAACGGGATAAAACCTAGGTTTTTCTGATAATATATTTATAATAACAAGTGAGACAAACCCGATTTTCATTCGTAATATATTTATAGGAAATAATCCTAATTATTGAAAACAATTCTCCTTTTTAATTAGGTAACTTTTATAGCCACTTTTCTAAGCATTCAGTGCTCTACAACTGGCTTTTATTGGCTTCATACTAAGTTACCTGAAACACGTGTTTAAAAGATTTTATCAGCAAGAAATACTGGTGGGTGCATCCCAGTTTAATAAAAACAAGTTTTATCATTTTACAGCATTGAGGGCAATTCAGCAATTACATTTGTTTACATCTACTTTAATTATCACCCATGGCACTGTCAATCCTGACGTGTGGAAATGTTACTACTCACAGTGTAATAACAAATTTTGTATACAAAACCCCAACATACCGACGATAATTGTAGAATTACAAATACTTAATCACTGTCAATTATCATGTAAAATAATTGAGGTTTTGTAAAACAGTTTATAAAAGAATTTACAAAAAGAGGATAAACTCACTTTGCTATTTTAGATAGTTCCTGGTGATTTCCTGGTTGTAATCTATTTAAAATAAACAATGCACACGCGTTAGTATAATAACCAAATTTACATTAGCTATACCCTCCCCCCGAGACAGAACTCCAACGACTGAGTCGGGCGGAGCCTAGACATGCGTTACGGAGCTCTAGATCTATCGGGCAAAGTAACTAATACCTAACCAGGGGTTATAATACTTACAAAGAGGCAGAGCTTCGCTTATTAGGGGGTATTTGGCAATAGTTTTAGCTTATTAGAAGTTGAGAGAAAATAAAGAAAGTTGAACGATTGAAATGGCCGCTTTCTGTTCCTTTTATAGCTGATCCAGGAGGTTCTCGCGCCCCACAAGAGATAGACTATTGGCCTTCGCGGCCCGCGAGCGATGTAGGGTAGGTTATAGGATTGGCGAGTCACAAGTGTAGGGTTGCCGAGTGTTATGCCACATGGCGGGCTGGGGTGCCGCCTAGTGGTACTGGGTTGTGGCCCGCGACGTCTTACCTTAAGGGAGTCGCGCCCCGCGAGAGGCTCCCATTTCTTGTTTTATTTGATTGTTAATGAAATAAAGGTATTCCGGGGCTGTTTTTCGTATATGGGGTATATTTTAGGACCTCTAGGGGTGTCAGGGGTGTTTTAGGAGAGTTGTTCTATTTTGGGTATAACTACTGAACTATTTAATAAAATATATAATGCACTTGTGTTAAGTATAGTAACCCAATCAACTTTATCAATATGTCACGAGACAGAACCCCCCACGTACTTAGTCGGGCAGAGCCTTGACATGCGCTGGTGGGTCCTAAATCAATCAGACAGGGTATCGACTTAGTGATCAGGGGTTACAATACTTAAAACGGGGCAGGGCTTTGTATGATTTAGGGGTGAATTACTAAAGCAAAATAATAGATTTGATAAGACAGAGTGGGAGACGAAAGAAAGAAAAGAATGGAATAGTGTTTGAAAGTTGAACTATAAAACTCTATATATACTACAAATTGTATCTTTGAGGGCACACAAACATTGATTGTTTCTGCTTATATAACCTTCCATGTATACATATGATCCACATACACACAATTCCTTATAATTCATTTGTTTAGTTTTAATTTATTATTATATTATTATTATAATTAATTTAACCACTTCACTCATTTGGCGCTTATAACTTCTAATTGATGACATTTTATAAAATAATGAATATGTCATTAGAACGAGAATATTGGTGTCTACATTTTGACACAAGTTTCATTAAACGGAGTAAGTTCAAATATAAGGTATTTTTATAATTTAATTATTAAACGGTTCCTACGCTCACCCAAAATACCTCATATTTTCATCGGTAACTTTCCCTTGATGCATCCTTTTAATAACAAAAGTTTTTATATACTTTATTTTTATAAATAAAATTTTTGGGAATGTTACAATCATAAAGCTTAATATTAAAAGACTTTACAATTCAAAGCTCTGGCCCACATTTAACTTTCAAAGGTCTGCCCACATACAAAAGGGTAAAGGTCTGCCAATATTCAAAAGGGTAAGGGTCAGCCCACATACAAAGGGCAAAGGTCTTTCCATATTCAAAAATTCAAAATCTTGGCTCCAAATTCAAAATTCAAACCATATATGTATAAAAAGTTCTTTTTAATTTCTCTGAGCTTATCATTTCTCAACTTTCTCTTTCTAAAACTCACTTTCTTTCTCTCAAATCCAGACCACCATCGCACACACGTTAAATCCTTCTCTCTTAAACCCTCACACCATCAGTCTCTCCGGCAACGATTCAGGTTATGTTTCTTCTTCATTATTCTTCATATTTATCCCCAATTAACGATCCTGTCCCTTTGATTCTCTTTTGCTTAGGTTTTAGTTTTATTTATGTTCTCTCCAAACCCTAGATCCAATGAGTCCAGTCTTGCCGTCGGCAAGCCATCCTCTGTGCTTCTCATCAATTCAGTCTTGTGTTGATAAAAATGGGTCAGGTGTCAGTCATCATAGCTCTGATCGTCGTGGCCTGTGCCGTAGGCATATCTGCGAGTGGGATTGGATCCATCTTTTCCGATGAAAATCCGATCAGATAAGTGGTGTCTGATGGTCTACGGGAACTTGAGAAAAGTTGTTCTTCAAGTTATTGGCCAAACTCCTCATGCTCTCGCCTTTGCTCGATTCGCTCACAGGTTAGTTAACGTTTATCATGAATCTTCAGTGTTTGGCAGTTAAAAATGGATCGATTGATGTTTATCATGAATCAAGCTCTCACCTTTGCTCGATTCGCTCACAAATACTCGGTTTCACAAGAGAAATTCGTGAATGAAGAAACTGAAAAACTGGTATGATTTGAATCTAGACTAATAATTAGTTATTGCCTTATTGGTTATTGATTTGATTTCTAATGGTTGGTATGATAGGTTGTAGTTGAAACATTAACAATGGAAAAGAATGCAGATTGTAGTTGAGATATTGGCAATGGAAAAGAATGCTATAATGACAGCAAAAGTAAATTTCTAATCTACCCTTATCTATTGCTTTTGAGTTGGTTGGTTTTCTTAAAACATGTCTGCTTTTGTTGTGTCCAGATATGCCAGCTCATTTTACGGTCCATTTCGAGAAGCTTTAGACTCGAATCCCCGTTTTGGAGACAAGAAAACGTATGTAATTACTGATAAATTAACTACAATGTCTATATACTTTTGTTGGTCTGGCAGCAACTTCCCACTAACCTGAAATTGCCAACACGAAGTTGATTAGTCTTTTTAATTTATTTTGGTAGTTTTTACATATCGTTGTTTGTGTGTCAGATGGTTGAGATGGTCAAGGATGGAGACGCATGTAGAGGAGAAAGGCGCCCGAGAAAGCCCTGACGGTCCGATGGTGTTCCGCCGGCTGAATCGGCTTGAATTACTGCATGTGAAAGAATATCACTTCGTTGGCAATCATTCACACTTCCTCCTCAAGTATTGATTATTGTTAATTTATTACTTAAATGTTTTTCATATATTGTTTAATTTATTAGTTAATTGTTTTTCATGTTGTTTCGCATCGGAAATGACACAATCAGTGTTGCTGTTTGTAATTCGAATTGTAGTTTTGTTAGGTTAAAATATAATGTGTGCTTTGAAATACATGATGATGCAAGTTTTCTAAATTCTATAACTCAAAGTGGTCAGATCTGAAAGGTAGAATCTTATTTTGTCGGTACATCATGTGTGATTGAAATGGGTCGGACTGAGTTGAATGAGTTATTCTTAGATTCGGTGGTCGGTTCATAATTAATTGTATTTATGTATTCACAGTAGTAATATAATAATAGTATTAAATATCACCTAAAGTTACAGTTGAAAATATGAAAGGTAGAATCTTATCCTGTTTGATTTGCAGCAACCCAGCACCATTATATATTCATTATTATTTATTAAAACTATTTTATCAACTAATTGAGTTGTCATACATCAATAACATCTTTTTAGGTTGATGCCTATGTGACCCAAGTTGGTCTTCTTCACTCTGCAGACAATTAGCAGGAACCAGCTCGGTCCAGCACTTAATCAAGCAGTCTTTATTTGGGCCTCAATCAATAGCGGCACTGACACTTCCGTTGGTCAAGCACTTGAGCAGGTGAGCAAATCAAATTCTTGGTGTTTACAAGTTCATTAATATTAGAGTAAATTACAAGTTTTGTCCTTTATGTATGTCCAAAATTGCAGGCGCTGCCCTTTGTCTTTAAAATTGATGAGTTTTGTCCTTAATGTATGCAAATCTTGCACGTTATGTCCTTTAGGCCAAAACCATTTAGATTTTTTGGTTAAATGAAGGCATGTGCAGGGCACATGAGGGTAGGAATGTAATTTCACCTGACATTTTGTAATTTCACATCCTTAGGGACTTTTTTTATAAAATAACTTATATAAAGGACTCTTGTGTAAGATAGAAAAGATATTTACAAAACTCTGCACACACATCTCTCTCTCTTCTCTCCACCGCCCACCCTACCACCAGCCACCATCGCCTTCACCCTGCCACCACCGCCTGGTCCGCCTCCACCTGCTACCACCAGCCACCATCGCCTTCACCACGCCACTGAAAGTGTTGGATCTGTATGTTGTTGCATGGGCAAGTGTTGGATCTGTATGTTGTTGGTCCGCCTTCAACTTTACTCCGGTCATCTTCTCCACAACTCGCATTCGAAGCTAATTCACCGGATTACAGCTCCAAATTCCACCAAATTCCTCAGCATTTCAAGCTAATTAACCGTAATCAGTTGATTATGTGGTTGAAATTGACAAATTGTGCATAATTTTCGTACGATTAAGTGATTAACTGTTGATGATCATTGTTAGTGATGAAGTGGATAAATATGAAGTGAGCAGGTGGTGGTAGAGAGAGAGATGATGGATAGATACAAAAAAGTGTATGTATAGGTGTAATGAGTTGCCATCATTGGGTTTCATATGGAGCATATAAGTACAATAGAGTGACAGTGAAGCAAGCTTCTGCATTGAAAGTGTTGGTTGTCAAAGGAATAAAGGAATGTCTTCTTGCCCCTTCAACTTTACTTAAAGGATTAAATCATTTTTGTTGCAGGATTGGTGGCTGGTGGTAGCAGATCCAACACTTTCAACTTTACTCCGGTCATCTTCTCCACCTGAAAGTGTTGGATCTGTATGTTGTTGCAGGATCGGCGGCAGGTGAGCATGGAGGTGGTGGCGGCAGGTGATGGCAAGTGGTGGTTCGAGAGAGAGTGGTGCAGTGTGTTTAGATAGAGAAATTGCAGTGTGTTTGGGTGGGGAAATCCAATTTGGGCAGATCGTTCTCGAATTTGATTTATAAATCAATTTTGGAGATGGTGGTTGTAGATGAAGGGTGGTAGATGTAGTGGTGGCGGTGAAGGGGGTGGTGGAGGTGCAGGATGGTGGTGATAGGTGGTTGCTAATTTCAGAAAATATATATATATATATATATATATATATATATGGTTATAAAAATAATATTTTAAATTATTTTGTTTTATTTTTACATATTAGCCCCTTGATATAATTTATCTTACACAATAGTCCTTGGACAATGAAATTACATTCCTACCCTCATGTGCCCTGCACATGCCTTCATTTAACCAAAAAATCTAACTGGGTTTGGCCTAAAGGACATAACGTGCAAGATTTGCATACATTAAGGACAAAACTCATCAATTTTAAAGACAAAGGGCAGCGCCTGCAATTTTGGACATACATAAAGGACAAAACTTGTAATTTACTCTTAATATTAATATTGTAACTATTTGAACTCCTTTTAACTGGTCCGTTATACCTTGCCCGGCGTGTCTGTTTCATCAAATAGTGAAGTTTAAGAATTTGTAGTTACATTTAACCAATAACCATAATATGTGATTACTGATATGTGCGTAACAGCTGTTAATCTCTCACAGGTGTGTTGGATGATCAATTTGTTTAATTACAGCCGAACCATTCTTTTGCGAAGAATTGCAAGGTCAACATGCTGGTCGAACGTGCATGCCATATTAAATCCTGTTCATTATAGTCATGCTAGCTCAACTTCATTATCAATATGGAGGAGAAAGAAGGGGATGGGAAAAGAAGGTTTGATTATAGCTAAAGAGCTCAAGAGACTTGAATCCAATTTTGTTCGACTCAACTGTTTCATGAAGTCTCATGTCTCTCGCCTTCTCAAGTCCGACCTCGTCTCTGTCCTTTTTGAATTCTAAAGACAAGACCTTTTTCTATCCATGAATGTGCGTGTCAATGTTCACTTCTTCGATGGCAATGTGGATTTATTTTGTAAATATTTATTCATTTTTAAGTATTGTTGCTTAAGTTTCATTGTGCAGTTAGATGAGGTGCTGTGGAAAGAGAATTGGTTGTTTGAAGGACGTTCATGAGGACAATTTTTCAAGTGGAGATGGATTTACATTTCCTTTAAGACATGAATCTATAAACTATTCGTTTATTTGTAAATGCTTCTTTATGACTGCACAAGTTCTTAATTTAGGGCTGTTAAAAGCTTTTTCAAACTTCAAGCATCTTGTGCAGGTATCTCTCATTTAGTATTTGTAAGTCTCTTTTCTTAGTTGAAAAGTCTAAAGCAGATGTTTATGTGTCGGAATTGGTTCTTTGAAGGACGTTCATGAGGACATTTATTCAAGTGAACATGGATTTACATTTCCTTTACAAATGGAGTACCTTGCTGACATCACCATAAAAACCGAGCCTTTCATAACCAAGTTGGCAGCAGATGTTCACGGGCAGGTATTGAAATTACTATGAAGTATGGATTTTTTATTGAGCATTAAACCAACCAATTTGGCAAATAATTAGCTGAGTTTTCATTGAATTTTGTTCAAAAAGAAGGATTTCTAAAGGTTGAAATTACTATGAATTTTCAGTTGAGAATTAAAGAAGCCAATTTGGCAAAAGAAAGCATGATGATTCGGCTTTGGGAACTATATAAATAATCAGCATTTCAGAACCGTTGGATGCATGACCCGAGCTGCTTCAGCAACAATCTGGATGGTGTTTTTCAGAGCTTTGTAGAACCCGATTAAATGAGGTGAAAAAAATTAATTAAATATATATTTAGGGTTGAGAGTTTATATGCTTATAATAGTGGCAAATGTCTGTTTATGTTTTGAAACCTCTGTTTGCTGTGAACAAATGTTTGAAAATAAAATAGTGGTTGATACATCTGTTGACTTTGGTCAACAGATGGATGAAAACAAATGTTTGAAACCACTGTTGGGTTAAAATAGAGTTTTGTGAAAAAAAAAAACAGTAATTGAAACCACTATTGGGTTAAAACGGTGGTTTAAAACCACTGTTGGGTTAAAACAATATTTTGTGGAGAAAGAACATGTTTGAAACCACTATTTGGTTAAAACGGAGGTTTGACTTTGGTCAAACAGACTTTCGAACCACTAAAAGAGTGGTTTACTCTTTTAAACAGAGTTTTTTTTTTTTTTTTTTTGTCATTTTTGAACAATCCTTGTAATAATTTTAAACAACAGTTTGGAATCTTTAAAAACAACATATTAATGTTTTGTTGATAAGATTGGAATGCAGCACATGGATGGGTCAAAGATCAATAAATACACAGAGATGCTAAAGAAGAAGGTGATGGCGCAAGGTGTTGAGTTTATGTCGTATGATCCGGTTGAAGGAGAATGGAAATTTAGAGTCCAACACTTCTGAAGTGAATACAATTTGTTTCGTTGGTGGGCTACTGATATATGATTTATTTGATTTCTACCATGAAGTTGTGTCTACTGTGCTTTACAGTCTAAAGATTTGATTTGTAATTGTTAACAGTTGCTTGAATGCAAATGTTATTTCGTTCACAAAGATTAATAAATCGTATATTTTCGTATTTTTTGTACTCTAAACTTTAAGTATTTGCCGACCGACTTGTCTATTTATAACTATAACCACATTCACCATTTATATGTGGCATACATGATTTTCTAAAAACCACCCGTGTTTGCACAAAGGGTCTTACTACTAGTAATATTAAAAAGGTAGAAAACGGTATAAAGCCCTGTACGGTATAATTTAAACGAAATAATATTAAATTATTAATATTACTGTTATTATTATAATGGCATAATGTTGAAAGGATAATATTAAAAAGGTATAATTATGAAAACTGTATAAAGCCCTGTACGGTTAACATTGAAACCATATAATATTTGAAATGGTATAATGTTGAAAACGGTATAATATTTAAAACATATAATATTTGAAACATCAAGAATGGTAATTTTCTAAAACTCGCCGGAGCAAAGTTTATACAATAAAAAAAAATCTTAAAAGAACCACCAAATTACCCCACCAAAACACCAAATTCTACCCCCAAATATTCATCTGTGTTCTAAACGCCTCGAGCAGCCCTGTACTAGGCGTATAGGGCTCCTCAAAATCGTCTCTGAGACGCTACTTTTTTCTGCAGCCCTATACGCCCCGTACAACCCTGTACGAGGCATCTAGAACTCCGAAGTGTGCAAATAATCGCCTGGGGTGTGCGAATGGTTTAAGCCTTAGTATATTCTGATTTTATACGCAAGCTTGTTCAACAAGTCATATTATAAGCTTTTTAATTTGTAAATTGTAATCTTCATACGCGTAGTTACCCATAAAGCTATATTTATTTTTTTATATTATGTTATCAATACCAAACTAGCTTAACATGTTTTTAAAAGGCTCATTCTATTCTCACACCCTAAACACAACTTTATATTACACAACTTAAACACACGTTACAACTAACTCATTGCCTAACTTTATATTACACAACTTAAACATAAGTTGCAACATAAAAAACAATATTATAGTCATTAATTACCAACATCCATCTGCGTATATGAAACTCTTTTGTACAGAGAGTTGCACCTAACTTTAATTAAATAACGATAACATGGATATAACATCACCATATATTGAAAATTGAGAAAAACATTTAATATGCTTCTTCGCCTTCCCTAGATCATGACTATATTGGTGAGAATGTCTACTCATGTCTTGAATTGTACATGACACCTTATGGATGTTCTTCTGAAGCCCATCAATTACACTCACCATCTCTTCCTCATTCTCTTTGGTAAAACAACTAGACCTCCCCATCTTGTTCATCAACTCCTGAAGAAGAATTCCGTTGTCATAAAACTCTGAGATCTGCAACTCGTAGCTAGAACTTCTCTTCATTATAAACCATCTACCATCCTTCATACGTTTCTTATCATTAAAAGCTCGGATCAGATGTAGAAACAGAGACTTCAAATTTGTTTGTTTCATAGTTTCTAGAAGTTCCAAATCACCCATATATGCAGCCACCATACACAAAATACCAGTTAAGATGACCAACATATTTTCCTCTGCCATTAAATGCGAGAATCTGTTGTATGGATGCACAATATCACATGTTAGTCTAAACATAGCCTCTAGCATTTTGATAAATTTATCAGAAAATCCAACACTTTTAGCAGCTTCAAGATCATCGAGCTGCTGCAGCATCTCTTTGTAACTGTAATTGTCAGCTCTACTTTTGACCAAAATTTGCTCCAGTGCTAACTTTACACTCAACCACCCATCATTTGTGACTTTCACCGACTGTACGAAATCATTGTAGAGTACAGATGCTCCAAGGTGGATTACATGGTACATACTCATTACATAAGACCTGTATACTTTTCTAGAATTAAATATACGTTTAGTGATACTGATTTGGTAGATGGCATCCAAGGAACCTTGGTTGATTTCAAGTAGACCTTTAGTGATTTGGTAGATGGCATCCAAGGAACCTTGTTGTCTTCCATGGTCAGAAATGAAATCTACTAACTTATGGATATGGTGGTCCATGTGCGTATCTTCTTTACAAGTCACTAAAAGGTTTTCGTCTATCTTCCAGTCTTCTTCTGAAATATGCCACACTTGGATCTTAAAGTCCTCATGTCGCTTTAGGTGCAATATATATTCCTTATTTATAAAGCGGACACCAAATTTGGTCACCTGTAAATTACCATCTGCAATAAATTGTTTCAAACTCATTTAGAGTATGTTAAAAATCTTTAGTTCCAATATTCTGTACACCCATACTGGCACAATGACATCATTTTCATGTGACTGACCTTCTGGCTCCATGCTAAAAGAAACACCAAAATTGCTCTTTTGACTTGAACCTACAATTCTCTGAAGATCATCAGCTACCGTCCAATAAAAAACCAATTGCGTCTCTGATTCTGCCACCACGAAGTGTATGGGGACCGAAATTTTCCAATGTTTTTCCCCAAGATGAATATGAGCTGTTACTATGTATTTAGCTTCCATATAGCTGTCAATATGGTGGACAGAAATAACAGCACATATAGCAACTCCGATCCATGGGCCTTCAAGAATTAAACGATCAGAACCTGGCTGCACAAACCCTGATGGAATTTCACTTCCAGCACCAGCTATCTCAAACAACGCTTCAGGTGTCATCCAATATTTTGTCCGTAACTACATAAATGACATGACAAGATTAAGTATTTACTAATAGTTTGATGTTACATTTTCCAACACATGCACACACCCACACACCTACAAAGAAGCATGCATACACACACACACACACAGATACTGATGGGTTTAAATAAGAACCACTAAATATATGAGGGCCATTAGAAGACAATTTATTCAGTAATGAACAAAAACTAGTTAATGATTTTGTTTACCCATAGATGACATACAAACCTGAAGGTTACTGTTTAATATCTTTTCTGCTAGATAAAGGCCACGTTTGTCTACTGCCAATTTGGGACAGTTCAAGATGGACGACTGTCGTAGCTTGATACATGGAATTTAGATACGTCAACCCCTTCTGCAGAAACATAGTAACTGAATCTACTTCGAGGTCCATAATCCATGTCCTCATCTACTAATGAAAGTTTTGGTAATGACTGAAGCCTCTTGCAGTTATTTAAACAAAGCATTCTCAATTTTGAAAGGAGACTAACACTTGCAGGCAGCGAAACAAATTCATTTCCAGACAAATCCAAAGTTATCAACTGACATAACAAACCAACATCATCGGGAACAACTGATAGATTGCAATTACTTAGATCAACTTCTTTTAAACAACTCAGACTGGAGTTCAAAAAGCACCCTGTTTTGAATGACAACCGGCACCTATTTACATGCAAGAGTCTTAGTTTTTTTAAACGATAAATAGAAGATGGAAGCTCCTTAACAAAGGTTCCACTGGCATCAAGATTCCTTAAATCACACAATCCATCCATGTTTTCTGGTAATTTCTTGATTCTGGTTCCATTCACATAGAGATGCTCCAAGCACTTCATGTTCTTACCAAACTCAGGAATATATTCAAGTTTTGAGCACCCAGAAAGAAGAAGTGCCTCAAGAGCTTCCATTTCCATACTACTTCTGCCAAGGCTTTTAAGGCATGTACATCCTTTGAGATTCAAGTAACGTAGTCGTTTGAGGAGAAGAACTGATGCGTGTAGTCTTGTTAAATTTGTGCAGCCTTCAAGATTTAGTTTCACAAGATTTGAAGCTGACGTCAAATCTGGAATTTTGGTCAAATTCTTTGAGAAACTGAGGTTAATGGATCTCAAATTAGGCAGCCCCTATTGTAAGAGAGGGAATTTGTAAGATTTCTACATGCAAATCATGGCTGAAAAACTGTTAATGAGATATACAAACAATTACACAATTACTTACTAAATCTTTCTTCCAAAGTGTTTTAAGTTGACTTGAACACATTTCAAGTTCATAAATGTGTTTTGGTTCAAACATTGAAGGAAACGACTTTAAAGAACATCCATACCATTCTAGAATTCTTAGATCATTGGAGAGATACTTAAGTCCTTTAGGGAAGTGTAAATTACTAATTCTGACAAATTTTAGTTTCGTCATCTTTGAGAAACATGTAGGATCAATGAAGCGCTCATTCAGTTCACCCTTATATGGATCCTGATTAATGACTTCAACAGTTTGCGCTCCCTGATACAAAAGAGCACAATAGTTAGTAGTATAATTATTTCTCTCTGTGTGTTTTAAAATTACGTAATGGTGACTTACAAGTGACAAACAAGTTATCTATTTTCACTATTAAAGAGTATTTAATGTTGTACTAGGCTCACATTTTCACATGCCTTACAAGATCAGAATTTTAGAGCTTAAAATGTCATATAATTTCCTACCAGGATGTTTAAAGTCAATGTATCTTCATGAGACTTGATTGCAATGTGCTTCTCATCAGTGCGAAGAATTTTCCAGCACATTTGTTGTAGCAGATCATGCATCCACACGTTTTCTTCGAGATTGATAGTTATGAGACACTTGTTAATAAGATCAGTAATTCCACACTCAGAGTACAAACCAATATTGGTTAGTATATCTTTTACCAAATCTATGTTTCTTCCTTTCAAGAAACATGCAATATATATGAAGGCATTACGCTGATTTTTATCCAATCTTGCATAAACTACTTCAAGCCTTCCAAGAACTTCTTCCACAGGATATTCTCTAAGTTTCTTCAACGTATCTTTCCAGTAGTTTTCATCCTTCCCACATAAAAGAGAACCATAAACATTAAGAGCTAACGGAAGACCACCAGCAAGCTTCACGATTTCATCAGACAATTTTTCATAACCATGTGTAGGAAAGCTTTCCTTGAAGGCTGATTGACAAAAGAGACTCAGAGCTTCGTTACCTTTCATTTCTTCACACATATATATTTCATGCTTTTTATAGTAATTCAGCAAGTCTCTGTTTGTTGTGGTTACTATGATTCTGCTACCAGGTCCAAACCATTCAAGCCCCCCAGCTAAATAGGTCAACTGGTCAACATGATTCACATCATCCAACACGATGATAACTTTTAAACCACTAAGTTTTTTGCACAACAAATCTTTTCCATCAGTGACATTTTTAGCATGAATGTTTGTGTCCATTAAAATGTCATCAAGAAGTTTCTGTTGTAATTTGCATAGATCAGTAATATCATTTTGTTTGGAAATGTTCTTGATGTTTTCAATGATACTACTTCTTTTAAACTTCCCTTTAATGTCCTTATAGACAGCTTCAGCTAGAGTAGTTTTACCGACTCCACTCATCCCACAAATCCCTATAAAAAGAACTTCACTAGACTCCATTCTCAATATATTTTTCACTTCATCCACACGTGACTCAATTCCCACTAGACTATTGGAAAGATCTAATGGCATTGTATTAGACAAGTACTTTAAAACTTGGCTCACAACCTTCTTTACCTCTTTAGCTTCATCCCAACGATAGACAGACACGAGAGTTAGTCACAAGAAGAATCTTGCCAGTTGCGTTAAGATGCTTAATTAAGTACTATGACATCTTCCAGTTTACAACATGGCAAAATAACTCTAAAACAGTAATGTTAAAAAAAACCCTACTTGTCTTTTGTCACGTGTGATCCGGAGAGAGCTCCCACTTCTTCGAAAGCAGCTCTCCATATATTCACTTTTCCTGGTGCAATTTCGGTATTGGCATCATGATTGGAAAATGCTTGTTCAAAACAGTCGCTTTGACGGCGCACGTCAGAAGGAGTTACATGGTAAAAAATAGGAATAACAATCAGCTTTCCTAGTTTCATGCAATCAACAATCTTTGCAATTTCCTGCAAACACCATTTTGACGTTGCGTATTGTCTAGATAAAATCACAACGGCAATTTTTGATGTTTCTATTGCCTGTAAGAGCTCGGGAGCAATCGGCTTTCCAAGCTCAAGTGTCCTGTCATCTTTGTAGGTTATGATACCGTTTTCAATTAAGGCGTCATATAAATGGCTGGTGAAAGTCATACGAGTGTCCTCCCCGCGGAAGCTCATGAAAACATCATAACATTGTGATACTGTTGTTGAAGATGATGATGATGCATATGGCAGCATCTGCAGATCTCACCATAATTAGCTACTACGTATGAACAATTAACATACCAAATGACACAAAAGAGTAGACTTTGGACGGACACAAACAAATAGGGGAAATTGCTAGAATAGACAAGATGACCTTCAAAGTTAACTCAATAGACATGCATATTCAGCCGTTAATAATAAAACAGACAAGCCCAAATAAAACCAATCAAGAGATACCAAATAGGATCCGCCAGCTAAGATGACTAGGGCATAACCTAGACAAAAACTCATACAACGGGGTCCACATAATAACCAGTCAAATTGAGACATGTGTAAATAAGCATATGGATCCGCAAGCTAAGACACGTGTTCTAAGCCCTAGCCGTCTTGACCGGCGGATCCAGTTTGTTGTCATCTGATTGGCTCTTTTTGTCTTTGTCTATTTTTTCAAGGGCTAAATATCCATGTCTACTCCATTAATTTCCCCTAACATATAAAGCATATTAAAAGCAGGTTTATTTATAGTCATCACCTAAGTCAATACCTATTTTTCAAAAAAAACCTAAGTCAATACCTAAAAGGTGTTAACAACTAGTATATAATAAAATATCCAGATTTGATTAAAATAATCGGGTATTAGTATTATAATACTCCTATAAGCAACCGCTAAAACAGTTATCCAAATTAAGGGGCAAAATAGCTAAAAACGGTCCACGATGACTCTCACAATCAAACATAGATGAAGAATTAAAAGCGTGAATTATAATAACAAAACCTAATGGGGGAAGTGTGAAACTGACCATGGAAGCGCTAGCTGGTGTCATTCAGGGCGCCGGTGGTGCGGAATTTGCGGAAGATGTGAGGAAATAGCAGAGACTGAAAATCAAAATGATCATTGCTCTGCTTTTTATGTAAGTGGGTTTGGATTTGTGGTTGAGATGAGAATATGGAAATTTCGTTATAAAGGCTATGAAATTTCGTTAAACGAAGTAAATAACCGTTCGTTTGACTTCTGGAAGTTGTTTTACGTTCATTTGTTAATAAACTAGGTGTTTACCCCGTGTGTGCTGGCTATGCCATTTTTTACATGTGTTTTACCCTACCAATGTTTTTCCCTTTTCTACTAACAATATTTAAATCCGTGTTGTAAAAGTCGGTAGGCAGACCCTAGTCGGTCAACGGGGGAGTTGGGTGTACCCAGTGATCAACGGGGAAGTTGGGTGTACCCAGTGAGTACTCAGACATGGTAAATATAAAGAAAATTAATAATTGGATATTATATACATGTCAAAATAAGTATAATTCAAGTCAAAATAAGCATAATCCATGTCAAAATAAGCATAATATAAATGTCAACAAACGAGGTTGACCGACTAGGCCGACTAGTCCCGACTTGACCAACTACTCTCTGAAAAGTCAACAAATGAGGTTGACCGACTAGGCCGACCATGCTCGACTAGTCCCGACTAGACCAACTACTCTCTAAAAAGTTAACAAACGAGGTTGACCGACTATGCCGACTATGCCCGACTAGACCGACTACTCTCCGATGTTGACCGAGTTTTACCGCCGGCGACTAATTGAGCCCGCCTAGGAGAAGTCGCCTCGGAGGGGTTCCAAGGACCGAGTACTCGCCGGGTACAAAGCCTTTGAATCCGACTTTTACAACACTAAATTAAATTATAATGATAAATGTGGTCGTTGTTCTCCGTGCAATGCGGTAGGAGTTTGGACATTTATCGGTTTGAGTGGTTGAAAACTATCAAAGCAAACATCGATACCGTTTTTGATAATGACAAAATTGTCGCAATGATGTTCGCTCATTGCTGTTTGGGTTTGTCACAGTACCGTAATGGTAACGCCACGCGGCGCGGGAAGATGGTGGTGGGTTGTGGGCGGGTCCCACAAAGGTTGGAAGAGATTTTGTAATATAATTTATATTGTTATAAGATATAATAATATTTTTTTATTAGTGAGGGTATTACAGTCATTTCACACTCACTTAACTGAGAAAACTAACTCTCATTCGTGTCAGGAACTATCAGGGAACGAAATTGCAAAAGTTAGAAACTATACTTGTAATTTTAAAAAATTATGGACTAAAGATAAAAAAAACAAACCACATGTACTATTCGTACATTTTTCACTTAAAAAAATTAATTTCCCTCTTTACATTTTCCCCAAATACATCTGGTTCCTCCAAGATTTTTCCACCTAAACCAAATCCCGCTTCAATTCCATTTTCCCCCAAATTCGCTACCTTCACCCTTTCTAGTGTTCTATCTCTATATCTTCCCCTCCATATCCGTATAAACCTAGAATTCACGCTTTTTTATTTGTTGCTTTTCCTCTTTTGTTCTCTCGCTCCTCCTTTCTAACCGGCGAAACTGGCGATGTTAATAAACACCCACGACCCTCGTTCTACAAATCTATCGGCGAAACTGCATCAGCTATGTTCTTGACAATCATTGAAGACCCTCGTTCCAGTGCAAAATATTTGTTAGGCTACAAGGAACTGTAAGTCATTGGTTCAGTTTTTAAATTAATTTTTTTGCTACCCTTACTAAAATTGCCCTAATTTGAGTTTTAGGAAAAAAAGAACTGATGGCATGGAGTGCCAGATAGGGTGTGATCTGGTGGTTTTTGCTGCAATTTCAGTTGGGTATGGAACATCTAATCTTTAGTTGATTTGTATAGCCAAACTAAACTATTGTCGGGTATCACTTCATTTTCTTCCAACTTTTATTTTTAACATTTTGTGTTTGGTATTTTTGTTTCGTGTCTTGAAATATTCATGTGAATTTCATAGTTAGGCTAGATTTAGGTTGTTAGGGTTTATGACTTTGTTTACGGCACTGGGTTAAGGTTTCTGTATTTTGGTCGCTGAAAAGTTAAGACTTGATTATTCGATTTAATTTAAGTCATTAATCTGTTTTTCTGGCCATTAGGCTATTTGAACCGAAACTTTCTGGCTTTACATGTTTGACTAGGTAAACATATAAAACAAATCAACTCGTATTTAGTCTGTTTAACATCAAAACGCAACCTTTATATATCCCAACCAGCCCCTTATGGCAAGATACTAAAGGAGGCAGGATAAAACATCTTACATCAGTCAAACAACAAAAAACCAACTTGGACATAGCTGCCAGGACACCATAATAATACAAGATGGCATATCGAAAATAAAAACCAAGGGATAACAAACTAAGATACTAAGAAATTAAGGATGAAGTGTAGTTTAGTTCCCCAACTGTTGTAGCTCTAAGACTGCTCCAAATCTTCTAAAGTCGATAAAAGCACAAACCGGAAAATCTGCCTTTTTGGGTAGCCTATCTAGCTCATCTCCATCAGAGTCCATCTACCTTGGCCGTGTATTATGAACCATGCATCTATCGGAAGTAATAGCCTGCTAGAACTCTGTGAACTCTATCTGCTATCTGCTATGTACCACCCCATAGGAAGGTTCTTCTCAGTTCCTACTAATACCACTTGATCGTCTTGTTCTTCTATTACCTGCTGAACCAGCCGAACCTCAATCTGGATATGGCATACTTGTATCTTCTGCTAGATAGGAAAATCTGCCATTTTGGGTAGCCTATCTAGCAGAAAATCTGCCACTTGAATTTTCCATCAGCATAACGTAATAGACAAGTCTCTTTTACACTAGTTCACAGAAGATCTGTGGCGGATCCATGTTTTTTTTCAAGTGGGTTCATTGTTTTTAGATGCTCTAATTTCATATAACCGGACGTAAAAAATTTGGGCCGGTTCGATGGTTTGGGTCGGGTAAATTTCATATAACCGGATGTCAAAATTTCGGGTCGGTGCAACTGAGTGGTGGTTCTTAAACCGTGGGGTTATCCTGAAGTACGTTTAGGAGAATCAAGTTCTGAGCTTTCTGGAATTTTCTTAATCATGAATGACTTTAACCATCATCAAGAATAGTTACAACTTTCTTCAATAAAACAACAGTTTCCTCTGTTTGTACCACTATGTGTTTTAATTGTACATGATCTTTGGGTTGAGATAACTGAATAAGAATTCTGAGGCAACTTGAAAGAACATAGCTTACACTACTAACAATCCATTTGCCATTAAGTTCATAAGATACAGACCTAATTTGAAAAGCAAAAATCCAAAAAAAAAAAAAAAAGAGATGTCTAAATTATGTAAAAGTTGGAACTCATTACCTGGTTTCAGATGGGTGTGGGGGCAATTTAAAAAAAAACAATAAAAAAACCCCAAACAAGATTCGAACATGCTATGTCAGCTCTAGAAGGGGACAGCTTACCCATTGCGCCATTCATCAATTTTCCTAATGTGTTCATCCCCAAATGTTATTTATGGGTTCATCCCTTATTATTTAATAGCATTTCTATTAACAATTTAAAACTGAGAGGGCTCATGTGAACCCGTTGAACCCAGCCTAGATCCACCCCTGCAGAAGATACACCTAACAAATATGGCATATGAGTGTATCATAAACTTGCATTAGTTATTCCTTGTTATATTCCACGAAAATTCAGTTTGGATAAAAGTAATTTCACCATCTCTTAAGTATTAATGCTTTTATTAGTAGATAAAAAGATGTGAAATCCAAGTATGCCTTCCACCATAGTTGTCAATAGCGAGCGTAGCGATCGCTATATAGCATATAGGTCTAGGCTCGCTATTAGGGTTGTAGCGATAGATAGCGATAATAGCGACAATTTATTTATTTATTTTTTTTTTTTAAGTATAATAACTATTAAATATAGCCAGATTTTAGGTTTTGTTAAATATACATGTAAAATAGCATATATACTAGGGTATTTTGATATAATGTACATATTACTTTTTATTTTTTTTTCTAGTGTATTGCTATTTATAAATAGCTACCTGCTATTTATCGCTATTCGTTATGTAGCATATACGTACTTTATCACTATTTGTCATTATTCACCATTAACAACTATGCCTTCCACAAAAAAAGACTCGAAAAGGATGCCTTAGAAACGATTGCTGAGCTTATCGAGTCTTATCATGAGTTCATGCCTGTTTGCAGTTACCGAAAACTGACATCTGAGCATAGTTTTAGTACTCGATTGGAGGCTAACATGATAGATTCAGATCACGTCAAATCAATTATCTATGAAGAATGGTGAGTTGTAAGTTCTTATCTTGTATTTATGCTTCTAGTTCAACGTTTTTCAAACACCCTACTTTTTGGGTCTTTTGGTTATCAAACAAGGTACATTTTAGCCTACAAAATGATCTTAATATTGAATAACTAGAACATAATTTCAGATTTTGCAGCAAATATTATCAAGTTCTATATCTTTGGTTCCATAGTTATCAAAAGCGATCGCTTTTCCCGCCTAGGCGATATTTCTGGGCGAGTCGACTCCTTCCTAGGTAAAAAAAGTCACGTGAATTTTTTTTTGAAATCCTATCTCATATACATATACCAGATGATATTTTATAGGTATTTATCTATTTTTTGGAAATCATATCTCAATCAAATCAAATCTTATACATATTTAAAAAAATATATTTGAAATTTAAAAAAGTTAGAGATATCATATCTTGTTATTCAAATAAGAACCTAATCTGATAAAACGACTTTCATAATCTTCTGCCTTTTTTTGCCGGAAAAACATACAACACTACAGGTATATTTTGACCTTATGAGGATTATGCAGTATATTCAACCATTCTCATTTCGACATATATATTATTTATGATTTAATTTACTTTTTGAACTTTATTTGTTTTCAGGTTTGAACAATTTGGTTTTGGGATGTTTTGGTGATTCATAATGATTTTGGTTTTATTATAAGGATTATGATATTTGAATACTTTAGGAATTTTAAGAAAGTGTTTTTTTCAACACATAAATTATTTTTTTATGTTCTTATTTGCTTGCGCTTTATTTTTCTCAGGCCCGCGCTTCTTTTGCGCTTCTCGCCTAGGCGACAGGCGAGGTCTATGCGCCTAGAGTGCGACTAGCGCATTTGATAACTATGTTTGGTTCCCTACTTTTAGTCAAGTTCTATATATTACAACAATAGATGAGACCTGGCAACTCTATAGAAACTCACGTTGAAAGCACAAAAGAAACTGGGAGAATAAGTCAAAAGAAAAAATGTGGGTGCATGTTAGAGTGTAGTGCCGACGAAGATGAGAAACAAAGAAAGAGTGGAATCTGGTTAAACACCATATTGAGACTCAAAACTCAACCATCATTCTAGATTTGTCAACAAGATTTGGTGAGCATCATTTTTATCTTTTTGTGCAAATTTTAATGCCAGGGAAGCAAACCAATTGGAATCACTCTCTAGGCAGTTACTTTTAGTGTTTGTAAAAATACATTTTGTCGTCTTCTTCATTTAGTTGTATCGATGGGATTTGGTGTTCTATGGCCTACTTTAGGAGGTGTAACTTTGAAGGTGTTGCTTCTTCCTGAGTTGAGTAATCTGCATAATTATGATGAAGTCTGACATGGTCGTATTATTCTGCAAATTTTGACTCAGATATGGAGAAGCATGTGCAAACTTGAACTATAAAGAAAGTTTACTAATGTTTTAGCTTTATCAGTATTGGTTTTTGTTGCTTGGATTGGTTACAAGGTACTCTGCCTTCATATGCATTCAAGTGATTATATTTATGGTAACTCATGTTCTTTCTTTTACTTCTTCACTATCTAAGTATTTAACTTTAAAATTTTTATTCAGTTGTACTTCAACGCAAGTTTCCTTGAGTTGTGACATGCCTTCTCTGGTCTCCTACCCATAATCATACCTGGTAATATTTTAATTCTTTGCCATTTATACATCTTATACATTCTCGTAAAAGGGTTTTAAATAAATATTTAATATGTATTACCTACCTTTTATTTTCGTCCTCAGATGGAACAATGCCACTGATCCTTTATTTGTAAACTTTTGAGTCCTAGTTGACTCTTTGTAAAACAGACTGATGGAGAATTTCAAAATTTTGAAATTTTTGTAAAATACTTTTACTGTTTGCAGATATTCGTACTCAGAGGAGGTTGAGGATATACACCCAGTGGAATCAAAGTGTCATGAGTATTGATGAGAAAAAAACTAGCAATTATAGCAAGATTATGTGTTCGAGGTCACTAAAGAGGACGAAGGAGAATGATGCAACTACAATTAGTTATCAATGTGTAAATATTTAGAAGTTGGAACATGTTACTTGTTACACAATATGTTTTGGATTGAACTTACAATTGAGGATATAATCTAATGATTTCTACATTTACAATTTTATTGAACCTTTATTTTATATTGTATATAATGGAATTTTGGTGGCAAAGTTTTTACCTACACAAAGTCAGTGCCACAAAAGTTTTTTTATATTGTGGCAAAAAATGCCACTAAAACTAGTATTGATGTGCAACTAGGATTACTTTTTAAAGGCACAAAAGTTGTGCCACAAATGTCTTATTATACTGTGGCACAAAAAAAGTGTCACTAAAAGCCTAAAAACTTTGTGCGGCAGATTAAAAAAGTGCCACTAAAAGGCTTTAGCGTCAGCGCTTCTAGTGTTACAATTTTTTTGTGTCGTCCATTCCAATAGCGGTCTTTAGTGGCACTTTTTTGCTTTTTTGTGGCAATTTTTGTATGTCAGCAAATGACATTTTTTGTAGTGCTCCTAAGAGCGCTAAGTTTTAGATCTTCAGCCAGATCATACCTGTAATCTTCAAGGTGGTTCAAATGCCGGCTTACCTCTAGACTTCTCTAAATCAGTTCGCTTCAAATCGTCTGGAAATTTCGCAGCTTCACAATAGTTAAGCCCAATCTTGGCGTCCTCATCGCTCCATGCTTTTCAACCATCAGGTGGTTTACCTGCTTTTCCTCTTTTCTTCGCCTTCACCTTTTCACAAATACTTCGTTTATCCCATGCATAGACCTGTGACACTCAGTACCTTTCTCATCAGTAGCAACTGCTTCATATAAGTTATCAAAAATTTCGTAAGTAATAGATTTTGAATAAACATTAAAAATTAACTTACGATTTTTAGAACTCATTGTAATTAACCCATCTCTGCAGTTGATTTGGGCATTAGCAGTGTTCAAGAAAGGACACCCCAAAATCACTTTTTGTTGCTCGTTTGTCCTCGTAGATGCATAATCCAACACCAAAAAGTCTACTGGGTAAAAGAATTCACCCAATTGGATCATTACATCTTTAACAACCCCTTGCGGTTGCTTCCAAGTATTATTCGCCAATATTACACTCCTGTCAATGTCATGTAATGGTCCAAACTCATACTGATCATACAAGCTTCCAGGCAGAATATTCACGCTCGCACCATAATCCAACAGAGCCTTATGGATCTTCAGCTTCCCTACTTTAATAGGCACAAGCGGTGCCCTAACTCACTTTCCTCACCTCCATCACTATCCTCGCTTACACCTGCAACTACTTGAGACGAAGAAATAAGACCTGTATTAACAAATTCAGAAACATGAGCAATACTTACCGAGTTGACTCTTGCATGATGTTGAGGATTCTTTGTGGTGTCACTCGGTAGTTTCCCTGGATCTTCTTCCTTGAGCTACCTCAGTCGCCAACTGTGCAACTTGTTTCTCTAAAGTTTGATAGGCATTGGCTTGCAGCTCTTGATCTTTCTTTGTTTGTTTCAGAAGTTCAATCATCTCATTGCTTGAATCTTTAGCTGGACCACTCGATCTTCCTTGACTTGAACCCTGTTGGTAGCCCCTTTGAGTGTAATTTTGATTGTTGTAACCAGACTGTCTGTATTGATATGGCTGACGTCCTTGAGTAGGTACCTGAAAATTAGGATTAGACTGATGAGCACTATTACCATATCTAGAATTAGGGTGATTACGCAAACCTGGGTGATATGTATTGGAATTCATATCACCGTAGACTTGGTTGACTTCCTCGTGAGCTGTACCAAACTGTACCAGACACTCCTCCCAAACATGGCCTAAGTCACCGCAAGAATCACAAACCGGGTATGTATTAGTAACATTAAGTGCATCACTTCCTCCAAAGCCCTTGAATTTCCCTAACTGGCGTTCCAACGCCTCTTTCTCTCTCTCCAACTGAGCAATCCTAGATGTAGAAGTTCCCGTACTAGCTGATGTAGAGACTGGATATTTCTTTCCTCTATCAGACTGGGCCTGTCTCTTCGATCCGCAGCTACAATCTCCAAATAATCCCAGTCTACATCCACGTGATTTCTCATAAAGGTACCACCCGTTGTGGCCTTGATGTCTCGCCTATCTTCATTGGATAACCCGTCATGGAAAGCGGTAATTAACTCCCATCTTGGAATACTATGACGAGGACAATTACGGATCAACTGAATGAACCGCTTCCACGACTCATACAACAACTCACCCTGAAGTTGTTGGAATTCCCTAAGAGCAGCTCTTCCCATCTTACTTCTGTGGAGCGTAATACTCTTCTAGGAACTGTTGCTGCATCTCTTGTATGTGTGAATGCTTGAATAAGGCAAAGAGACGAACCACTCGCATGCTGAGTCTTTTAGGGAGAACTAAAATAGAACCAACTTGACTTGACCAGGGGTGAACCCATGACCACCTATCATACTACAAACCGCTTCAAATTCCGCAATGTGAGCATATGGTTCTTCATGACCTTTCCCGTGAAAGGTAGGTAGCATGTTTAGGATATGAGGTTTTGCCTCAAACGACCTATTCACATTCCCCTGTGCAACTGGCATGACGATCGAGGACAAGTGTTCCGCAATTTGCGGACGAAAATGAGTCTCTACTCCTCTAATGTTAGGGTCCGGAAATCTTGGATCCATTTGCCTATGACGTGGAGCAGCTGGTGCTCGATAAACTTGCGGTGGAGGTTCTTAACCATCTCCCCTAGGAGCGGCGGCGTATCAACATTTACAAGCCAATGTTGACACGCTTACGGGTATGGTCAGCACGCTTGCTGGTACGATCGAAACGCTTTCTGATTTGATGGGTTGGTTGGTTGGTTCACGAGACGCAGGACCGACAAGAGTGAGAAGAGTTACTAGCCATACCGCTCCCACCGCCTCGGGTACAACAACAGTAGCAGGATCCACAGCCAGATCCGGATCCGCAGCCGTAGACGAGTCGGTTCTTGTTTTTGTATTTAGTATTCAGTTGTAGTTTGTCTTTTGTTATATATGTCATATTCAGTTGTTTGGTTACGTGATGTTTATTTCTATTACATCGATATTTCATAATAATTTGTTAAAACCGTAACGGTGAAATGATAATACTGAAATAGTATAATATTCAAACAATAAATACTGAAACGATAGAAAACTTGAAACGGTATAATGTTGAAACAATAACATTAAAATGGTATAAAACCCTGTACGGTATAATTTAATCGAAATAATATTAAATTATTAATATTACTGTTATTATTATAATGGTATAATGTTGAAAGGATAATATTAAAACGGAATAATCTTGAAAATTGTATAAAGCTGTGTACGGTTAACACTGAAACGATATAATATTTGAAATGGTATAATGTTGAAAACGGTATAATATTTAAAACATATAATATTTGAAACGGTATAACATCAAGAATGGTAAAATTTCCGAAAACTAACCGAAGCAAAGTTTATACAATAAAAAAAATCTTCAAAAAAACCACCAAATTCCCCACCAAAACACCAAATTCTACCCCAAATATTCATCTGCGTTCTAAACACCTCGAGCAGCCTTGTACTAGGCGTATAAGGCTCTTCAAAATTGTCTCTGACACCCATTCAGACACTGCTTTTTTCCTGCAGCCCTATACGCCTCGTACAACCCTGTACGAGGCGTCTAGAACTCCGAAGTGCAAATAATCTCCTGGGGTGTGCGAATGGTTTGAGCCTTAGTATATTCTAATTTTATACGCAAAGTTGTTCAACAAGTCATATTATAAGCTTTTTTATTCGTAAATTGTAATCTTCATACGTGTAGTTACCCATAAAGCTATATTTATTTTTTTATATTCTGTTAACAATACGAAACTAGCTTAACATGTTTTTAAAAGGCTCATTCTATTCGTACACCCCTAAACACAACTTTATATTACACAACTTAAACACAAGTTGCAACTAACTCATTACCTAACTTAATATACACAACTTAAACATAAGTCACTACTACAAAAAGAGGCATTTGCTATAAAATTTTGCTATGGGAAAAAATGGTGGCAAATTTTGCTACGAGTTTGCTACGGATTAGCTACGAGCTCATTTTGCTATGAATTAGCTACGGATTAGCTACGAACTTCCGTCGCAAATGAATTTCGTAGCAAAACCCATAGCAAATTTGTAGCAAAATTGATGAAATTAATCAAAATCATATAATGTAGCAAAACCGGTAGCAAAACCCGTAGCAAAACCATGAAAATAAGTATTAAGAAATAAACTAAAAAAAGTAAAAAAAAAAAATTGTAGCAAAATCGATAGCAAAATTGTGAAAATAAATTTAATAAAAAACTTAGTAAAATTGGTAGCAAAGTCCATAGCTAAATCATAAAAATAAATATTTAATAACTAACTAACCGAGGGTTAATAAGAATGGTAGCAAAATCGGTAAGTAAATAGAGTCGGCAGAGAAATTGGTAGCAAAATCTAGAAAAATTCTTAAAAACTAACGTAACAAAATCGGTAGCAAATCCATAGAAAAATTCATTGCAAAATAAGAAAAAGAAAGTATTCCAAAAATAATTTACTAATATCCATAGTAAAATACGTTGCAAAAAAAAAAAAAAAAAAAAAAAAAACAATTAAAATTAATTAATAATAGTGGTAGCAAAATCCACAGCAAACTAACAAAATAAATATTAAAAAAAAAATAAAAAAGACGCGTAAAAAATCCATAAGAAAAAATGGACAAAAGAAATATTAAAAAATAATTAATAATATATACAATAGAAAAATCAAAAGCAAAAATATTAATTACTTAAAAATAGTTATAAAAATGTCAATTTTACACGGACTGATGTAAACATAAATACATTTAATATAGCTATCTCATACAAATAATACATACCAAATTAAGCTTAGGGATGAGCAAATGGTGTTGGGTACCGGTACCGAATATATTTGGTACCGGCTTTTGACGTTTTTTGGTACGGTACGGTACCGGTATTTATCGGTTTTACCACTCAAATACCGGTACGATACCAGGTATTTTCGGTACCGGTGCCCATTCTTGGGATTTTCAGTACCAGTTGACACCGAACTCATCTCTAGTTAAATATATTAGAACATTTAGTAATTGATTTCTATAACGTTTTCATATTATTTGCACTCATTTTATTTCTATAACGCTTTCTATAATGTTTTAATATTATTTGCAAAACTTTGATAGTGTTTAGTTTTAATTGGTAGAGAAATATTTGGCCGAGCGCCTGCATCATGGGCACGGCATAAACTAGTACTACGAAGACCATGAAGGGGAACAGTGCCAAACAGCTACCCGTCACTCCCACATTGGCCCAGACAAGTTACGATTTTACGTACAATTTAAAATTACGATTTTCCCCCTTTTCAAAATTAAGATTTTGCCCCTAATTCTAATTTACATTCTTTGCACTATTTTAGTTTTTGACAAATTACGATTTTATCCCAGTTAAAAATTATGATTTTGCCCCCAGTTCGAAATTACGGCCTTCCCATCGTTTTAGTTTTTTAGCAAAACTATGGTTGTGTTTTATTTTAATTGGTTGACTCGATATAATTTATATTTGTGTCTGGCAACTCCCTTGCACTCGCTCATTGTTTTGACATATTTCAGTTTTGCCCCAGCTAAAAATTATAGCCTTGCCATTGTTTTAGTTTTTTTATCTAGCAAAGCTATGATAGTGTTTTGTTTTAATTGGTAGAGAAATATTTGGTCTACAGCCCGCAATACGGGCAGGGCATAAAACTAGTTCATTTACATATATAACTAGTGTTAACCCCGCGTTGCGGGGCGTGAGTGGTAATACCATCATAAGACCATGTGTTATCATGGCGCCATTTGCTCCACATCAGCAAACAACGCCATCTTCTTACCATTACACAGCAGCGCGAGTTGTGGCATTGGGCTCTGCCCGGAGGGCCACTAAGACCATGTGTAGTGGTTAAACAAAATAATGCCCCCACCATGGGGCATTATTCGACACGTGACAGTCCAGTCAGCATGGGGTGTTATTGCAAAAGTGTCGTAGTGGGAATAATGCCTAATAATGCCCCTTCCAATCATTAAAAAAAAAAAAACTACTTATCATTGGCCAGTCAAACCTTGGACCACTCCCATTGGCACTCCCATTGGCCCATGCAATTCTCTTTTCAGCGTTATCATAAAAACGCCAAACTCAATTTTTTGAATTTTTTTTATAAAAAAATGCCCCATGTAATGGGGGGGGGGGGGGGGGCATTTTGGGGCTTTTTTTTCAATTTTTTTTAAAATACCGCCCCACTACGGGTGGTCTAACGACGTGGTGCAAGAAAAGTCAAAAAAAAAAAAAAAACTTGTGGGAATCTTTATAAAAAAAATGGTTTCATTTGTGGATATAATCGGTGGTGGTGGCTGACATATATTAATGGATAATTCTTGTTTTTGAAAGGCAGGTAAATTAATTTATCGACACCCAAACATCAAACTACACATTAATTGGACAATTTGTTCCTCGCCTGTTGTAAAAAAAAAAGATATTAGGCCTTTGGGTATACTTTAACCTAACTTAACTCTATCTAAGTGACACATCAATTTTTTTTCCTCCTTTCACTTTGTCCCACTCTAAGAAATGGTTTAACACATTAACACATAACTCATTTAATGCACTTTAACATTGGGTTTTGTCTAAAAAGGAAAATAATAATTAATTCAATCTCTTAACATTGGGCTAACATGTTAACACATAACTCATTTAATGCACTTTAACACAAAGAGGTGGTGGTTTGCAATGTTAGTTAACATGTCATGTCATTGTTAACACTGTAGATGTTAGAGTACACCCAATGGCCTTATCATTAAATAGGTTTGGAAATATTTTTGTTCCTCACCTGTTGTAAATTAATTAAAAAAATAAAATTAAACTAATTTTAACACTTATAAACACCTTCTGTAGGTCCGGCTAGGGGAGGATCTAGTCGCCTAATCCTTGTGTACAAACCAACCCGGTTGTGCGGAATCCAACCGAGATAGCAAACCGAGATAGAACACGCAAATAATCAACACACAAGACTCAACGATTAACACCACTTGTATTAAACGTATGAAAGGTCCGGTTACAGCTCAATGTTTACAAATCAGTCCTGTAAACTCTCTAAGTGTGTGTGTGTTCTCTGCTAACTGTCATCTGTGAAATGAACACAACACACGGGTATTTATACCCAAACACAGCAGGTCCGGTCGAAGGATCATGCAGACCGGTCGAAAGATCATCTTTCGACCAGGAACAGCTCGAATGATCAACATGTACTACGAAAGATGGGATCTTTCGTGGTCCATCTATCGAAAGCTATCTATCGAGCTCATCATCGAAGGATATAAGTGATCCTTCGATGACACATCCTTCGAACCAAACAAATTACAAACATAATGTTGACTGTTTGGCCAAGTCAAACCGGAGGATGGTTGACTTGGTCAAACTTACAGACTAACAAAGACATCGTTCAGTAACAAGACAAAATACAGACAAAGTACAGACACAAGTGCACCAACAAACTCCCCCTTGGCTGTAGCTTTGTCTGGCTGTAGCTTTGTCTCGATCTTTGACGTCCTTTCAAGTCTTCCATGTCGGAGGATCTTTAAAGTCTTCACGTCTTGAAAGCAGAAGTGTGTTGACAAACTCCCCCTTAACATAAGCTCCCCCTTGAGTTATGCTCGTGAAATACTTGTTCGTTATGAAGTGAGATCCTTGTGGTATTAATGAAGGTCAGCGGCAACTCGATCATCTTCATCACTTGAGCGCCTTCACGTCGTGTCTTCATTCCGAAGCTTGTCAACGACCATGTTCTCCTTGCCTTTAGAATCTGCACATGCAAGAAATCTAAACGCGTAATGAGAACAACTGCTTGAAATTAACATAAACAAACGACACACGTGTGACCATAGTTTAAACAAACACCATCCGACAGTTTGAAAGTTTAAAATATTTTATCAATTTCAATTTTAACTTTCAACACTTGTAAATTTCGACCGTTTATGAAGATTTAGTCATTTTCGGTTTTCGTTCAGGTTTCAAGTAACGACGACTCGAGCTCCAACATCGTACGATCGAAAAAAAATAAAGTAGAAATAAAATCTTTTTGGCTTTTATAAAGTTTATGTTAAAACACACATAAAATCTTTTTGGTATTTTTGAATATTTCAAATGTAAAGACTGAAAGCAATAAATAAATATATACAAACATTCTTTTTGTGAGTTTCGAGGGTAAGAGAATCATATCAGTGTACGGTCATGCCAAAACGTTCTTGTTATTCTTTTAGTTAACATTAAGATAAGCATCCTATAAAGATTATCGCTATTGTTGTCCACATAAACTCAACTTATCATTTGTAATCATGGCGAGGGGATACGTTAAGGTATGATTTATACTTACCGACCGGTGTTCATCCACATCACGACACATTCCCGTATCAAGGTATGCACGAGGGTTCATCTTACCGGTGAGTATACCGATTATCATCTGTTTGACCGTATATGATGTGAGATTCTCACTTATTTTGATTGAAAACAAGCCCTATGTGATAAAATCACTTATTGATGAGGAACTTGATTTTCGATGCATGAGGGCACAGGAGCAAGTCCGTGAACAGGTCAGTACTTTCGTACAGCAGAGAGACGAACTTGACTCCCGGAAAGAATTTGTGATATATTATCACTTATTTTGTTTGGACATGTGATTGTTTATCACTTATTGAGGTCGAATGCAATATGTACACGTATGTATGGTATCATGGAAGATCTAGACTTGCGTCCCCGTTATTTTTCGGAAAAAGATACAACCATGATACTCAGATGATAAGCAGCATAAAGACCGAATATCTCAGAACCTCGGCAATCTCTCAAACGAAATTTCGGTACCAAGACCATATGCCAATGAATGGTTCCCACCCAGTCTTCAGTCGATTTAAGTTTATATCACCCTGCACACTTTAAAATGATTGTGAGCCTACCGATACATCTTATATAGAGCTGCTTATCGTTTTTCATTTAAGGTTTAAAGAGGTTTGGACAGACCACTGATGTACTATCATTTTCTCTTTTTCTTGCCAGGAAACTCATTTTTGCTTTTCTATTGTTTTTGTGTTTTTGAAATTTTTCGATGTTTTTGGATTTTCAAATTTGGATTTACTCCCCCTAAAATCAATAAACTAAGACAAATTTAAAACACAAAGGTATTTACAAAAATGATTTTCCGATGTTGGTTTTACTCTTGCTTGACCTTAATGCCGTTTACCAATAATAAATAGTCAAATCTTGATTTGTCAAATGCTTTGGTAAAAAGGTCGGCACGTTGGTCATCGGTGTGGACGTAAGCAACATCGATTAGCCTTTTCTCAAAGCAATCACGTATGAAGTGATACTTAATGTCGATGTGCTTAGTCTTTGAATGCTGCACAGGATTTTTAGTGATCTGTAAGGCAGCAGAATTATCAACGTAAATAGGAGTAGTTAGGAATTCAAAACCGTAGTCGCGCATTTGTTGTTGGATCCATAGGACTTGGGAGCAACAACTTGAGGCAGCAATGTATTCAGCTTCGCATGTTGATGTAGCGACGCATGTCTGCTTCTTGCACTGCCATGTGACTAGGCGATTTCCCAAAAACTGACCTCCAGCCGTTGTGGATTTGCCGTCGATTTTGCATCCGCCAAAATCAGAATCACTGAATGCGATCAAGTCAAAGTTATTATCCCTAGGGTACCATAGACCGGTGTCAGGGTAACCCTTCAAATAACGAAAAATCCTCTTTACAGCTGCAAGATGTGAGGCCTTCGGGTTGACTTGATATCTGGCAAGCAGGCACGTTGGGTACATTATATCTGGTCTTGATGCTGTGAGGTACATAAGAGATCCGATCATCGCGCGGTAGAACGAGGGGCTAACAGCTTCACCCTTCAAGTCTGGAGTAATTCCGTGATTTTGCGGCAATGGGGTACCGATGGGCGTTGCATCAGACATCTGGAACCGGCTCAAGATGTCACCAACATATTTAGTCTGATGGATGAATATCCCAGACTCGGTTTGTTGTACTTGTAGGCCCAAAAAGAAAGTCATTTCCCCCATAGCACTCATCTCGAATTTATCCTGCATAATGCGCTCGAAATTCCTACACAAAACATCATTAGTAGAACCAAAAATAATATCATCAACGTATACCTGTACCAGTAGAAGATCTCCATCTTGTTCTTTGATGAAAAGAGTACAATCGATAAGACCTCTGCGAAATCCATTCTCCAGCAAATAATTAGATAAGGTTGCGTACCAAGCTCGCGGTGCTTGATGTAGACCATAGAGAGCTTTGTTGAGCAACCAAACCCGATCGGGATGGATAGGATCTTCAAAACCTGGAGGCTGTTCGACGTACACCTCTTCTTCAACCACACCATGTAAGAATGCACTTTTCACGTCCATCTGGTATACCTTGAAACCTTTGAATGAGGCATAAGCCAGAAAATTCCGAATTGCTTCTAGACGTGCAACAGGTGCATACACTTCGTTGTAGTCGATCCCTTCTATCTGACGAAAACCTTGAACGACTAGCCTTGCTTTGTTCCGGATAACGATCCCACGGTCATCCTTTTTGCATTTAAACACCCAACGGGTACCAATCTTCTTGTATCCAGTAGGTTTCTCTACGAGTTTCCAGACACCAAGCTTCTGGAATTGTTGCAGTTCTTCCTGCATCGCTTCAACCCATGAGCTATCTTTCAAAGCTTCTTTCCAAGTTCTTGGCTCTTCCTGTGAAACATAACACGCGAAGGACCAATCGTTTTGTTGCCCGGATTCTCGGATAGTTGCATACAAGCCTGCATTGTTGTTGTTCCGCAACATGTTTCTTGTTTGAACGCCACTTTGCACATTTCCGATGATGTTTTGTTGAGGATGGGTATTATGAATCCTTGTCTCTGGATTATCTTGAACTGAAATATTTGTACCCAGATTGTTGAGATTCAGATCAACAATCAATTCAAGGCCCGGAATTGACGAAGAGGATGATGCAGAAGTTTCAGCTGTTCTAGGGACATCCACTGGAGGTGTACCCTCTGAAATACCATGAACTGCTGTTGGAGCTTCTTGATCTGCATCGAGAAATTCATCATCCTCTGAAGATTCGTTCAATTCGGTAGCATCGTGAAAATCCTCATTGTCGAGAGCATTATTGTTCACTGAAGATGGTTCTTGATTGACAATAATTGGACGAACCAACGGTGAATCTGTTGCATTGTCACTCTCGAAAAACATCCTTGCAGCAGCATTTTCTTCAACTGCTTCAACATTGATCGAATTGAAAAAGTCATCGTACTCAAACATCCAAGGCTGACCAGGATTTTTTACTGGTAAAGTGTGCCTTTGTACTCTGACTTCAGACCATTCCTCGACCTTTTTAGTCTCTAGATTCCAGACTCTTAAGTTTGGGGTGGAATACCCAAGAAAGTATCCCTCAATGGCTCTTGCCCCAAACTTTCCATTAGGATCGATAATTGTGCATGGAGCTCCAAACGGTTCAAGATAAGACAAATCTGGTTTCCGTTTGTTGATAAGCTCAAAGCAGGTCTTGTTGTGCCGTTTGACTGTAAGGACTCGGTTCAACGTATAACATGCAGAGGACACAGCTTCAGTCCAGAATGGAATCGGCAACTGTGACTCTACCAACATAGTCCTAGCAGTCTCGATCAATGTGCGGTTCTTACGTTCAGCGACGCCATTCTGTTGAGGAGTATAAGCTGCACTAAATTCGTGAAGAATACCCTTTGAAGTGCAAAACTCCGCCATGGCATGATTTTTGAATTCAGTACCATTGTCGCTACGTATCCGCTTAACCTTCAACTTATATAGATTCTCAATCTGAATGATCAAGTTTTTGATAATACCGAAGGTTTCACTCTTATGTGCCATGAACGCCACCCAAGAAAATCTTGAATAATCATCAGTTATCACGAGGCAATATTGATGATTCCTGATGCTTTTGTGCTTGACAGGACCGAACAAATCCATGTGCAAACGTTCAAGAGGAACAGCCACCGTGTTGATTTTCTTTGAAGGGTGTCGCTTCTTCGTTTGTTTTCCTTTCTGGCACGAGACACAGATGTCTTGAAGATGAAAGTTTTTAAGAGGAACACCATTCACTAATTCATTTGACACAAAATGATTCATTTTGCGTAAGTGAATGTGACCCATTCTTCTGTGCCAAGAGATTGAGTCTTTTTCTGTGGCTTTGGAAACGAAACAAGTTGCTTGTGCAGACGTAGTGATAGCTTGGCTCATATCAAGGACATACAGATCATTTATCCTTGGAGCCGACAAGAGAATCCATTCTTTCGGAATCTTGAAGCCGGGTTTCAGCACATAACATCCATTAGCATCAAAGTGTACTGAGAACTGCTTATCACAAATTTGAGAAACACTAAGAAGATTGTGATCAAGTTGTTGTACGAAGTTGATCTTGTCAAAACTAACAACCCCGTTGGTAATCATTCCTTCACCTGTAATATATCCGCCCTTATCTCCAGCAAAAGTAACATAACCTCCTCTAATAGATTTGACGTCGTAGAGAAGCTTCATGTCGCCTGTCATGTGCCTGGATGCCCCACTATCAACAATCCAGTGACTACTGATAGTTCCTCCTGGAACACCCTGCACATGAACTCACACAATTAGTTGGAGATGGGGACCCAAGCCATTGTGGTCTTGGGTCTTCCATTTTCATCAATCACAATAACCTCTATTCTTTGATGATTTGAAAATTGTGATGGTCCCCCTGATTCAGTAACCGTTTTTGGTTTCCAAGTCTGTTTTGTTATACCAGTGTTATTCTTTAAAAACTTAACTTCATGATTGTCTGAAGTTTTTAAATTGTTTGGTTTGACAGAAACAGATTGTTTTTGAGCCACATCGGTTTTAATTGCTTTTTCAATTTTCTTGACCTGTTGACGTTTCTGTTTCTTTTCCCTTTCTCTTATGAGTCGAGGATCTTGTTTTACAGAAACAGATCGCTTGCGGTCAGTTGGGCCACGGGGATCATCAACTATGCCTTTTTGTTTATGAAGATACGGGCAATTTCGAACAATATGCCCGATTGTTCCACATTCAAAACATGATCTTCGTTCAACAAACCCCGAAGTATCATGTGGTCGTCTTGCCGATGATGAACTTTGTGATTTCGAGGTACTAGGTTTTGAACTATTTGGTTCATTCCTTTTCATCACTGTTACTTTCTGGACAAAATCTAAGTTAGATTGATTTGCAAACTTTTCAATTTTGTCCGTTCCCTTAGATTTCACAAAGTTCACATTCTTCTTCTTCTTTTGGTTCGGCTTCTTTTGTGCTTGAGCCGGTGATTTTCCTTTTGGCTTGGTGCGATTTTGCTGTTTTGGCACTGTTGGTAATTTCTTGTTGCCAAATTGTTTTCGAATTTCAGCCTTTGGAATAGGAGGACACTGTGTAACTGTAACATGTGGTCCTGTCTTTCCCAAAAACTTACTTGTCGAATTTTCAAAGACTTTACAAATTAAGGATTGATTAACGTTCTTAATAGGAAAATCTTTGTCTGAGTAAATTTTATCATCACCAACAAGAGTGTACAGCAAATTCACACTCTCCGACTCTTTCTCAGATGAGGACTCGATTGCAACAGTCTTAGCGGGCTTGGAGGGAGGATCACAGAGAATGTGATTCTCGAGAGGTATGTCCTCTTCTTTAATCACCGCATCAGACTTTGCTGAATCAGTATCATCAGATTCATCATCAGAAGAATCAGTATCCTCAACAACAACTGGAGGATCCTGATTCGGTTCAGCAGAAGACACACATGTATCTGCTGACACATCTGAATCTGATGATTCCTCTTTCTTGTATCCGAGTCCTGTTGCACATTCTGCTGCAAATTCCTTAACATCTAGAGGAACAGATGGCTCAAAATGAGTTCTATATTCCTCATCAGGCATGGCATCATAGTTGTTTCTCACGGGTGGTGGACATTTCTTGTAGCCTATGCATGTGACATCCTTTTTCTCTTTTTGAACATCAATGATGTGATCCAACACATAGCTAGAACTCAAATAACTGTCTAGCTTAAGTCGGATCGCCTCACTTTCAGTTTTAACACAAGCCATTTCCTTTTGCATCACCTCAAGACGAGTGATATACAAATTAATGTCAGTTTGTTTTCTGGAAACCATTTTAGTCAACTCTGTTTTATCTTTCTTTAATGTTTCAATCATTAACTTAAATTCCTTTTCATGGTTTTCATAAAACATGTTGGCTTCAGTGCACTTTGAAAGATCAACAGTTAATTTCTGATTATGAATGAATGTCACATCATATTTCTCTTGCAAAGCCTCGTGTTTGCCTTGCAATTCACACCACTTATCATTCAATGAAGCATGTTTGTCTTGCAAGTCAAACAAACTAGCTTGTACAGCATCAAGTTTGCCTTGCAACTCAGACATGCTTGTCTCTAAATCAGCACATTTAACATGTAAACTATCACAGTTATCACAGCTAACAGAAGTGGGTTCATCGACACATACCTGACTTGAAGAACTGTCGACATTAGCCATAAAGGCTGAATGGAGAGAAGACGAAGAATAAGCAGCTTGATCCACCAAAATAGATCTTCTTTGAATTTCTGCTGTAGATTCTTCCAAAAGCTCATCAATATTTGCATCGACTGACGCACTTGATGTGTCATCTGCCCGATCATTCCCTGAACTTGAGGATTCTTCATCTGAACTTCCACTGTAACCAGAAGAGTCTTCATCCTCAGAAGAGTCACCACCATTGGCGGAAGATTCTCCACCACTGGCGTGATTTAAATCCTTGACGATTTCAGCAAAACAAGCTGTTCCATCTGGAGCATCATTTCCCAACTGGATTGACCAATCACAGCCTTCATCTACTTGAACCACAAGTGCCTGGTTGGCATTTGATGGTCCTGCTTGAGTCTGGTTGTCGACAGGCACCAACGTACGAACGTTGTTTCTGTTCTGGTTCTGCTGGTTGCCTTGACCTCTAAAAGGATTCTGATTTCCATGTTGAGATGGCCTCGTACATTCACGCTTGAAATGACCACGTTCACCACAATTGAAGCACTTAACAGCCTGCTTATCAAACCCATACTTGGTGTCTTTCTTGCCTTCCAAGCTGGTTCTGCCCGTTCTTTCCATAAAATCCTTTGCTCGCCTAACAGCACTGGCAAAGGCCCACTTGATGTCCATCATCTCCATCTCCTCTTTATCAATATGCTGATAGTCTTCTTGTGTCAGATTAATATTGCCAATCTGACCTTCAACTAATCCACAGTATGCGCTCACCAAAGTGTTTAGCAGCTCCATGTGTTCCTTCGCTACTTCCACACTGACTTTAGAAAAACTTGAGGTGTCGAGCCGTACTGTATTTGGCTTTGATTGTTGACCAGCAGATGATGTACTTCCATAACACGCTTGCTGTTGAGGAGGAAGAGGATTCCCATACATGTCTGTTGCTCTGATAGGTTGTTGGCCTTGCTGTTGTGGTACTAATTTAGGGACTGGTTCAAGCGGAACTCCATATATGTCTGTTGTTGGAGGAGGAAGGCCATACAAGCTAGTGCTAGACACAAATGCTGTCTGAATTGGAGCGTGTGAAGAAGGTTTTGTAGAAGTGCTAGAAGCTCCAAAATACATTTCAGGATTTTGTGGCACTGGAACTCTTTTTGCCTTGAGAGTTTCTTCCTGATTCTTGTTTTCCAGGAGTTGAGCAAAATCATTGAAGTTTGTTGTATCCAAAGTGCCATTGTACTTCATGATTTCTAAGAAATTATTCCATTGAGGTGGCAGTGCATCTGCAAACTTCTTCACTATCTCTGCTGAAGTTGTTACAACCCCAATATTTCCCAATTCAGTCAGCAAATGATTGAATCTACTTGTCAAATCTCCTAAAGATTCATTCTCCATACAAGTAAAACCATCAAACTCTTTCTTTAGCAGGTCTTTTCTCAATTGACGTGTCGCTTCATTTCCTATGCCCCTTATCCTCAATGCGTCCCACAACTTCTTCGTTGTCTTGTGACTGACAAATTGATGATAAATATCTTTACTCAACGCCTGAGTAAGAATGGCATATGCCTTCTTTTCCAAATCATAGACCTTCTTCTGATCTTCCGTAAGATCTGCAAACGTAGCAGCAGATGATGCAGCAAGCTCTATTGTTTGATCAAAATCTGTGACGAAACGTAACCACAATTCTGTATTTTGACCAAGGACGTATGTATGAAATCTATCAAACCATCCCGGATATTCACTTAAGTGCATCAACTTTGGAGGCCTATTCAAACTTCCCGTTTCACTTTCGCTTAACAAAATGCTTTGAACACTTGGAGTTTGATTTGATACGAATGCCCATTGACCGGTAGATATAGCCTTAGCTTGCGAAGATACTGGTACGGGAGATTCGGCCCATGCAGGAGATGCAGGTAAGGGAACACCCCAGGCCGAATTCATTTTTGATCAAGAAAAATAATACCTGAAAATCACAACTTGTTAAACATAAACAGACTATGGATCGAAAGATGAACACTTGTTGTTCGAAGGATCAACAGTAACCGAAAGATCACTGTTGAGTTTCGAACAAAGATTTCGAAAGATTCACTAATTCGAAAGATTCACAGTTTGAAAGATCCTTATCTTTCGAATAAGGACTGTAGACCGAAAGATGAACACGAAAGATGACTTCGAAAGACTCCCCAATCGAAGGATCCTAGTCTTTCGAGAAAGAGCAGTAGACCGGAAGATGTATGTTTCGAAAATATTCCTTGGACCGAAAGATAAGTCTCACACTTCGAAGGATGCTCGAAGGATGACTATCTGTCGAACCTCCTTTGGTCGAAAGATGATATCCTTCGATCTTACTGACACGGTTGACAAATGTGACAGGTAGGTGAAAAGTTGACGGGTTGGTGAGAACTTTCGGCAGAAAGTATGTTCAGACCATATCTTCTGAACATGCAGGTTTCACCAAACAGGTAATGTCCAATATTTTAATCAGTTTACTCTTTTCAATGCACAAACAAGTTTAATATTCAAATTTTTAAGATCAAAGAGTGTAATATTATGAAGAACACTATGAAGACTTCAAGAACACCACCCAGAAAAAAATAAGAATTTCGGTGAACCGAAACTCTCCAAACACACGATTTTGCTAAAATGTTTAACAAAAACCCAAGACTAACATGAAAACATGAAAAATAACAAGGTTTTAAGTCAAACACAAGGCAAAATAACAAGATTAAACCCGATTTTAAGATGTTTTTCCAGAAAATATGAACTATAAAATCCCGAAAAACAGCAAGAACACCTCGGTTTTAACAAGGATAAGAGCCAAGGCTCTGGTACCACTTGTAGGTCCGGCTAGGGGAGGATCTAGTCGCCTAATCCTTGTGTACAAACCAACCCGGTTGTGCGGAATCCAACCGAGATAGCAAACCGAGATAGAACACGCAAATAATCAACACACAAGACTCAACGATTAACACCACTTGTATTAAACGTATGAAAGGTCCGGTTACAGCTCAATGTTTACAAATCAGTCCTGTAAACTCTCTAAGTGTGTGTGTGTTCTCTGCTAACTGTCATCTGTGAAATGAACACAACACACGGGTATTTATACCCAAACACAGCAGGTCCGGTCGAAGGATCATGCAGACCGGTCGAAAGATCATCTTTCGACCAGGAACAGCTCGAATGATCAACATGTACTACGAAAGATGGGATCTTTCGTGGTCCATCTATCGAAAGCTATCTATCGAGCTCATCATCGAAGGATATAAGTGATCCTTCGATGACACATCCTTCGAACCAAACAAATTACAAACATAATGTTGACTGTTTGGCCAAGTCAAACCGGAGGATGGTTGACTTGGTCAAACTTACAGACTAACAAATACATCGTTCAGTAACAAGACAAAATACAGACAAAGTACAGACACAAGTGCACCAACACCTTCCATGTTATAATTTAAACCCAATCACTTCAAAATAGTATTCTCTTCTCAAACTTTTAATATTCTTGAACTTCAAATTTTTAAAAATTATGAATTAAAGAGGTGATTATCGAGCCTCATTAGAGTTCGACTCATACGAATAATACGGGATCGGCGGTTGGAATTTACCAGATAATATTAAATTACATTTGTTAATATATAAACTAACATAATAAATAATAAAAATAATAACAAGTAAATAATGATACTTAATCATCAACCAACACCTAACCAAGCCCTTACCATTACACCCCTTCTGGTCATTTCTAAGTGAGAAAAAAGTGTGCTTAGACTATGGGGTATGGGGCAGGGGTTTGGGCGTGGGTGGGTGGGCTTGGGTTGGGGCGTGGCGTGGCCCTTGGGGCTTGGGTTTTAAGCCGGGCGTGGGGCCGTCTTGACATCCTAGCTGGCTTGCTTCCCTTCGCTGACCCTGCCATGTCATAGCGGGCCATATGAAAAGTTTGAATTTTAAATTCAAACCATTTGGCTTGGCCAAGCGGTCACCCCAACCCCAACATCCCCTATAAAAACCCCAAACCCCACCGTGTGGTCCATCCCAAACCATCGCTATCCCCCGCTACCCCAAGCCGAAGAACATGGCATCCTGGACCCACGAGGAAGAATTGGCTCTCGTCACAAGCGTCGTTGACGCTATGAAGGGGCGGCCACCGGGCCAAACAAAATATTGGCCGGAAGCATTCGCAACCTACTAACATAACGTCGGTAACGACCGCCACAGCCTCAACGCGTGCCAACATAAATGGCGCGAGCTACGGCTCAAGCTCGACCGTTTCAAGGCTTACTACGAAGCCGTTTCGAGCGGCGAGTTAAGCCACGAGGACCGGGTGGCGGTGGCGAACATAGAGTTTCGAGGCAAGGAGCGAAAGACGTTCGACAAGATCGATCTTTTTGAAATTATTTAACGCTCTAGGTTTGTTATTTTGTAATTTTTAGAAATTATGTAATTTTTAGGAAATTATGTAATTTTTAGGATTATGTAATTTTTAAAATTTTAATGAAGTTGTAAGTTTTTTTATAAATGTTATGTGATTTTTATAAATTTTTTGTAATTTTTTTTTTGAATATTCTGCCACGCGGTGCACCCAACCCAAGCCCAACCCACGCCCCGCCATACCCCAAGGACACGTAACTAGGCTGTGGGGGGCTCTCATTCCACGTGTCAATAAATGCCCCAACCCAAGCCCCACCATACCCACGGTCTTATGTGTCGCCTACATGGCAACACTTTTTTCTCACCCAACATAGCCTAAGTAGCAAATTGGATTCATGTTGGTTTAGATGATTTTGTTTCTGATTATACTTTTAATTTTAACAGATTCTAATTTTTTTTTTATGATTTTAGCCATTTGTTTTTATCATTAGTTCTGAACACGATTCGGGCTACTGAGTTCACTCGGCCATAACAGATTACACACCCAAAAGAAACACAAAGCCACCAAGTCAAAACAAACACACACTCCCGATCCGAGTCACCTCCTTCCAACTAATCAAAACCCTTCATTTTAATCTCCACCAATCAGAAACCCTAGCCTTTTCGCATCTGAAACCCTAGTTTCCAAATCCATCTATTCTCACCTTTTCCAGTAAGATTATTATGCATTTTCTTCTTTAATCGTTCATCAACAGTTCAAAATAGGTTGATTTTGTTCTGACTGTGTTTTTCTTTTGAAATTTATTAAGATTTGTTACTTTGATTGGCAATGGCTCGTACGAAGTAGACCGCTCGTAAGTCCACCTGTGGAAAGGCTCAAAGGAAGCAACTCGCTACCAAGGTATTTGATTCTTTCAACGTTTTGTACAATTTTCGTTTTGATTTTGTTACAAAACTGTTCGTCGTTTATGATTGTTTTTTATTTGTGACGATTTGTTTAGGCTTCTAGGAAATCTGCTCCAACAACCGGAGGAGTGAAGAAGCCTAATCGTTATCGCTCTGGAACTGTCGCACTACGGTGAATTGGCCAAACATGTTGTTTCCGAGGGTACTAAGGCTGTTACCAAGCTTACTAGCGCTTAGAGGAGATTGGTTTGTTGGGTTAGGTTTTGTTTGGTTTATGCAACTGGATTTTGGTAATTTGATGTAAAGCTAGTTAATGTTCATTTATTAGTTTCAGGTGCCTTGAAGTTGGACTGGAAGAAGACAACAAGTATAGAAATATGCTATGACTGGAAAATTGAAGAAAGTTTGTTTATACACGTAAATGAAAGGGAGACTAGAATTGTTGTTAGATAATCCGCCACAAAATGTTCTTTAATGTTGAAATTAGGTGTATGGTTTTTGTGTAGTTTGGATTTTATTGTGTTATTTGAATAAGTTGGTATTTTAATTTTATTGGTTTGTATATCAAGTCATGTTGGTTTTTTATATTTATTAAAGACTAGGATTTTGACCTGCCGCGCGTTGCGGCGGCGTCAAAAGTTAAAGTAACTCGTATTTATACTGTATATTTGACCCGACTCTTTATTTCTTATTATATAACTATTGTTTTTTTTTTCAGTTTTTTACATCGAAATAGAATTCTCAATCAAAACTTTACAATTTCAGTTCAATCACCAAACTAAGGCACTAATCTAGCAAACAAACTTAATCGATTCTTAATTTCTGAACCTAATTGCAGAACAAACTAACTACACACTGAATTGATCTAAAACATGTTAACTTAATGCCAACCAAACGATCTCTAATCATAACTGAAGCAACAAATATCTAATCATAATCAATGTGGAATTAGAACGGTAATTGATTGCTGCATCGATCTAAATGAACTTGATGAAGAAAGAAAAACCCTAACTCTTGAGAATTAATAAAAAGAAAAAATAGAAGTTTGTTATATAATGGGTACCTGTTAATGGAAGCAATGAACAGACATGGAGAATAATCAGGGCTTCACAGATCCTGATTGAGTAGAAGAGCGGAGACTTTTAACAGCCCACGGATGACTGAAGAGGAAGAAAACCGCGGGTGTGAGTTGTGAGACGAATTCTGTGGTTCAGTCAAAAGTCACATGAGAAAGGCATGGTCGGAACCACCGACCTTTATCTTTCATATTATATAGTAAAATGAAGATTTAGTATGAATTGATTAATTCAATTTTTTTTAACTATTTAAAGTATGAATTGATTAATTCAATTTTTTTAAACTATTTAAAATATTTTCGCACTCTTTAAATCAATCAAATATACTTTAGCATGAAGATTTTTTAGATTTCATACTTAATTTATATAAGGACCAGACTATTCACACACGCCCCTTGTCTATTCACACATACCACAAAACGCCTCGCTTTTCGGTGCCACGCGTACCACTGTCACATCACCTTTTGTCTGAAAACTAACCCTAAACACCCCGCTTTGGCTAAAGCGGCGGCGCTATTTGCATTTTAACCCGTGCGCTATTACTTCATTTTACACCCCTCAACCTTTGAATTTTATCATTTTAACCATCAAGTTTGAATTACGACACCCCTCTCTCAACTTTTAAACTTTGTGTTTTTACCTTTTGCACTGTTACTTTATTTTTAACGCCTAAGTCCTTCAATTTTAAACAGTGATTTCACTCCCTTTCAATATAGAAAAGGTGCGAGTTAAGATTAAAAATAATCTCTCCACATTCCATTCTTTTTATATATACTTTTTTTCCTAGAACAAATGCATAAAATGAAATCCAGATAATCACAACAGAAACACACACATCACACATTCACACCACTACTTTGCACAACATTCATAATCACTACAGTCTAGATTATCAGATATAGATTTCAAAATGAAAATCAAACTACAATCAACAGTAATCACTGAAAAAAAAACATCTGAAAACATGATAACTCAAGTAAGCAATCAATCCGAAACAGTGAATCACAAACTCTAACAAAATAAGAAATTACCGAAGTTTTTTCCGACGATACAGTGCCACGTAGGACTGTGATTCTTATCAAACTCCTTCTTAATCTGTTCCGCAACATCCTTCTCCACACTGCAATTCTCAAACGCCTGCACAAACTCCGATTATTCATCTTTCTTGTTGTTAGGATTTTTATCAGGGTGCCATTTCATGGCGAGTTTTCGGTAGGCTTTCTTCAAGTCATCGTCTTTAGCACTGCGATCGACCTGAAGAACCTTGTAGTAGTCCACACCCATGGTTACGATGGTTGATTGTGGTGAGGTTGGGTGGAGATTTTATGGTGGGTGGGTTCAAGAAACTTCTGTGTAGTGAAAATTGGGTGAAGGAGTAAAGTGTGTTGGAGGGGCATTATTGTCAAAAGAGTCTAGCACCGACATTTCCTTTTAAGAGTCGACATTTCCTTTTAAGAGTATATAAATTTGAGTATAATGATTGAACGAAAAATAATGAAAAAAATAATAAAATTTTAAAGTTTCTTAATATCAATTGTTAAATCCTTAGCAAAAAAACCTTACAAATTTGTAGCTAAAACCTTTCAAAATCTGTAGCTATATTCGTAACAAAAATCATAAAAAATTTGAAACAAAATTTTTCAATGGATTTGCGCAAACTGTAGAAAATTTATGTAGTCAAACTCGTAGCAAAATTCGTAGCCGAACTCGTAGCAAGTTCGTAGTTAAATTTTGTAGCAAAGACGTTGCAAATTATCATAGCCAACCCATTCGTAGCAAAACTACTCCGTAGCTAAAAATAACCATAGCTAAAAACATCCATAGCTAAAATTTTCCGTAGCTACACGTATCTGTAGCTAAAAATAATCGTTGCTAAAAGTTTCCGTAGCTAAAAACCCATAGCAAAATTTCGTAGCAACGTTCTTCATAGCAAATGCGTGGCTAAAATACTGACGACATTTTTTGTAGCTAAATTCCTCGCAAACATAATTTCCGAAGCTAAAGTTCGTAGCAAATAAATTCGCGACGGGACTTGTAGCTACGAATCAAATCCGTAGCAAAAAGGGTGTTTGCTACGGATTTGCTACGGATTTGGCCGTAGCAAATGCCTATTTCTGTAGTAGTGAGTTGCAACATAAAAAGCAATATTAAAGTCATTAATTACCAACATCAATCTGCGTATATGAAACTCTTTTGTACACAGAGTTGCATCTAACTTTAATTAAATAACGATAATGTAGGTCCCTCGGAGGATGAGGTCAAACCTTAACCTTGTTATATCAAACACACTAGCGAGTGCGGAATCCAAGCTAGCATGCAAACCGATAGTTTATACGAGAACCGAGATAGAACAAGCACAAACACAACACACAATCTTCACCGATTAACACCACTTGTATTAACACGAATGAAAGGTTCGGTTACAGCACAAGGTTTACAAATGTATTCTGTAACCTCTCTCTCTAGTGTGTCTTCTCTCTAAAGCTCTCACTTGTCTCCTTGAAGTGTCTCACTAGTGTCCTCTAAATGAAGTGAACACATCACATGGGTATATATACCCGTCACTGATCGTCTGGTCGAAGGATCAGATAGACTGATCGAAAGATCATCTATCGACCTGAAACACATCGAAGGATCCACATATACCTCGAACGATGATATCCTTCGAGATATCCTTCGAGCTCATCCATCGAAGGTTTATCTTTCGAGCTCATCGAAGGATATAAACAATCCTTCGATGACACATCCTTCGACCCAGACATATTACAACCAATGTCTAACTGTTTGGCCAAGTCAAACCGGAGGATGGTTGACTTGGTCAAACTTACAGGACTAACAAAGACATCGTTTTGTATCATGACAAAATACAGACAAAGTACAGACACAAGTGCACCAACAAACTCCCCCTTGGCTGTAGCTTTGTCTCGATCTTGGTCTCGATCGTTGTCTCGATCTTTGTGTCTTCAAATCTTTGACGTCCTTTCAAGTCTTCAATGTCGGAGGATCTTTAAAGTCTTCACGTCTTGAAAGCAGAAAGTGTACCAACAAACTCCCCGATTCATGTAGGAAGTGTGTTGACAAACTCCCCCTTAACATAAGCTCCCCCTTGAGTTATGCTCGTGAAAGTCTTGATTTTTATAACTTGAGATCCTTGTGGTGTTGATGATGGTCAGCGGCAACTCGATCATCTTTGTCTCTTGAGTGCCTTCACGTCGTGTCTTCATTCCAAAGCTTGTCATCGACCATGTTCTCCTTGCCTTTAGAATCTGCACATGCAAGAAATCTAAACGCGTAATGAGAACAACTGCTTGGAATATCATAAGCAAACGACACACATGTGACCATGTCATAATCAAACACCGTCCGACAGTTTGAAAGTTTAACAATTTTATCAATTTAAGTTTTTAACTTTCAAAACTTGCAAATTCCGACCGTTTATGAAGATTTAGTCGTTTTGGTTTTCGTTCAGGTTTCAGGTAACGAAGACTCGAGCTCCAACATCGTACGATCGAAAATAAAATAGAAATAAAATCTTTTTGGCTTTTAGAAAGTTTATATTAAAACACACCTAAAATCTTTTTGGAATTTTGAATATTTTAAATTTAAAGACTGAAAGCAGTAAATAAATATATACAAAGATGCAGAAACTGAAAGCATTAAATAAATATTTACATACATTCTTTTTGTGAGTTTCGAGGGTAAGAGAATCATATCAGTGTACGGTCATGTCAAAACGCTCTTGTTGTTCAATTAATTAACATTTAGATAAGCATCCTATAACGATTATCGGTATTGTTGTCCACTTAAGCTCAACTTATCATTTGTAATCATGGCGAGGGGATACGTTAAGGTATGATTTATACTTACCGACCGGTGTTCATCCACATCACGACACATTCCCGTATCAAGGTATGCGCGAGGGTTCATCTTACCGGTGAGTATACCGATTATCATCTGTTTGACCGTATATGATGTGAGATTCTCACTTATTTTGATTGAAAACAAGCCCTATGTGATAGAATCACTTATTGATGAGGAACTTGATTTTCGATGCATGAGGGCACAGGAGCAAGTCCGTGAACAGGTCAGTACTTTCGTACAGCAGAGAGACGAACTTGACTCCCGGATAAATGTGATATTTTATCACTTATTTGAGGGACATGTGATTGTTTATCACTTATTGAGGTCGAATGCAATATGTACACGTATGTATGGTATCATGGAAGATCTAGACTTGCGTCCCCGTTATTTTTCGGTAAAAGATACAACCATGATACCCAGATGATAAGCAGCATAAAGACCGAATATCTCAGAACCTCGGCAATCTCTCAAACGAAATTTCGGTACTAAGACCATATGCCAATGAATGGTTCCCACCTGGTCTTCAGTCGATTTAAGTTTATATCACCCTGCACACTTTAAAATGATTGTGAGCCTACCGATACATCTTATATAGAGCTGCTTATCGTTTTTCATTTTAGGTTTAAAGAGGTTTAGACAGACCACTGATGTACTATCATTTTCTCTTTTGCTCGCCAGGAAACTCATTTTTGTTTTTCTATTGTTTTTGTGTTTTTGAAAATTTTTCGATGTTTTTGGATTTTCAAATTTTGGATTTACTCCCCCTAAAATCAACAAACTAAGATAAATTTAAAACACAAAGGTATTTACAAAAATGATTTTCCGATGTTGGTTTTACTCTTGCTTGACCTTAATGCCGTTTACCAATAATAAATAGTCAAATCTTGATTTGTCAAATGCTTTGGTAAAAAGGTCGGCACGTTGGTCATCGGTGTGGACGTAAGTAACATCGATTAGCCTTTTCTCAAAGCAATCACGTATGAAGTGATACTTAATATCGATGTGCTTAGTCTTTGAATGCTGCACAGGATTTTTAGTGATCTGTAAGGCAGCAGAATTATCAACGTAAATAGGAGTAGTTAGGAATTCAAAACCGTAGTCGCGCATTTGTTGTTGGATCCATAGGACTTGGGAGCAACAACTTGAGGCAGCAATGTATTCAGCTTCGCATGTTGATGTAGCGACGCACGTCTGCTTCTTGCACTGCCATGTGACTAGGCGATTTCCCAAAAACTGACATCCAGCCGTTGTGGATTTGCCGTCGATTTTGCATCCGCCAAAATCAGAATCACTGAATGCGATCAATTCAAAGTTATTATCCCTAGGGTACCATAGACCGGTGTCAGGGTAACCCTTCAAATAATGAAAAATCCTTTTTACAGCTGCAAGATGTGAGGCCTTCGGGTTGACTTGATATCTGGAATGCAGGCACGTTGGGTACATTATATCTGGTCTTGATGCTGTGAGGTACATAAGAGATCCGATCATCGCGCGGTAGTACGAGGGGCTAACAGCTTCACCCTTCAAGTCTGGAGTAATTCCGTGATTTTGCGGCAATGGGGTACCGATGGGCGTTGCATCAGACATCTGGAACCGGCTCAAGATGTCACCAACATATTTAGTCTGATGGATGAATATTCCAGACTCGGTTTGTTGTACTTGTAGGCCCAAAAAGAAAGTCATTTCCCCCATAGCACTCATCTCGAATTTATCCTGCATAATGCGCTCGAAATTCCTACACAAAACATCATTAGTAGAACCAAATATAATATCATCAACGTATACCTGTACCAGTAGAAGATCTCCATCTTGTTCTTTGACGAAAAGAGTACAATCGATAAGACTTCTGCGAAATCCATTCTCCAGCAAATAATTAGATAAGGTTGCGTACCAAGCTCGCGGTGCTTGATGAAGACCATAGAGAGCTTTGTTGAGCAACCAAACCCGATCGGGATGGATGGGATCTTCAAAACCTGGAGGCTGTTCGACGTACACCTCTTCTTCCACCACACCATGTAAGAATGCACTTTTGACGTCCATCTGGTAAACCTTGAAACCTTTGAATGAGGCATAAGCTAGAAAGATCCGAATTGCTTCTAGACGTGCAACAGGTGCATACACTTCGTTGTAGTCGATCCCTTCTATCTGACGAAAACCTTGAACGACTAGCCTTGCTTTGTTGCGAATAACGATTCCACGGTCATCCTTTTTGCATTTAAACACCCAACGGGTACCAATCTTCTTGTAACCAGCAGGTTTCTCTACGAGTTTCCAGACACCGAGCTTCTAGAATTGTTGCAGTTCATCCTGCATCGCTTCAACCCAAGAGTTATCTTTCAAAGCTTCTTTCCAAGTTCTTGGCTCTTCCTGTGAGACATAACACGCGAAGGACCAATCGTTTTGTTGACCAGATTCTCGGATAGCTGCATACAAGCCTGCATTGTTGTTGTTTCGCAACATGTTTCTTGTTTGAACGCCACTTTGTACATTTCCGATGATGTTTTGTTGAGGATGGGTATTGTGAATCCTTGTTTCTGGATTATCTTGAACTGGAATGTTTGTACCCAGATTGTTGAGATTGAGATCAACAACCAATTCAATGCCCGGAATTGACGAAGAGGATGATGCAGTAGCTTCAGCTGTTCTGGGAACGTCCACTGGAGAAGTACCCTCTGAAGTACCATGTACTGCTGTTGTTGGAGCCTCTTGATCTGCATCTAGAAATTCATCATCCTCTGAAGATTCGTTCAATTCGGTAGCATCGTGAAAATCCTCATTGTCGAGAGCATTATTGTTCACTGAAGATGGTTCTTGATTGACAATAATTGGACGAACCAACGGTGAATCTGTTGCGTTGTCACTCTCGAAAAACATCCTTGCAGCAGCATTTTCTTCAACTGCTTCAACATTGATCGAATTGAAAAAGTCATCGTACTCAAACATCCAAGGCTGACCAGGATTTTTGACTGGTAAAGTGTGCCTTTGTACTCTGACTTCAGACCATTCCTCGACCCTTTTAGTCTCTAGATTCCAGACTCTTAAGTTTGGAGTGGAATACCCAAGAAAGTATCCCTCAATTGCTTTTGCCCCAAACTTTCCATTAGGATCGATGATTGTGCACGGAGCTCCAAACGGTTCAAGATATGACAAATCTGGTTTTCGTTTGTTAATAAGCTCAAAGCAGGTCTTGTTGTGCCTTTTGACTGTAAGGACTCGGTTCAACGTGTAACATGCAGAGGCCACAGCTTCAGTCCAAAAAGGAATCGGCAATTGCGACTCTACCAACATAGTCCTAGCAGTCTCGATCAATGTGCGGTTCTTACGTTCAGCGACGCCATTCTGTTGAGGAGTATAAGCTGCACTAAATTCGTGAAGAATACCTTTTGAAGTGCAAAACTCCGCTTGTAGGTCCCTCGGAGGATGAGGTCCCTCGGAGGATGAGGTCAAACCTTAACCTTGTTATATCAAACACACTAGCGAGTGCGGAATCCAAGCTAGCATGCAAACCGATAGTTTATACGAGAACCGAGATAGAACAAGCACAAACACAACACACAATCTTCACCGATTAACACCACTTGTATTAACACGAATGAAAGGTTCGGTTACAGCACAAGGTTTACAAATGTATTCTGTAACCTCTCTCTCTAGTGTGTCTTCTCTCTAAAGCTCTCACTTGTCTCCTTGAAGTGTCTCACTAGTGTCCTCTAAATGAAGTGAACACATCACATGGGTATATATACCCGTCACTGATCGTCTGGTCGAAGGATCAGATAGACTGATCGAAAGATCATCTATCGACCTGAAACACATCGAAGGATCCACATATACCTCGAACGATGATATCCTTCGAGATATCCTTCGAGCTCATCCATCGAAGGTTTATCTTTCGAGCTCATCGAAGGATATAAACAATCCTTCGATGACACATCCTTCGACCCAGACATATTACAACCAATGTCTAACTGTTTGGCCAAGTCAAACCGGAGGATGGTTGACTTGGTCAAACTTACAGGACTAACAAAGACATCGTTTTGTATCATGACAAAATACAGACAAAGTACAGACACAAGTGCACCAACAGATAACATGGATAAGGTGGCGAAGCTTGAGATTTCCGACGGAGGAGTCGAAAATGTATATACCCAAAAATTTCTATAGAACCCGGGGGGGGGGCGAAAACGTATATACCCAAAAATTTCTATACGAAAGCTATATACATAACACTACTGAGCGAAAAGTTCGGGGGGGTCGGACGCCCCCTCCGGCCCCTTCTAACCTTCGCCCTTGATGGATATAATATGATGATATTCTGAAAATTGAGAAAAACATTTAATATGCTTCTTTGCCTTCCCTAGATCATGACTATATTGGTGAGAATGTCTACTCATGTATTGAATTGTACATGACACCTTATGGATGTTCTTCTGAAGCCTATCAATTACACTCACCATCTCTTCCTCATTCTCTTGGGTAAAACAACTAGACCGCCCCATCTTGTTCATCAACTCCTGAAGAAGAATCCCGTTGTCATAAAACTCTGAGATCTGCAACTCGTGGTTAGAACTTCTCTTCATTATAAACCATCTACCATCCTTCATACGTTTCTTATCAGTAAAAGCTCGGATCAGATGTTGAAACAGAGACTTCAAATTTGTTTGTTTCATAGCTTCTAGAGGTTCGAAATCACCCATATATGCAGCCACCATACACAAAATACCAGTTATGATGAGCAACATATTTTCTGCCATGAAATGCGAGAATCTGTTTAGATGCACAATATCAAATGTTAGTCTAAACATAGACTCTAGCACTTTGATAAATTTATCTGAAAATCCAACACTTTTAGCAGCTTCAAGATCATTGAGCTGCTGTAGCATCTCGTTGTAACTGTAATTGTCAGCTCTACTTTTGACCAAAATTTGCTCCAGTGCTAACTTTACACTCAACCACCCATCATTTGTGACTTTCACTGACGGTATAAGCATTGTAGAGTCTAGATGCTACAAGGTGGATTAAATAGTAATCAAACATGCCCATTTCATGGTCAGAATTAAGTTTACGTTTAGTGATTTGGTAGATGGCATCATCCAAGGAACCTTGGTTGATTTCAAGTAGACCTTTAGTGATTTGGTAGATGGCGTCCAAGGAACCTTGGTGTCTTCCATGGTCAGAAATGAAATCTACTAACTTATGGATATTGTGTTCCATGTGTGTATCTTCTTTACAAGTCACTAAACGGTTTTCGTATATCTCCCAGTTTTCTTCTGAACTACTACCAACCATAGGATACCTCACTTGGATCATAAAGTCCTCATGTCGCTTTAGGTGCAATATATATTCCTTATTTATAAGGCGGACACCAAATTTGGTCACCTGTAAATTACCATCTGCAATAAATTGATTCAAACTCATTTAGGGTAACGTTAAAAATCTTTAGTTCCAATATTCTATACACCCATACTGGCACAATGACATCATTTTCATGTGACTGACCTTCTGGCTCCACGCTAAATGAAACACCGAAATTGCTCTTTTGACTTGAACCTACAATTCTCTGAAGATCATCAGCTACCATTGAGTCTCTGATTCTGCCACCAAGAAGTGTATGGGGACCGGAATTTTCCAATGTTTTTCCCCAGGAAGAATATGAGCTGTTACTATGTATTTAGCTTCCATATAGCTGTCAATATGGTGGACAGAAATAACAGCACATATAGCAACTCCGATCCATGGGCCTTCAAGAATTAAACGACCAGAACCTGGCTGCAAAAACTCTGATGAATTTCACTTCCAGCACCAGCTATCTCAAACAAAGCTTCAGGTGTCATCCAATATTTTGTCGTTAACTACATAAATGACATGACAAGATTAAGCATTTACTAATAGTTTGATGTCGCCGTTCAAAAAAATTTTTCCAACACATGCACACACCCACACGTACACCTACAAAGAAGCATGCATACACACCACAGCCCAGTGGTGGAGGTGTGAGGGTTGTTACCCACAGGTCATGGGTTCGATCCCTGGCCTTGTGGGGTTTTCCCTCACGGGAGTTCTACCTGGGGGAGAACCCCGATCCTGGGTAGACGGGTAATCAGTACAGGCTGGCCCGGGGTGTAAGCGGAGCTCCACCGCCATCACCAACAAGCCGTTCAAAAAAAAAAAAAAAAAGATACTGATGGGTTTAAATAAGAACCACTAAATATATGAACAAAAACTAGTTAATGATTTTGTTACATTTACTAATAGTTGACATACAGACCTGAAGGTAACTGTTTAATATCTTTTCTGCTAGATAACTGCCACGTTTGTCTACTGCCAATTTGGGACAGTTCAAGGATGATACAGATGGACGATTGTCGTAGCTTGATGCATGGAATTTAGATACGTCAACCCCTTCTGCAGAAACATAGTAACTGAATCTACTTCGAGGTCCATAATCCATGTCCTCATCTACTAATGAAAGTTTTGGTAATGACTGAAGCCTCTTGCAGTTATTTAACCAAAGCATTCTCAATTTTGAAAGGAGACTAACACTTGCAGGCAGCGAAACAAATTCTTTTCCAGACAGATCCAAAGTTATCAACTGACATAACAAACCAACATCATCGGGAACAACTGATAGATTGCAATTACTTAGATCAACTTCTTTTAAACTACTCAGACTGGAGTTCAAAAAGCATCCTGTTTTGAATAACAACCGGCACCTATTTACATGCAAGAGTCTTAGTTTTTTTAAACCATAAATAGAAGATGGAAGCTCCTTAACAAAGGTTCCACTGGCATCAAGATTACTTAAATCACACAATCCCTCCATGTTTTCTGGTAATTTCTTGATTCTGGTTCCATCCACATAGAGATGCTCCAAGCGCTTCATGTTCTTACCAAACTCAGGAATATATTTAAGTTTTGAGCACCCAGAAAGAAGAAGTGCCTTAAGAGCTTCCATTTCCATACTACTTCTGCCAAGGCTTTTAAGGCGTGTACATCATTTGAGATTCAAGTAACGTAGTCGTTTGAGGAGAAGAACTGATGCGTGTAGCCTTGTTAAATTTGTGCAGCCTTCAAGATTTAGTTTCACAAGATTTGAAGCTGGCGTCAAGTCTGGAATTTTGGTCAAATTCTTTGAGAAACTGAGGTTAATGGATCTCAAATTAGGTAGCACCTGTTGGTTCAGGTCCCTCACTCAAATCCTCTCACAACACACACAAACTTACGTATGTGTGTATGATAGTGAATTGGAAGATACTATGCAGAAGGAAACTTGGCAACTGTTTTGATAAAACAAAAAAAGGGTACAAAAGAAACATACTAGCACTATCCTATATATAACAAAACAAATAAAACATGTGCTGAAAATAAACTCCACGTAAAAGCACATGTTTATTGGAGAGTCATGCGGCATGGAGCTTTTACGTGGAGTTTATTTTCAGCACATGTTTTATTTGTTTTGTTATATATAGGATAGTGCTAGTATGTTTCTTTTGAACCCTTTTTTTGTTTTATCAAAACAGTTGCCAAGTTTCCTTCTGCACAGTATCTTCCAATTCACTAACAAAACAAATAAAACATGTGCTGAGGTTAATGGATCTCAAATTAGGCACCACCTATTGTAAGAGAGGGAATTTGTAAGATTTCTACATGCAAATCATGGCTGAAAAACTGTTAATCAGATATACAGACAAATACACAATTACTTACTAAATCTTTCTTCCAAAGTGTTTTAAGTTGACTTGAACACATTTCAAGTTCATAAATGTGTTTTGGTTCAAATATTGAAGGAAACGACTTTAAAGAACATCCATACCATTCTAGAATCCTTAGATCATTAGAGAGATACTTAAGTCCTTTAGGGAAGTGTACATTACTAATTCTGACAAATTTTAGTTTCGTCATCATTGAGAAACATGTAGGATCAATGAAGCGCTCATTCAGTTCACCCTTATATGGATCCTAACCACTTGGGCTAGCTCAAGTGGCCACCGACATCCTTGCGAAGTCTCTCGTGGCCTCCCATTGCGTGGAGGTCTTGGGTTCGATCCCGAGCGAGTATGGCATGAGGATATTTACAGCCAGGAAGCTTTGTCGGGTAGTGACCTGGGAAGGGAGATCCCTTCCGCGGTTGGGGATACCGTGCAAATTATCCTTTTTTTTATATGGATCCTGGTTAATGACTTCAACAGTTTGCGCACCTTGATACAAACAAGCACAATAGTTGGTAATGTAATTATTTCTCTCTGTGTGTTTTAAAATTACATAATGGTGACTTACAAGTGACAAACAAGTTATCTATTTTCACTATTAAAGAGTATTTAATGTTGTAATAGGCTCACATTTTCACATGCCTTACAAGATCAGAATTTTAGAGCTTAAAATGTCATATAATTTCCTACCAGGATGTTTAAAGTCAACGTATCTTCATGAGGCTTGATTGCAATGTGCTTCTCATCATATATCTGTGATTCTGTGCGAAGAATTTTCCAGCACATTTGTTGTAGCAGATCATGCATCCACACGTTTTCTTCGAGATTGATAGTTATGAGACACTTGTTAATAAGATCAGTAAT